>JARYGA010061347.1:60100-388307 GCA_030545235.1 Helianthus tuberosus | reverse complement strand
TGCTGACGAATCTTCTGACAAATCTGCTGGCGATTCTTCTAACGAATCTGCTAACGATTCTTCTAACGATTCTTCGAACGAATCTGCTGCCGATTCTTCTGACAAATCTGCCCATGGATCTTCCGACAAATCAGCCAAAGATTCTGCAAGTGAGTCCTCAGACGAATCCTCCAACAACGACACCTCTTCGCAAGACACCGATAAACCCAGCCGCAAACGAAAGACTTCAAGCCCGAGTTCACCAACAACCGAACTTCTGTAACCGGAACCTCTTCGAGCAGTTCCGGTGTTTCCAAAACGAGCCTACACTGGAGCTCATCCTCAGTGTTACTCGTGTACCTATCATCATCCAGTTGGGGCTGATTGTCGTATTGCAATAACTGCAACCGTTACGGTCACTTCACCCGCAACTGCCGCATCGAACCGTGAACTTGAGTACAACAACAGCAGCTCCAGCAAAAGTCTTCAGCATCAGACATTTAGCAAGCGTAGGATAAAGTTGTAGTGATACGATTTTCGACGTCAATTTCTAAGTTTTGAACCCACTCTATTACTCGATATTGCCACTGTGTGTAACGTTAGTTCTCGTCTTCGTTCTCTCTTTCACTCTTTAATCGTCACACTTAGACTAGATTCACACACATACTACATACTATATACTATATCACGAAATAATGTGTTTTACCCTCACTACACTCTTAGAGCGAGGTACGATAAACGTGCAAGGAACGATTAATCACGGGTGCACACGGGATTCTTTGGGTCAATGCACGGAGATCGTAGTGAATTCTAAGGTGCCATAAGCGTTACGACGAAGTATGACACCAAATCACGGGATCTAAGTAGTAGGGGTCAAGCAAGGTGTGCTTTATCATACTACCAAAGTTCCGTGAAGAAAGTGCCACGTGGAGTTGAACGTTATTAGACCTATATACTATTGTGATTATTTTCAACACACTACACTCAATCGCAAGGCGTAACAACTAAACCGCATCATCGCAAGACTTGACGAAAGTCTGCAGATGCAGTGCAATCGCCTCATCGATGGACTCTGGGAGTCTACCCCACAGGGCAATTGCATCGACGCAAGACTGATCGTAAGCCTATGGCAACCAATCTTATCAAGTACATTAGCGCCCACAACGTTGTTGAGTGAGGACCTATTCTACCCTCCTCGATACTGGTGTTGTGTTGTGTTATTCGCTTAAATCATCTAATCGCTTATCGTGTATAGTCTACCGCTTATTCGTGTATCGTGTACCGTTTATCGCTCGCTTGGTGTTCATTGCAGTCTGTGTGGTATTAGTACACAAGACACCGCTTCACAAGACAAAACTAACCTGGTTAAGCATAGTGTTGTGCCATGTTAGCGAACTCTCGTGGAAACGTGCCATGTGGGTTCGAAGTGGAATCTAATCGAAAACGTGCTATTCGCTTATCGCTTATCGCTCGACGCCTACCCAGACACTACACATAAATGTTTTGTGTCATCAGGCTACTCGCGCCCGCTACTGTAGCTACGTTCGCAATTCAACTCGCCGGTTTAACCTATTCGATTCTATCTTATACTCGGTCTGACTTTTTATCGATTGGACCGAGTGAGCGCAATTCTATCCGTGTCGCATCGGCGCACAGGACACCGCCTCACGAAACGGAAGTAATATGGGAGAGACATGGTGGATACGCCGTTGGTACTTCCTATGTATAAATGTTTTAATCATATTAACGAACTTCCGTGGGAAGGTGCCAAGTGGGGCTCGATGCTAAGTTGTCTTTTTTCAAACGGTTAAAACTGATTTTTATAAAACTTTTATTAAATCCATGGGACAAGTGAAATTCCTCACAATGTGGAGGTAACATCGAACCAGCTTAACTCCATGTCCAAGGGAAGCTTTCATGAGTCCGATTTTTCCTTAAAAACCTTTTGCAATATCAAAAACAAGACTTTCTTGAGACGTTGATGCAACATCGAGTTCAGCTGGACCCATGTCGTAGGAGAGTTTTCGTAACCTCAGTTTTCATCTTCGAATTCCTTAAAATGTGTAAAACCTAAACTTCCTGGCAACATTGGTTAACATCGACGCAGTTGGCCATACGTTAAAAGGAAATTGATTCGAGATTTCCATCCAAAATTCCTTTTGAACATCTAAAACGAACGCTTCTTGTAACGTTGGTTGACGATCGACTCAGTTAATTCTACGTCATGAGAAACTTTTTCAAGTTCTTTAAAACTGCAGTCATATTGAACTAACGAATTCTCCGCGACACGAGGTACTTTGGAACGCCAACTCGTGGGATATTATTTTCGTCTTTACGTCGCCTTCTCGCTGTCGCAACCGATCTCTCTTATTCGAGACGCTCTCGTCGGTCAACTCACAGTCAAATCGCTCGCTGTATCGCTAATTACGCAAGATCAACTCTCAGAAGTCTACCTATTGGATTAATTTCGGGACGAAATTTCCTAAAGTAGGGGAGACTGTAACAACCCGCACTTTCGTGCGTTGTTTCTACTCGATATACTCGTTACGCCTAGCACCAGAGATTCGGATCATAATGTAACTATATCGCATACATCGATATTCGAAGGATAATCGTATATTTTCGCAATATATTATAGCTACATCACATCACAAACACTAACACTCACGGAGGCATTGAGTGAGGACCTATTCTACCCTCCTCAGTGGCCGTGATGTGTCGGACGTAAAACAACTAACGCTAACAAGGACTCTCGGGTAAGTGCTATAGCTCCAGTCGTCGTGACGATGACGACAATACGAGTGAGTGGTACCCCGTCAGTCTTTGTGGCACTACAAGCAATAACGTTCACAATGACATCAAGAAAGGACCTATACTACCCTGCTTGATGGCTCTGAAATGTAGCTAATAATCGTGCACTCGAATCGAAAACCGATTGCTAATTATCGAAACTTTGGAATATGGATACGTATATACGACCTTTTTGTGATTAGTTATAATAAATACATACCTGTCTACACGAAACAGAGTAACAAAATCATCGCAACGCGCAACACACAAGATCCAAATGCTGAGACCCAACCTACAAGACATGTCCAACCGATCGGACAAGACATGTCCAACCGATCGGACGGAACATGTCCAACCGATCGGATAGACATGTCAGTCGATCGGACAGAACATGTCCAACCAATCGGACAGACATGTCAGTCGATCGGACAGACATGCCAACCGATCGGACAGACATGTCAGCCGATCGGACAAGCATGCCAACCGATCGAACGGGCCGTCCGATACAGGCCAAACTGCCCTCCTTTCCTTCCTCCTTGCCTATAAATACCCCTCATTCACCCCAAACACGCTCGTTGTCACTGTTGCTGCTCGACCAGAAGTTCCAACCCCTTTATCTCTCGATTTCTCGCGATTCTTGTAAGTTTTTAACTCAAATCTTGTACTTCCTTGATCCATAACCAATTCTACACTTTTCTACTTGCTAAATCTCCACTTTTAACCGTGGAATCTCTGGATTTTGGGTATTTGACGGGTGGTCCTTTGGACAACCCTTAAACATGTTAAAAGATGAAATAATCCTTCACTTAATCGTGTAATTATCTTGAATTAGATAACTACTGTTGCTTATGTTTCAGGTGCATTTCGGGGGCTAAATGATGGATTAAGTGCAGCTTTGGAGTCTTTGGTGATGAACGGGTCGAGCGTGGAACAAGAGACGAAAGAAAGAAGAACATTCAGGTCATCACCGTAAATTACGGTCCTACCGTAATTTACGGTGGACCTGAGAATCAAATAATGGCTCACCGTAACACAGACTATTTGCACCGTAAAAGAATCAAGTCCACCGTAATTTACGGTGAGACCGTAAATTACGGTGACGGCTGCGAGAAAACATGTAACTACCACATTTAAGTTAGTTTTTGGGTGTCTTTTCATTTGGCTCATCATTGGACGGTTTTGGATCATCTTGGGGGCGAATTTTGGCTACTTGCTTGGTTTGTGAACAATTCTTATCATCCGGTTTGTATTTTCGATTCGTATGAACATTGGTTTGATTATGATGATGATTCACCGAGCCATGTCCGGCTAAACTCTTCGGTGATCATCTTAGGTGAATGTTTCTTGAACTTTTGTGTGTTTTATTTCTGAATTTCTAGAATGATAACTTGCATTGCTTGAATATCATGGTGTATGTTTGATTGCTTGTAACTTGTTAATCGATAGTGCAATTTCTAGTCTTAATCGTACGTTCTTGGTGCCGTTGGCAATCGAGATATCACGGGAAGGGTTAGGGTTGGTTATTGATTAATTGGTCATCGGGAAACAACCTCGCGTTTATATAATCCGAGTACTTTGTCCCCTTTTATCACTTCAATCATCTATACACGAGTTATGTCTATGTAACTCTTTCTAGTTGGAATTACACACAATTGTTTAAAGAAACTGAAACCTAAGATGATCATTGTTCTCTCCTAATTTGTTTTACAACCAACTTTGATTTGAATTAGTTTTTAATTTAGTTTTCTAAAACAACAATCCAAATTCTTGAAATTTAATTTCTGCAATTTAGTTTAATATTAATTTAAGTACAAAGCTATACAATCGACACATTTTCCACATACTCCCTGAGTTCGATACCCTCTTACCACTATCTATAGTTGTTTGGGGATTAAATTTGCGTGACCCATGACAATCACGTCAAATTTTGGCGCCGTTGCCGGGGAGTAGTGCGCAACGTGTGTTAGTTTAATAGTTTTGTTTTGTTATTTTCGGGTTTACGCTGGTTGTGTTTAGTGTGCAGGTACTTCAGGTGTATGCATACTAGAGGCTCTCACAGGTCATCACCGCTATCATTTGATCCGGAAATTGAAAGAACGCTACGACAAAACAGAGTTTTAGTGCGAGAAAACAAAATCATTGGTTCACCCACTTCACCCATCACACCTAGAAACATCATGGCTGATTCTCAAATTCCACCTACAACGGGTCAAACGACTTCATCCTTTATACCTACTTCCACCCAACCATCACCAAACACCACATTACCTAATACCACCGCTGAATTTACACCATCCAATGTCACCCAACCAATCACCACTCAAACTGAGCCTACCATCACCTACAATCCATCCACCACAATCCCACCATTATCCCACTTCTTTCCCCCAACTACGGGTCAATCATCATCCACCTTCACAATTGCACCCAATTCAACTATTGTGCATACTACTTCATCTTTTAGACCACAACCACAACAATCGGGTTTTCAGTATTCGACTATCCCATTTGGGCAAACTTCGGGAATTCAAGGAGATGGTTATGATGAGGGATTTGAAGAATTTGAGGGGTATGATGATGATGGGTACGGTTATGGAGGTTATGGTGATCAAGGGGAGTTTGGGTATTTGCAAAGTCAATCTCAAGGGATGGCAAGTGTTGGTGGAATGCCACAACAACAAATTATACCACAACACATTCGGCCAAGACCACAAGGGCCACCAATACAACAACCTATTCCATTGCAACAAGTCCGGCCACAAAATGTACAACCAAATGGTCAACAATTTCAAAGACCACCTCAACGCCCACCGATGCGACAACAACAGTTTCAACAACCAATCGCACCACAAGGGCAAGTACCAAGGCCAAATGGTCCTATTATTCCGAGAGGTAGGTATGGTGTACCAAGGAGACACCTTAGAGAAAATGTGAGGGGCATTGAAGCACATTTTCGGCCGGTAATCACGCAAAACCCTTCACCGGTAGTCATTCCTCATAATGATCAAGGGCGAACATTTGAAGTAAGAACCAATTCCTTGCAAAGTTTACCAAAGTACAAGGGGTTGGCAAATGAGGAGCCTTATTTTCATTTAGAGGCTTATGACTCTATTTGCAACACTCTTGGGAGTCAAGGGTTTTCAGCCGACGATATAAAATTGGTTTTGTTCCAATTTTCTTTGGAAGAGAAGGCGAAAAAATGGTTCTACACGTTACCTTCGGCATCCATATATACATGGGGGGAGATGCAACAAACCTTCTTGGATGAGTTTTACACAGCCCAAAAGACCAACGATGCAAGGAAGGGATTGAGAAGCTTTCAACAACAACATGGTGAGATGTTTCACGAGGCGTTTGAGCGTTTCAACATGATGATTAAAAACTGCCCTCATCATGGAATTGAATTATGGGAGTTGATGAATGCTTTTCATGAGGGGTTGAGTGCCGAAGATGCACGTGATTTGATGTCTATCACCGGTGGGACTTTTGGAACAAACTATGAGAATGATGATTGGGAGTTCTTGGAAAGCATGGCAACTACATCAAAGAGGAAAGCTCAAGCCTCAAGAAGAGCCCGACCGACCACTAACCGACCGTAAGTGCACGCCATAGATGATGGTAATGTTCAAACCACTAACCAAATTTATGATGTTTGTGCTTTGTGTAATGAGATAGGTCATGCGGCTGAAAATTGCCAAGGGATGTTGGACGGGCAATACGAGGAAGTCCATGCGGTTCAAGGTCAAGGAGGAGGTGGTAGGAACTACAACAACATGAATTCTGATACCTACCACCCCGGATTGAGGAACCATCCAAATTTTCGATATGGGAACCCCTCAAATCAATCAAACCCGAACTTTCAAGGTAGCCAAGGAAACTATGGTTCGCGCCAACCTTATAACAATCAAGGTGGATATAGAAGTGGGAACAACCAAGGGTACCAAAGGCAAACGGGTCAAGAACAAGGGGGTTCTTCGGGTGGAAACGAGATGATGGAGATGCTAAAGAGCATGCAAACAGAGATGCAAAAACGGAATCAACTTGATGAAGTCCGAATGCAAAAAGATGAAGTTCGTGACAAAAGCATCCAATCACTAACAACCCAAATGGGTCAATTGGCAACCGATGTGGCTGAATTGAAGAAGAACAAGGGTCAACTTCCTAGTGACACCAAGGTAAATCCATCACACGGTTCGTCAAGAGGTAATGTAAATGTTCATCAGGTTAGTGTTTTGAGAAGTGGGAAAGAGTTTAAAGCTAATTTGTCACCCGAATTAGTTGAGGGGGTGGTTGAGGACATCACGGGTAATGATAGTGATGATGATGTTTCACCGGTTAAACCAAAAGAATTAAATGTTAAAAAACCGGGTTTGGGTGAAAATAAAGAAAGTGAAAAAGTTGAGGGTGAACCGAGTCAAGTCCCGTTTCCATCGGCTTTACTTGACCCGGGTAAGAAAAATTTTATTGTGTCGAGAGGTCCTCAAAAAGAGGAGATGTGGGATATGTTCAAACAAGTAAAAATAAATCTCCCACTCCTTGATGCAATGAAACAAGTCCCCGCTTATGCAAAATTCTTAAAAGAATTATGTACACAAAAAAGGCAAAACAAGAAGAAAGTGCCTAAGCGGGTGGATTTAACCGGGCAAGTGAGTGCGGTGTTGAATGGGGAGCTTCCTCCTAAGCTCCAAGATCCGAGCACGCCATTGATTAATGTACAAGTTGGTAATTTTCAAATGGCTAAGGCGTTGCTAGATCTCGGAGCCGGAGTTAGCATTTTACCGGGGGGCTTATATGACCAATATGACTTTGGTCCATTAGCAAGGGTGGAGACGACGGTTGTGTTGGCTGATTTGTCTCATAAGTTGCCTCGGGGTATGGTTCAAAATGTAATTGTGAAAATTGATGAGTTTTATTACCCGGTGGACTTCTTAGTCTTGGATTACTCATCGGCGGACCCTAAGCAACAACAAAATATAATTTTGGGTCGGCCATTTTTAAGCACCTCACATGCTATTATTGATTGTAGATTTGGTACAGTTGATATGGCTTTTGGAAATAGAAAAATGCGTTTGAATGTTTTTACTAACAATTCTAATGCTAACGGTGTTGATGAGTGTTTCATGGCAGACATAGTAGATGGATGCAACCCGCATGAGTATGAGGAGGATGGTTTGGATATTTGCCTGTGTGACTTTTCTGAACAGGTACATGCTTATGCACTACGGGTTGAAGAGGAAGCACAAGATGCTATGGCAATGAAAGAAGGTCGGCCACCATGGACCCATCAATTCGAGGGTCTACCGGTGGAGATCGATTCGGGTACAAAACCATCATTGGAGGAACCACCAAAGTTGGAGCTCAAGGACTTGCCTAACCATTTGAAGTATGTATTCTTAGGGGATAATGACACTTTACCGGTCATTATTGCCTCTAATTTGGAATTGGCACAAGAGCAAGCATTGATTGAGGTTTTAAAAGAGAACAAGGGTGCTATTGGATGGACGATTGCCGACCTCAAAGGAATTAGTCCATCCATTGTCATGCATAAAATTATCACGACCGAAGATGCCAAACCGACGCGAGAAGCTCAAAGGCGGTTGAACCCGAACCTAAGGGAGGTAGTTAAAAAGGAGGTAATTAAATGGTTGGATGCGGGAATCATCTATCCGATTTCGGATAGTGCTTGGGTGAGTCCCACTCAAGTTGTGCCTAAGAAGGCCGGCATTCAAGTAGTCAAGGATGAAAGTGGTGAACAAATTGCCACCCGACCGGTTACCGGGTGGCGGGTGTGTATTGACTACCGAAAATTGAATGCCGCCACTTCTAAGGACCATTTCCCGCTACCTTTCATTGACCAAATTATTGAAAAATTGTCGGGTCAAAAATATTATTGCTTCTTAGATGGGTATTCGGGTTACAATCAAATCGCCATACACCCGGATGACCAACACAAGACCACCTTCACATGTCCATATGGCACCTTTGCGTTTAGGCGAATGCCATTTGGCTTGTGTAATGCTCCGGCAACTTTCCAACGATGTATGATGAGTATTTTCTCGGACATGGTTGGAGAGTCGCTCGAAGTATTTATGGATGATTTCTCCATTTTTGGCACTACTTTTGATACTTGTCTCAACGAATTGCAAAAGGTTTTGAAAAGGTGCGTTGAGAAAAATTTAGTGCTAAGTTAGGAGAAAAGTCATTTCATGGTGCAAGAGGGCATTGTGTTGGGGCATGTGATTTCTGAAAGGGGGATGGAGGTGGATAAGGCAAAGATACGGGTAATATCATCTTTGCCACCTCCTAAAAATGTTAAGGGTGTAAGGTCATTCTTGGGACACGCGGGTTTTTATAGACGTTTCATTAAGGGTTTTAGTGTTATCACCAAACCCTTATGTAACTTGTTATTAAAAGATGTCCCGTTTGATTTCACTAACGAGTGTATGCAAGCTTTCACTATTTTGAAGGAACACTTGGTCAAGGCGCCTATTTTGCAACCACCCGATTGGTCAAAGCCGTTCGAGATAATGTGTGATGCGAGCGACACCACTATTGGTACAGTTTTGGGTCAACGGGTTGACAAGAAACCGGTGGTTATTTACTATGCAAGCAAAACTTTATCCGAAGCGCAACTTAACTACACCACAACCGAGAAGGAATTACTAGCGGTGGTGTATGCTTTGGATAAGTTTCGCTCGTATATTTGGGGAAGCAAGGTAGTGGTTTATTCGGATCATAGTGCGGTCCGGTACTTGATGGAGAAAAAGGATGCGAAGCCGCGTTTGATTCGGTGGGTCTTATTATTACAAGAGTTCGATCTAGAGATCCGAGACAAGAAGGGAAGTGAGAATGTAGTAGCGGATCATTTGTCTCGGATTCCGGTGGAAGGGACCGATGATGCAAGTGAGATTAATGAAAGTTTCCCCGATGAGCAGCTGTTAGCCGTGTCCACTTTCGTTGCACCGTGGTATGCTCATTATGTCAACTATTTAGCCACGGGTGCCATTCCAACTCATTGGACCAAAAAGCGTCGGCAACAATTTATGGTCCAAGTGAGGCAATACATTTGGGATGAGCCGGATCTCTTCAAGATCGGACCGGATCAAGTTATACGGAGGTGTGTGCCCGAGACGGAAGTGTTGGAAATCTTAACTCATGCCCATTCGTCCGCTTGCGGGGGTCATTTTAGTGGGCATAAAACAGGCTATCGGGTACTTTCTTGTGGGTTTTATTGGCCCACTATTTTCAAGGATGCAATTGAGTTCGCCAGAAATTGTATAAATTGCCAAAAGATGGGTAGCATATCGAAGAGGGATGAGATGCCATTACAACCAATCTTGGTTGTAGAGATATTTGATGTATGGGGTATAGATTTTATGGGTCCGTTCCCGAATTCGAATGGTTTTCTTTACATTCTGGTGGCGGTGGATTATGTCTCGAAGTGGATTGAGGCTATTGCAACACGAACGAACGACCACTCGGTTGTTTGTAAATTTGTTCAATCTAATATCTTCTCTCGCTTTGGAATCCCGCGGGTAATTATAAGTGATGGTGGTTCACATTTCAAGAACTTCAACTTTGGAAAATTATTGAAAAGGTATAGCGTGAACCATCGAGTTGCCACACCTTACCATCCACAAACGAGTGGACAAGTCGAAGTGTCCAACCGTCAAATCAAAGAGATTCTCATGAAGACGGTAAGAACGGATAGAAAGGATTGGTCGAGCAAGTTAGATGATGCTTTGTGGGCATACCGTACGGCCTACAAGACTCCGATTGGCACAACACCTTACCGGATGGTGTATGGTAAGGGTTGTCACTTGCCAATGGAGTTGGCGCATCGGGCACATTGGGCGATCAAGACAGTCAACACGGATTACGATGAGGCGGGTAAGTTGAGAAAGTTGCAATTGAGCGAGATAGAAGAGATTCGAAATGAGGCGTACGAATGTGCATCGGCTTATAAGGATAAACTAAAGAAAGTGCATGATGCGAAATTGCGAAAGAAAACGTTCGAAGTGGGGCAGAAAGTTTGGTTGTACAACTCACGATTGAAGATGTTCGCGGGCAAACTTAAAAGCAAATGGATGGGTCCGTATGTGATTCGGAGAGTTGGGCGATTTGGTGATGTAGACATCCAAGACGAGCAAACATTGAAACAACAAACGGTGAACGGTCATCGCTTGAAGCCGTACTTGGAGGGAAATGACATCAACAACTTGGAGCTTGACAAAGCGGGCTACATCTTGCGCCCAGTCGATGAAGAACAACCATGAGAGGCCCAGGTTCGGTAGTGTATATAGTAGTAGTTTGTTTTGTTTTGTTTTGTATAATTTGCACAATTGCCATAGCTCCTCGAAGTCCGTGTTCGAAACAAGTGTGGGGATGTTCGGGTCACGAATTGCTCTTACATTGTGTTGAGGACAACACGGGATTTTTGAGGGGGTAGGGTAATTTTTACGAGTTTTTGAAAAAATTAAAAAACATAAAAAAATCGAAAAAATTAAAAAAAAATCTAAAAATTTTCACATAAAACCTCAATTTTTGGCAAAGCAAAGATGCCCAGTGTGCACCGTAAATTACGGTATAGCCGTAATTTACGGTGGTTATTACAATCTTTTGGGCTTTTACGGTAAAAGTCTACTGAATTACGATGAAAGAATTGATGTTCAGTGTTCACCGTAAATTACGGTCATACCGTAATTTACGGTGGAATTAAAATGTGTTGAGGTTTTACGGTAGAAGTCTACTGTGTTACGGTGCAAAAGTGATGTTCAGGTCTCACCGTAATTTACGGTGAGACCGTAAATTACGGTGCGCAGAAATTTTTGCTGTCGTCGTTTGGGGTCCGCTTGTATATATATAAAAAAAATATATATATATAATAAAACGAATAATAACGTGACTTCACCCCATCCACCCATTCTCTTTCACTTTACAATCATCCATTTTCTTCTCAAGTCCCACCACCACTCTCCATAACCTTCTTCTTCTTCCCAAACCTTCCATCCTCCATAACTTTCCAAATTTCTGTCCAAATCAAGTGAAATTTTAGTCTAACTTGACTAATTTTTCACAAGCTTGTCGATTGTGAGGAGAGATTTCAGAGAAAACGCAGTTTTAGGGTCCGAATTCTAAACCCTAGTTCGAAAAATTTGGGGGTTTTTGGAGCTTTTGTTTCACAAGCACTCTTGCATCTTTAAACAAAGGTATGAAAGCTTATGTGCTATATTTTGATGCTACATTGTGAAAAGTAAGGTGATTTAGGTTACTTGCTCATACCCACTTGCTTGTTCTTAGATATGATTATGAAATTGGTTATTTGAACATGGTTATGGTTGTAGATGTAGGATTTGTGATTAAAGTAGTGAACTTTTGGGGATCTCTACATTGTAGAGACACCATGCCCAATTTTTGAAAAATTCTTGATATATTTTTGGTTCACTAGCATTTACAACCATGATAACAAGCAAGTGTGGGGATGTGTTGAAAAGAGGGTTTAATTTTGTTTCTTTGGTTGTGTTGTTTGCTCTAATGTGTGTAGGAATGGCACGAACTAAGGAAAAGACGGGAGCGGGTTCATCTTCGTCTTCAAAAGGAAAGGGTAAACAGCCGGAACAACAACCAAAGAAGAGACAATATTTGGGTAGAGTGGATGAAAGTGAAAGCGAAGAAGAGATGGAATTGGACCCGGCAGAGAAACCGAAATGGGACTCGGGTCCTTTGGATGAACAACCAGAGGCATGGCAGCCAACGTTGTATAATGATTGCATGAATAGGTTGAAGAATAAGGCAGCGGCCTTCATATGTGAAAGGGATGTTCGAGAAGCTGAGTTTGGGCAGTTTGGGGTATTTGATAAGTTCCGGGCTCTAGGTTGGGAGTCGGCACTTACTTGTTTTGACAAAGAAAAAAACAACTTGTTTATCACTGAAATTCAAGAGTGGATGGCAACACTTAAGGTCAACACGTATGACAGGCCATCGAATATGAAGCTGACGGGTGTTGTGAATGGAGTTCCCGTGGAAATGTCTTTTGATACCTTGAAGAAGCTCGGAAAGTATGACAGTTTGCCAGCCCGCGATTATATGATACCGACTTTGGATGATCTTCTTGTGAAGCCGGAGAAACATCAGCGATGGAATGACATGTTGGCAGCATTGTTCTTGCCCGGTAGATACAGTGGTATCCTATACCGGAAGAATTTGAAAATTGAAGCTAAATTGTTGCATACAATCTGTCTTCTTAATGTTATTCCAAGGAGGGGAGATAAAGAACAGGTGAGGTTTCCTGAAGTGCCTGTTCTTTATTCGTTGATGCACGGGGGTCCGCGTTTTCCTATACGTTATCTTATTATGAACCATTTATGGATCTGTCGGAACAAGTATGGAAGAGACATCGTCCCGTACTGTCGAATGATTACGGGGTTGATGAAACAACAGAAGGCGATTACTTCCGAAGATCGAGGAGCAACCAAAAGGCACCAGCCTTTTACGTTGGATAAGTTGGGGAATGTTTGGACGTATACTCAGTCGGAGCGGTATCACAAGTTGAAGTCGGAAGGGCAACGGTGGAGGGCACTAAAGTTGGGTGCACGATATTTGTTACCGGGAGAGCCGGATGAGCCAGAGAGCGATGAAGAGGTAGTTCCGAGTGGAGATGAAGACTATGCGGACGCGCCGCATGGTGGTGAAAATGTGGTTCAAGGTGGTTATGGTCAGGGTCATGGTGGGGTGTTTTATGATTATACGTAGCAATCGTATATGCCGGGTTAGGCCTATGAAGGCACCATGCAAGAGGTGATTGCTAACCAACGTCCTCCGGCGTCCGTGTTTGATACGTGGTCGGGGTCGGAAAGGACGTTGTTTGATCAAAACACAAGAAATAGTGCGAGTATGGAGCGGGCCTTGAAACATAGCTTGGATCGTCATGAGTTATGGAATCGCACACATGCGTATTCCCGGGAAGTGGAAATAAATAACAATTATTTTGATGATCAAGAAAGGCGATTGCATGCGGATTATCATGCCGGGCGGCCGGTGGTTGTGGATCCACAACATGTGGATTATGCTTCGCTACCACCATATGATGGTAGTATGTCGTATCCAACCCCGCCGATCCACCACTCGCAATGGGTTGACCCGAGGCAACGAGAGGGAGCGCAACAACAAGAAGGAGGAAGTAGTAGCGGTTCGTTCGCGTTCGGTGAATGGAATGACGTGATGTCTTCCGTTTTTGGACCTCCGGGACCGCGCTATTATTAGTAAGGTTGTGTTTCTCCTTTTGTATATTTTTGTGCATATTTGATAGCTTGTTTGTTTAAGGATTGGGAGGTTGGGTGGTGTGTTGATATGTTGTGTTTGGGTTGGTGTTATTTGGTGGTGTTTTATGTTAAAAAGAAGAAAAACATAAAAAAAATTATAAAATGAAAAATCCAAAAAGAAATTTGGGGTTTGAGTGAAAAAGCGTTTTTGTTGATGTTGGATAAAGTTTTAGTGGTCAAAGCCTCTCAAAACCATACATTGGGGTCAATGTATCCCAAGTGTGGGGATGGGGGGGATTTTTTTTGAAGATTTTGAAAAATTTTGAGCCAAGCGAAACGATGTGAAAAAATTTGAACACCCTAGATTAACCCCAAGTTGGTGCACCGGCAACCCTTGATACCTTTTTCATTCTTGGTGAGAGTTGTAGCCACACTTGTATGTAAATAATGCTTATCTTTGATGAGAGTGGCTACGGGTGGGGGTGCATTAGAACTTGTGCTTGAATGCGATTTGAGTCCTTAGTTAGACATGAATGCAAAAAGGATAAGAACATTTAGGTAGCCTTGTCGTTGGTGTGAGCGAGTGTGGGATTTGGGGGGTTGGACCTCATAAGTTATATATATGAGCATGGTAGTGAGAGGGGCGGGGGTTTGGACATTTAGTTGCCCATTTTGTGCCTTTAAAGCTTATCATTTGTTCCCTCTAGCTATTTACTTAAAAATTTACCCAAATTCGACCCGGTCTTATAGTGTTTTGTGATAGTAGTAGTAGTTTGCTAGTTTGAAGAAGATATGGTTAATGCGTTATTGTTTAGTTATTTGCCTAATCGTAAAAAAAAATAAAAAAAATCAAAAATCAGAAAAAAAAAAGAGAAAAAAGAGAAAAAAAAAAGAAAAGCAATGGAAAAAAAAAAAAAAGAGAAGTTAATTGTCTTGTATATAGTAGTTAAGTTTGTTTGTTTGTTTGCTATGTTTGTAATAAAAAGACCGGGTCGAATTTTCGCTACTTCATATATATTCCATTCCCTACCTATACACCTAGCCGCATTACAACCTTGAAGTCCCTTTGATTTGCATTCATGTTTGACCCATTTTAGGAGAATGATCGATTTAGGTACAAGCTTATGATTGTGCATCCACCCGTTTGCCTAGTGTGTGTCTAGCTTATCTTTGCTAGTTTTTACTTGTAGCCGAGAGGAGAGAATTTGAGAGGGGTGCATTGCTTGGGTGTTAAAAAGGGGTTGGTAAAGAGATTGCATGTTTTGCTTGGTTTAATTTGATCACTTGTTTTGAAATCATTTTGATGAGTTGCTTGGGACAAGCAACGGTTAAGTGTGGGGATGTGACGGGTGGTCCTTTGGACAACCCTTAAACATGTTAAAAGATGAAATAATCCTTCACTTAATCGTGTAATTATCTTGAATTAGATAACTACTGTTGCTTATGTTTCAGGTGCATTTCGGGGGCTAAATGATGGATTAAGTGCAGCTTTGGAGTCTTTGGTGATGAACGGGTCGAGCGTGGAACAAGAGACGAAAGAAAGAAGAACATTCAGGTCATCACCGTAAATTACGGTCCTACCGTAATTTACGGTGGACCTGAGAATCAAATAATGGCTCACCGTAACACAGACTATTTGCACCGTAAAAGAATCAAGTCCACCGTAATTTACGGTGAGACCGTAAATTACGGTGACGGCTGCGAGAAAACATGTAACTACCACATTTAAGTTAGTTTTTGGGTGTCTTTTCATTTGGCTCATCATTGGACGGTTTTGGATCATCTTGGGGGCGAATTTTGGCTACTTGCTTGGTTTGTGAACAATTCTTATCATCCGGTTTGTATTTTCGATTCGTATGAACATTGGTTTGATTATGATGATGATTCACCGAGCCATGTCCGGCTAAACTCTTCGGTGATCATCTTAGGTGAATGTTTCTTGAACTTTTGTGTGTTTTATTTCTGAATTTCTAGAATGATAACTTGCATTGCTTGAATATCATGGTGTATGTTTGATTGCTTGTAACTTGTTAATCGATAGTGCAATTTCTAGTCTTAATCGTACGTTCTTGGTGCCGTTGGCAATCGAGATATCACGGGAAGGGTTAGGGTTGGTTATTGATTAATTGGTCATCGGGAAACAACCTCGCGTTTAAATAATCCGAGTACTTTGTCCCCTTTTATCACTTCAATCATCTATACACGAGTTATGTCTATGTAACTCTTTCTAGTTGGAATTACACACAATTGTTTAAAGAAACTGAAACCTAAGATGATCATTGTTCTCTCCTAATTTGTTTTACAACCAACTTTGATTTGAATTAGTTTTTAATTTAGTTTTCTAAAACAACAATCCAAATTCTTGAAATTTAATTTCTGCAATTTAGTTTAATATTAATTTAAGTACAAAGCTATACAATCGACACATTTTCCACATACTCCCTGAGTTCGATACCCTCTTACCACTATCTATAGTTGTTTGGGGATTAAATTTGCGTGACCCACGACAATCACGTCAGTATTCTAGGGTGTTGTCACCATGAAGTTCTTATGAACTTCAAGGGTGATGTCATCCCAGGCAAGAACGACTCAGATCTGAGTGATTTCCATACGTTTTTACATAAATCAAGTCTAAATCTATGTTTTCTAATCAAGAAGTTGTGTGATTGTAGGATCGTTTTGTGACCCAAACGAGTCGATCAGAAGAGATTTTATCAGTTTCAGAGGCGGAAACTAAGAAACTGATGTCGAAACAGCTTGCGTATCACTTTAAACACTAATTATATTGATTTACTATTGATTACAATCAGTCTTCACACCGGCAGCACCTCGGTATGGAATCCACAAACTTTTTTCTCCCTTTCTAGAGGTTTAGCTTGAATGCCTATTTATAGGTGAGAAGGTTTAGCTTGAAAGTGTTATGTCACTTTCAAGAGAAACTAGGTTTAGCTTGAAACTGTCACACGCCACTTTCAAGGGAAACCTCTCTTGTAGGTTTAGCTTGAAACTGACATGTGTCACTTTCAAAGGAAACCTCTTCATTCAAGCCAAATTCCACAAACAAACCCTAAGATCTCCTATATTCTCGTATATAATGATACAATCTAACATTCTACGCATAAGACTCGATACAAGACGAAGACGACAGATGAATGCACCAACAGACTCCCCCTCAGATGTTGACGAGTCATAAGTGTCGAGTCTTTGCATCTTCAGTCTTTATCAGTCTTTTTCTTTCTTAGCATATACCAGAATCTTCTCTTTGGCTCTAACCTCGTCAGACTCCCCCTCTCATCATGATGGGATCGCTGTCTGGAATTAGCTATCACCTTGAGATCAATCCCTGGCTTTATCTCTGTTTAAGCTCGTATCCTGTACACATTTTCTCACAAACACATAAGTTTTTACTTAAAACAATAACAAAAACTTACTGGAAATAGTTATATCAAGTTCAGATTAATGATCTTGATTAACTAATTAAACTTTTCTTTCTCAAATCAAATTTCTTCTGTTAAACACACACTCCCAACCCTGTTCATCTTGTTTAGCACTTGGAATTTTGAATATCAGCTCTCCAACATCAGTTGTCGAAAATCTTTTTGGATTTTTCAAAATGTGAAACATAAATGCAATAACAGAAATTAACTGCAGAAATAAAATATGTACAAACAAATTTTTGTGAGTTTGCGTAAGAGGATCATATCAGTTTATGTGACCAATCACTAGCACCGTTAAGCTTGATTTCATTTTATGCTCTAAACGATTCACATTGATTGACGATATTATTGTCCACTTAAACTCAATCTAAAAACTTTCGACATGCTTACCGATACATTTAAGTATATTTAGATAGCACTAAATTCTTATGGACCCCACGATCTCAGCATATCCCCTCATCATGCAATACACTGACTCAAGTAATGCCTTTAAACTTTTATCGACTGTGATTTGTGCGAAAACAAAGCAGAATGTTTAAACATTAACAATCATGTCGATACTTCCGTATACGCAGAGAAAGTCCAATGTTTAAACAAAATAAGAAAAATAAAAAAAGTTGAAGTTGTTTAGGCTTTAACCACCAGGTCGATACTCCCGTATACACAGAGGTGATCCAAAGCTTAAACGAAACACCAAAGAAAATAAAGCAGAACGTTTAGGCAACAACATCCAAGTCGATACTCACGTATACGCAGAGGATGTCCGATGCTTAAACAAAATAAAGAAATAAAACAAGTTTAAGTCTTTGCAAAATGAAATGCACAATCACAGCGACTTTTCAGCAAAGTTGTGAAAGTTCACAAACTTAACCAGTTTTATGTCTTTCGACAATCAGCGATTACTGAGTAGGCACACAGTCAAGAAGGACAAAACTAAGTACTATGCTTTTGACCGTGTTTCCCACTAGAACTAGGCTTTTTCAGTTATGTTTGTATCGTTATCGCAAATCTACTAGTCTAGCTGAGCCTATCGTCACATCTTTAGTGAGACCGCTTATCACATTTAAACTTTACATATCTTTAGCATGCTGTGACAGTCCAACTGATCTACTATCATCTCCTCTTTTTGACAACAAAACTCATTTTGAATTTTTCAATGTTTTTGACATTTTCAAATTTTCTAATTTTTTTAAATTTTTACTCCCCCTAAAATCAAAATATGTCTCAATTTTGATTTTCTGGGAAAATTTGAAAAACAAGCTCTGATACCACTTGTAGGATCGTTTTGTGACCCAAACGAGTCGATCAGAAGAGATTTTATCAGTTTCAGAGGCGGAAAGTAAGAAATTGATGTCGAAACAGCTTGCGTATCACTTTAAACACTGATTATATTGATTTACTATCGATTACAATCAGTCTTCACACCGGCAGCACCTCGGTGTGGAATCCACAAACTTTTTTCTCCCTTTCTAGAGGTTTAGCTTGAATGCCTATTTATAGGTGAGAAGGTTTAGCTTGAAAGTGTTATGTCACTTTCAAGAGAAAACAGGTTTAGCTTGAAACTGTCACACGCCACTTTCAAGGGAAACCTCTCTTGTAGGTTTAGCTTGAAACTGACATGTGTCACTTTCAAAGGAAACCTCTTCATTCAAGCTAAATTCCACAAACAAACCCTAAGATCTCCTATATTCTCGTATATAATGATACAATCTAACATTCTACGCACAAGACTCGATACAAGATGAAGACGACATATGAATGCACCAACAGTGATTACTGAGGATTTGAGGTGCCTTGAGGATGATGTCACCCTAAGTTCACATAAACTTCAAAGCGTGACCTCATTCTTACCAAGAACAACTCGAATCTGAGTAATTCCACCTTTTTTATAACAAATCTCACCAAACCTAAGTCACCTAGCCATAGTGTGTGTAATTTCGGGTTAAACTTGAGAAAAGCCATCAAGGACGGCCAGATCTGATGGAACGGGGTGGTTCCCGGCCGTTAGAACAGGTCGGACTTGATGGAATTTCGGTTGTTTAGCATGAAGGAACACCGTCCCGATCAAAACCATCGAAAAATCTTGGAATCCTTGTCGAACACAGCTGGACAGGCTAGTCGATCGAACAGCCAGCCGATCGAACAGGCTATCCGATCGAACAGCCCACCCGATCGAACAGGCCAGCCGATCGAACAGGCCATCCGATCGAACAGCCCATCCGATCGAACAGCCCATCCGAACGGGCCAGCCCTCAATCCAATTTTCATTCGTTTTCGCGTATTCCGTCATTCTTTAACGCGCCACCAAAACACTCAGGTGATCAGTCTATAACAAGGATATTCTCGGACATAATCCCGCCAATTCAAACCAATACGCATTGTGAGTATACTTGAACCCTTTTTAATCGAATTTTGGGTGTAACATACGTTTCTAACAAATCGAAATTATCAACGAATTATTCAATCAATCGAATTATCACTTGCGAATAACTGTTATGCATAGATATACGTGATGCTAGTTGCATATGTGCTAGGGCTTATACTCGCGACGTCCCACCATGACTAGTATAGTACTATTGCGCCCGACGGGGTCTTGTTTGCCATCGCATATTCGAGCATCGAGGACTTAGTTGGTAGTATCAGCTTTGTGAGTATATATGTCGTGTATTACGTTTATGCTTATGGAAATTCGCTACACTTTTTATCTATTATGCTATACATATCAAACCTGTATACTCGCCAATACTTTTGTATTGACAAATATTTTAACGTATGTTGCAGGTTAGATCGCAGGCTATATCGAATCAAGCTAGGAAGTCTAGAAACTCAACTAAAATCTAGGTTGTCGGATTTGTATTGTTCGAGAGGACAAGAAATTTGTGATAACTTATGTGATTGTATTATTTGTTAGTATGGGATAAAGAATGTATTAAATATTATCGCAATATAGTTGTTATGGATTCTCTTGAGCAATCTGATTCGCCTAGTGCCGCGCCCCGATGATTCCGCCATAGGTTGGGGTGTGACACACATGGACCATTTTCATTAATTAAAAGTTAAAACTGTGGATTAGGATTCGGAAGAAAAATAACACATTTTAAAAAGCATTGATAATAAAAATTTGTATTAGATTAGATTTTAGATTTGATTAAATATTATTAATAATAAAATTTTGTATTAATTTAGATTAAATATTATTATTGTTAGTATTATTAATAATTTTAATCAATTAAATGAGAGAATGACAAGTGTCCCAAAACATATTTCTTTTATTATATTGTATAGATATAGATACTGTATGACCTTTCATCTTTCTTCAATGTCTTCAATAGAAATAAATCAAATAAATCACAATCAATTCAAGAATAGTGACACCTTTGGTGAAACCCTTTCAACTTTCTTCTAATTATGTCCATTAAACCTACAACTAATGGTTCCTATTCCCTAACTACCAATGCTCCTTCATTCATCGCCCCCATTAATGTAGAAATTAAATCCTTCGTCAGTCATCACCGAGTTAATTGTTTCTTTTGAAACTGACAACCGTTCATTTTCGTGTAATGAACGTGGTTTCATTCAGATTCAATGTAGCAATCACATCTTGAAATGCTTTTAATTTCCAATCATCCATATATATTGGATTAGGTTCCATTAATATTAATCGCAGAGCAGAAGAGATCAATCAAGTAACAGCCATGGTTCACGTCTCCTTCTACAGCAATCGTAATTTCATCTCTCTCTCTCTCTCTCTCTTTGCATACTTGCATACTTTATTAGGCTTGTAGCTTTGTTTAGTTTGTTTGTGTAAGGTATTGCTCATATTGAGTTCAAGATCTTTTCAAGATTTTTATGTCGAAACCTTTTTTAATTTACTTTGTTACGCTTAAATTATGTTATTGTTTGGCACCGGAAACTGAATTAGGGGTTTCAAGCAGTGTTTTCACTACCGGACCGCCGGGAATCGGCAAACTTGGCGGTCCGGTTAGCCATATTCGACTGTTTTCGCATGTAACGGTTGACGGTTTGACCGGTAAACCGTGGCTAAAGATTGGACCGGATTTGGTGTCAGCTCCAAAGAAAACTGTTATCATAGGCCAAAAGAAGTGAGACCCACGATTGTCTCTTGCGACCACTTTCATTCTACTCCGACGACTAATATAGATGACTCTAGCGTATCTTGTGAGGAACGAATCCATGGTTGATGGTTGCTTTAGAGAACGAGTGAAGACAAGAAGAAGATGTGTAGCCATAAGAACAAGAAGCAAAGGAACAATTTTGGCGGTGGTATAACATCAGAGAAGTTTTAATAATCTAGGGTTAACTATCAAATATGTAAATGGGCTAACTGTGGGCTTTATTTTTAAAATGGGCTATTTGTTTTTAGTTTAAAGACAATTTGATCAGTTATTAAAGAGGTTTTTATAAGAAGTATGAACATATTTTCCTACCTTATTTATTTTATAGCATTTACCAAATCAATCGGTTTTTAAATCTGGTCCGGCCGGTCAGACCGGTTAGACCAGTGAACCGGTAAAGAGGCCGGTTTGATTTCCGGTCTGGTCATGAAAACATTGGTTTCAAGGCGTTACAGTTGATTTGTGTTATTGTTTTGAAATGTAGACCATAACAGGGTTTGTGTTTTTAAGAGAAAAGTATTGTATCGGTCTTTGATTTATGGTTAAAATATGTGGTCTCACAAAAACACACTTGATCTCCTAATTATGTTGTCTTCCTAACCTTCACCCTCCTTGTTCTGTTGTTTTGCAAGAAACAATGAGTCGAAAGTGAACTAATTTGTTAACTTGATTTGTTATTAAGTATGTCGGCTACATGTTCTGATGGTACAACTTCACAACACCGAGGCTGCCGCCGAACACACGGTCACAACGTCTCACCGAGCATTGACTGTTGCTGTTTTGATTTTGGTAAATGTAGAATGTTAATTTACCTGCTTAAAATGGTCAGAATAAAGGATAAAAAGGGACGAAAGTCTTGATTGCATTTTTTGTTGAATGTAGAGTGTTAATTTACATGGTTAAATTTGTCAAAGTAAAGGATAAAAGGGACAAAAGTCGGATGCGTTTTTGGTGAATGTAGTGTCTTCCTAATCTAGGGGTGTTCATCGAATCGAATATCGAATTTTTGAATTATTCGAATTGAATTATTCGAATAATTTTTATTTTCCCTTGAATTCGTATTAGATTCGAATTCAATTAAAATCTACAAAATTCGACTCGAATTCGTATTCGATTAAAATTTTGAATTCGAATAAATTCGATTTGATTTAGATTCTTTAAAAACATGTAAAAACTATCAGAATGAAACATAATTTTTAAAGCAAGATATCATATTAAAACAGTTCCAAATAAAGTATCATTAATCTAAAATTCAAAACGAGAAGTCAGGAATAACCACTCCACATTACAAGTTGATATTTTTAGTGTTAGAAATCTATTGATAGATTTGTTACTTAGGTTTTAGTTATGGGTCATGTGGTTGGTTTGGTAATGGGTAATTTTAATACTTGGAATAAATTTTGAAAATAATTTGTAGTATAGCCTAATAAAAGTTATATATATATATATATTATATATAAAAATAATAAATAAAAATGTATAATTTTTATTCAAATTTCGAATCGAATCGAATTTGAAATTATAAATTCGTATTCGATTCGTATTCGATTTACTTGACTCGAATTCGAATTCTTATAATCGAAACGAATTCTTGATAATCGAATTGAATTTAAACGAATTTTGAATTTTTCGAATTCGAAACGTATTCTGAACACCCCTATCCTAATCTACAAACAGCCAAATCGATGGAAATAGTTATTTGGATGTTATGTTCATTCATTCCAGAATTCCCAGGTTTGAATGTTCTTCAAACTTGAACCATTCTGTGAACTTGTTAATATATATTTTTTGAAGTAGTAACTTGGAGATTTGATAATGTTCATGATATACATGGTGAAACAGGGGTTAGAGGAATCAAGAAACCAAAGTCTTAGTAGATGTGTAGCTGCAACAGCAAATTTCAGCATGATGCAAGAAATTATGATCTATATAAGGTGAAATATTCATCTTACTACAAACACATGATTGCAGTTTTTATATCTTAATTGTCTTTAATTTTGTGTTTGTTTGTTGGTGGCTTTTATATTTATCATTCAATATTCACTAAAGGTGGGAATTGTTCCTCGAAGTTGGATTCTGCCTCAAACATCGGCACTATTGTCTCATGCCAAACTTAGAGTACATACTTTTTTTCTTTAACAAACTTTTAATCTCACAATGAAGATGGGACTTGGGATAAGATATTGTCAACATCCGATATATTATTACATAATCAATGGGGTTAAGATAAGAGTTGTTGAAGGAGATGTGGCCGCAATGAAGATGGGACTTGGGATAAGATTATTACTAGCATCAGATACTGATATGGTGACTGATGTGTTCAAAATGTAACATATAAATTTCATCAAATGAGGCATAAAACTAACCCTTTTTTAGTACTAATGTTGGAAAAAGTGTGCTTTTGTCTTCCTTTTGTATTTTCTGGATTAAATGAGCTCAAATTAACAAAAGAAGCAAAAAGACATCAAAATCTGACATAAATACAAGAAAAGGGACAAAACGTGACATGCCCGACCCCACAACAACATCTTCCCAAGCAAAACAAGAGATCAGGAGACTGAACACGCCCCGTGCTCAGCCAGCACGGGGGCGTGCCCAAGTGTCAGCAGAAAAGACAAAGTGGTAGAAGCTTCTATTGCCCACCACGGGCCGTGCTCAGCGGACACGGAGCCGTGGTCAACTAAAAGATTCGCACAATCCAGGCAAATCTTCATAGTACAAAGATTCTTCTGCACACGGGGTCGTGCTCAGCGGACACGGGGGCGTGGTCAACTAATAAGACAAAGCAGCATTAAATGAAGAAAGAGAAGGATGTGGACACGGGGCCGTGCCCACTGGACACGGGGCCGTGCCCACTGGACACGGGGCCGTGCCCGAGCTTCTGTTCAGCCTATAAATAGATGTGCTTGGCTCAAGCTCAAACCATCCCTTGGCACACCACCTCTCTCACACTTCACACTTCACCCACCACCCACCACCACCATAACACCATCATCCACCACCATCATCCATTGTCCATCGCAGAGTGTGTGAGTCGTCTCGGGATCCAAGATTGATCGTAAGAGTTCTTGACAATCAAGGCCATGTTTGCCTAAGTCTCTTACATCACTTGGTGAAGACAAAGTGTCTAGTGTAATACTTTTTATTTCTAATATTTTGCACTTTTTATTTGGTTTCGTATTAATGACTTTAATAACTAGTTGCTTATGTTGAAGGTGATCTTTCTTTATCGTTTGTCCGTGGTGTCTTGAAATTATTTTACTGTCTATATAAAATAAAAGATTTTCACCATTCATATCTCCACGGTCTATATGGAGGTATGTTGGCTACCTAGTCGGGGGTTAAGGGAACGGTTTGGTAAAGGTCTTGCCATTGTTCAGCGTTTAGAGGTCCTGCAATGGACCTGGGTCAAATTTAGTAGGACCTCCTTCAATACTTAACGGTATTGGATGGCGGGGGTCCAAACTCTTTGATCCCCTCATAAGTTAACTACTATTAATACTATAACCCGGCTATTTAGGACTGTATCCCTACTGACTCAGACTACTTAGTCGAGGGTAACGTCACCTCCAAAAGAGGGGCCTACCATAATATTGCATTAATAACTTAATTCATTATCTTCCAATAATCCACCCTTTTAGGATTGTATCCTTGCTGACTCAAACTACTGGGGTGAGGGTAACGTAACCTTCAAAAGAGGGGCCTACTACAATAACTAAGATAATCTCTTAATTATGTGCAAAAGTGCGGAAATAATCAAAGGTTACACTAGATACGAGTCGGAACCAAGTGATTCATCTTGTCTATCTGTTTTTATTTTTATTTTATTTTCAGCATTTTAGTTAGTTTTTATTTTTCTTAGTTTAAAACATTTTTCTAAACTTTTTATTTTGATTAGACGTTGAGGATAAACCGGTATTAAAAGCTCTTGTGTCCTTGGACGACCTCGGTATCTTACCAACGCTATACTACGCTCACGATGGGTGCACTTGCCCATATGTGTGTTTAGTGTTAGTAAAATATCGTGTTTTATAAATTTAAAACTTGGCTAAAAATAAGTGTTAAAGGGGCTTAAAATATACACCTAATATATATAACACTTCACACGCATCAAGTTTTTGGCGCCGCTGCCGGGGACACAAGGATTTTAAGAAAGTTAGGAATCAACGGCCTAGTCGTTTTTCTTGTTTTTCATTTTTTTTAGATTTTTCAGCTTCTGCAGAACTCAGCACGGGCCGTTCCCGCTGAACACGTCCCGTGCCCAATCATTGGAACTGGCAATCCTGTTTTAAGTCAGACAGTAAGCTGAACACGGGGCCGTGCCCAAGTTTCAGTTACTGAAAACAGAACCGTAAGATCCCGACGGTTGGTAATTTCTGACACATACATGAGTGATACTGATACTTTTTACTTTCGGCACTCTTATGGTACTATGTGGTGGTAACCATAAAGAATTAGAATGCTTTTTTCTAAATTATAAACCCCACTATATAGACCCATCATTTCCTAGTATCCTTAAGAGGGGCGAAAGTAAAAATAATCCCTATCGCTCCCTCGAATGCGCCCAACCGGATATTCTAGGAGAAATGCTTCTCGATGAATTATTTCAACTAGAAGATCTAATTTTTAATTGGTTAGAAGAACTTAGGGGAGACCTCAAAAATCTTCTCCAAGACGATAACCAAGAAGAAAGGTTGGAAACGCATTCAAACAACTTCATTGTTTCCAATGATACTTCTAACTCTAGTGAGGACTTGAGCGATAGTCGTCCCTGTGTCGATTGTGCCGTGAAGGACTCCCCATCAACTTCGTTTGATGCATACATAGACCTGAGCGATTCGACATACACCTTCTTTAACGAGAGCCAGGGAAAGGGTTGGACTTGTCCACCTACATATAGCATAGGAATCACCGTCACCGACAACCTCTTGCGTTCTCGTCTTAATCTAGAACAATTAAGGTATCTTAGGCACTTTGGTGTTGTTCCATCCAGTAAGGAACCACCCGATCCGGGAAAATTCCTTGAAATTTGAAGAAATCCTTAAGACAGCTTCTAGACACGGGGCCGTGTCCAGGTCAGCACGCCCCCGTGTCCACCCAAAAGATTCCCTTCTGATTTTGTCAGAATGCGGACAAAAATGTGTCAAGATTCCGTCTGCACATGGGGCCGTGTCCAGCCGACACGGGGCCGTGCGCAACGTACTGTCGTTTTCTATAAACGCAGCTAAGAATCCTGCACATTTGAACCATTCAAGGGACAGAGATTTGAGGAATATTCTCACATACCATACTAGGTATTTTCTAAAAGAAGTTTCTCAACTATCTTCTTGTCCTTTCCTCTTATATCCACCTTCATCTTCTTCAATTTTCTTCATACTTCTATTAAAGCTTGAACCTTATATAGCTTCAAGCCTTATTGAGATGTTTGTTAGATTTTTGTTCATGGAATCTTGATATAAATAAGTTCTATAACAATGTTTTAAGTTGTTTAAGTTCAAAAATGCTTCAAAAATCATAAAAACAATTTGAAACCCCAAGATTCCTTGTCCATAAATCCTGCAGATATGTGAACACGGGGCCGTGTTCACTGAACACGGGGCCGTGTCCGAAGTACTGGACCCGTAAAATTGAACTCTTTTCAGCATGTTTTCTCAGAGTGGCAAGCAGAACAAGCGGAAACTCTTCGTCGCATTCCAGGAACAACCGGCAGGGGAGAAGATCATCTACAGTTGAGGACTCTCTTGTAAACTATGTTTACGCCTTAAGAGAAGCTCTTGATGAAGTAACAAGTGTGGAAGAGGCATTGGTTGACCGCATTAATCATTTGACGATGGGACTAGAAGGATGTCTCCGGGAGGTCAACCTTTTGCACCAAAGGTTGAACATTCTCGCCCTCCTCCTTTGGTACCGATTATCACCCAAAGGGCATGGAATGTGGTGCCGGAAGTCATCATTCCGGCCGAATGGTACGTCCTACATCCGGAACCTCCTCAAGACATACTCCGAGGGGTCCCGGTTGGTGTCGCTTATCCTCCACCAGATGTCGAGGAACATGAAGCCGCCTCCCTTCTCCCTAGGGAAATCGAAGAATGGCTCTAGCAACATCTAAGGAACACCGTTCGGCTTGGAGTTCTACAAGACTTTTAAACTGGAAGTCTACTTCCGGAATTTTTGGTTCTTATTGTAGAAGTAGAACTCCTTAGGAAGATTTTACGGATCACTTGACCATTAGGACTTTTAACTTTTATTTTCTGCTTTATTTTTAATTTTTAGGACTATTATGTAATTCTCTCTATGATTAATGAATGATGTTTTTAGTTAATGTGGTGTTTTGGATGGTGTTGAAATGAATAAAACACACTTGAGATGGCAAAGGATGCAAGGGAAACTTGAACCAGCACTCCATACAGGAAAACGGAACCGTCCGAAAAATTTCTGCGTTTACAGTAAGCTCGGCACGGGCCGTGTCCACCCAACACGGCCCCGTGCTGCACAGTCTGCAGAAAAAGACCCAGTCCAGGTAACTGGACACGGGCCGTGTTCACCCAACACGCCCCCGTGTCTAGACTTCTGTTTCTCTTGTTTTAATTTTGTTACTGGCACTTGAACACGGGGCCGTGCCCGGATCACACGGGGCCGTGTTCAGCGCCCAGTAACACAAAATTTTTGCTTTTCACACCTTTTTACACATTCAATCAACCTAAAAACTGATTTTTGGGACACATTGAGGACAATGTGTAATTGAAGTGTGGGGCGGATGCTAAAACCTTGAATCTTGCAAGTCCTAAATACAAGCCTTACACAAAACTCTATTGGAACCGCTAATCACCCCAAATTTTTTCAAAAATTTTTATTTTTTTTACTTGTCTAGGTTTAACTCGGGAAATTCAAGTTCTTAAAAAGGTTATATTTTTACGAATTTACAACCGATAGCGTCGTGATAAAAAAGAACCAACATAAGAAAATTATGAAAAGGCATGACAAGCTTAGTTAAAATTTAATTATATATACTTGATCACATAAAAACCCATTCCCACAAAAGTGAGTTTTGAGCCTTTATTGAGCAAACACTTACATATCATTTGACTAAATGCTCATTTTCGTTTCTTGTGTGAATAGCCGCTTGGTTCTTACGACTCTAGAACTTGCCATGACGATACATTCCCGGTCCTTACCAACTTAAACCCGAGTAAGTAAATGATGGAGGCATTAGGACTAACCCTTTTTATTTCTACACCATTATTTTTTTTTAACCACCTACCCAAAATCCCCCTAGTTAGCCCCTTTGAGCCTAAACCTTTTCATTTCATAACCCAAACCAAACACCCTTTTTACCCACCAAAACCTTTTTCATTTTTAACCCTTTATTTTAGTAACAAGTTCGGTTCTTCATATGACTTTTCAAAAAAAAAAAAAAACACATTTGTGTTGATGATGAAGCAAAAGAAAATAAACAAACAAGTTCATCAAAAATAACTTTGTTTGAATAAATAGCTTCATCAAAATAAAAGTGACAAAAATAGAAAGTCATACGAAAACCGACACTTGTTACGCTTTTCGCCCTTTTTCTACTAACCACTAACCACCAACCCAACCACCTACCTTTAACCCAAGCCTAACCCTTAACCCACAAAGTCCTCTTGATATTTACAAAGGAATATAAGTTAAAAAGGAGGAGGATTGATTGCTTGGCAAGCCTATGGTAGGAGTAAGTTCCATTCCGCTCTCGAGTGATCCACAAAAATACATTTTCGGCCGAGTGTTGAGTGATCCCCGTGAGGTATGTGAACTTGTATAGAAATAGAATTTTACAAAGGCATGTTATGCCCTAATAAGTAATTTATCTTATGAAAAGTTTTTAATAAATCATGACGAATATGATTGTAAATAAATAAAAATTAAATTAAATAAAGAATCTTGGAAATCCCGACACTCTACGACAAGCCCAAAACCTTCTTTTCTACCCATTCCATTTGGGAGTGTAAATAGCCACATATTAAAGAGTTTTGCTTGAGGACAAGCAAAGATTCAAGTGTGGGGGTATTTGATGTGTTCAAATTGTAACATATAAATTTCATCAAATGAGGCATAAAACTAACCCTTTTTTAGTACTAATGTTGGAAAAAGTGTGCTTTTGTCTTCCTTTTGTATTTTCAGGATTAAATGAGCTCAAATTAACAAAAGAAGCAAAAAGACATCAAAATCTGACATAAATACAAGAAAAGGGACAAAACGTGACATGCCCGACCCCACAACAACATCTTCCCAAGCAAAACAAGAGATCAGGAGACTGAACACGCCCCGTGCTCAGCCAGCACGGGGGCGTGCCCAAGTGTCAGCAGAAAAGACAAAGTGGTAGAAGCTTCTATTGCCCACCACGGGCCGTGCTCAGCGGACAAGGGGCCGTGGTCAACTATAAGATTCGCACAATCCAGGCAAATCTTCATAGTACAAAGATTCTTCTGCACACGGGGTCGTGCTCAGCGGACACGGGGGCGTGGTCAACTAATAAGACATAGCAGCATTAAATGAAGAAAGAGAAGGATGTGGACACGGGGCCGTGCCCGAGCTTCTGTTCAGCCTATAAATAGATGTGCTTGGCTCAAGCTCAAACCATCCCTTGGCACACCACCTATCTCACACTTCACCCACCACCCACCACCCACCACCACCATAACACCATCATCCACCACCATCATCCATTGTCCATCGTAGAGTGTGTGAGTCGTCTCGGGATCCAAGATTGATCGTAAGAGTTCTTGACAATCAAGGCCATGTTTGCCTAAGTCTCTTACATCACTTGGTGAAGACAAAGTGTCTAGTGTAATACTTTTTATTTCTAATCTTTTGCACTTTTTATTTGGTTTCGTATTAATGACTTTAATAACTAGTTGCTTATGTTGAAGGTGGTCTTTCTTTATCGTTTGTCCGTGGTGTCTTGAAATTATTTTACTGTCTATATAAAATAAAAGATTTTCACCATTCATATCTCCACGTTCTATATGGAGGTATGTTGGCTACCTGGTCGGGGGTTAAGGGAACGGTTTGGTAAAGGTCTTGCCATTGTTCAGCGTTTAGAGGTCCTGCAATGGATCTGGGTCAAATTTAGTAGGACCTCCTTCAATACTTAACGGTATTGGATGGCGGGGGTCCAAACTCTTTGATTCCCTCATAAGTTAACTACTATTAATACTATAACCCGGCTATTTAGGACTGTATCCCTACTGACTCAGACTACTTAGTCGAGGGTAACGTCACCTCCAAAAGAGGGGCCTACCATAATATTGCATTAATAACTTAATTCATTATCTTCCAATAATCCACCCTTTTAGGATTGTATCCTTGCTGACTCAAACTACTGGGGTGAGGGTAACGTCACCTTCAAAAGAGGGGCCTACTACAATAACTAAGATAATCTCTTAATTATGTGCAAAAGTGCGGAAATAATCAAAGGTTACACTAGATACGAGTCGGAACCAAGTGATTCATCTTATCTATCTGTTTTTATTTTTATTTTATTTTCAGCATTTTAGTTAGTTTTTATTTTTCTTAGTTTAAAACATTTTTCTAAACTTTTTATTTTGATTAGACGTTGAGGATAAACCGGTATTAAAAGCTCTTGTGTCCTTGGACGACCTCGGTATCTTACCAACGCTATACTACGCCCACGATGGGTGCACTTGCCCATATGTGTGTTTAGTGTTAGTAAAATATCGTGTTTTATAAATTTAAAACTTGGCTAAAAATAAGTGTTAAAGGGGCTTAAAATATACACCTAATATATATAACACTTCACACGCATCAGTGACTGCTAAATATGTCAAGTTCTCTTCAAATTGTAGTAAAAACAGGATGAGAAACAAGCAGCTAAGTTTTTGTTCTAGAAGGCTTTATTTGAAACACAACACTTGGTGTAGTATTGCATATGGAATTTTGGGTTTTATACATAATCACATCGTTGTATTTCAAGCTTTTTTTTGGATCTCGCTGCAACGCGCGGGTAAACCCACTAGTAGTACAATATATATCTTGAGATAAATAAATTTAAACTAGAATTAGTGTCTACCGTAATGCATTAAATGTGTAAATCACTTATAGTACAATAATAATCAAATAAGTTAAATGTGTATATCACTTATAGTACAATGGATATCTTGATAAATAAAATTTAAACTAGAATTTTGTGTCCACCGCAATGAAAGTTTTTAAACACAACATATTCAAAGTTTAGTTACTATTCTAATAGCCACAATAAAACACCACATATTTAAAGGTAACGTGCTATGACAAACACTTTTAAAATAGATACGACATCATTTTTTTTCTTCTAAATTACACGGCTATACCTAACGCTCCCAACCTATGCTAATGTGTCTTCGTGATACTGATACAACTGGTTATCTCGTGTGCGTTAAATGGTTGGCTCTCCAAATGGCATGGCCAATCGTTCTCGTTTTGGAACCAATTTTTCCTTCGTCGTTCGCTATAATTTTTTAACCTCGACCTTCTTTCGTCTTAAAAAAACCTTCGGCTGATTTAAAAATCATGGAAGCAAGGTTGAATGATTAAGCCCTTCGTTGGAAATTCCAGTCAATCTGACTATTAAGAAGTAAAATGAAATTTTACTAAAAGTAATCTTCTTATGCCCACACCTCATTTTAACACCGTATGAGTTATGAAAATCTACTTCTAAAAGGCATAGAGTAAACAAAATAACGATACTATCATGGCTGCAGGGAAGGTTGCAAGTATTGAAGTGCCATCCTTGAACCCTGCCACGCCAATACGACATCTTCACCAAGTTTTCAGTTAGATACATTGACTCATCATAACCTTTAAGGAAAACCAACGTATGGCAAATCCCGTATGGTCTGATTATTATTCTCAACATAGCCTATTATTTTCTCATGGCAATACTGACTAATTTGCAACATACTTGTGATTCTGTGGTTTGTATCTCACACATGTGTGTAAGATCTACTTCTTACACACTCATAATATAAAAAATACCATCATGGCCTCATGGAAGGTTCCAAGTAATCAACTGCCATTCTTCAACTCTGAAACGCCAACATGGGTTAACGAGTTGTACATCAGCCCACAACCAACATCAAAACAACCATAAAAAGGTTTGCATACCCAAATGACCATAATAAACATCAAAAGTTGTTTTCGTTAGTGGATATTTAAGGGTTGTTCATTATGGGTTTTGACTTCACTCCGAAGCTTTCAACTTCTCTTTCTAAACAAAAGAAAAACAATAATTTCACTATGCACAATCCAATCCAAAGATTAAACTAAGAAACAAACAAACGTAGACTCATAAAAGTACAATTTGTAGCATAAAAACTAAAACACCTCGTAGTCCTGAAATCCCAGAATCAAATCGTCGAGCTAACATTATCAACCAAAGTAAGAAACAAAGTTAGCAACATATTTAAGCCTACTGAAATGCGTACACGCAATCAAGAAGACACAATAACTGTTTGAAGTCGGCATTGGTTGAAAATGAAGATTAAAATCGTCGTAGTTAAAATAGAAGCCGGAATGGATAGCAAGAATGCATGTCTGTTGAACACGAAGACCAAAATCACAATAAAAACATGGAAGGACACGTACCTTTAAGTTAACAAAGTACCACAAACAAAAAGTAACAAACAACCACGAGTTGCACACTAAAGCACTCATGCGTTAGGTACAACCAACAACATCACACATTCACATGCTTGTATAACGATACACATATGAGGCTTAGATATGTAAACAATTTACGTAGTTATTGATTGGAAAGCATGTTAACATAAGGGTCATGTACATTTATACACAATCACATCACCAAGTTTGATGCCCCGCCAAGATACATATTATATCAAGCGAATAAATATGCCATGGCTGCATTGTTAATGACGTTAATGTGAAAGGCAAATAAATGATATGACCATGGCCAACAACACAACAAAATTTTCATTTATACACGTCCGAGTTATCATCATAGCCCTTGCATAAAAAAGCAACAGTTTATTGGTTGTGGCAGCCAAACAACACCTTGGCCTTTGTATAGAACCCCGCCACACTATAATTTCAACTAACACCTCATACGAATAGTTTCTCATATGAATATTATCCTTATATCTTCACAGTCCCTTAAAACAAACAACCAAACAAAAAACCATTTAAGCAACAGTCGTTTGGAGATTAACTTACCAAGCCAAGGCCAAAGTCAAATAATAAAGTGTTTTGAACCACATGACCCAAAATACTTTTACAGCTGCCAATAACAACAAAACCCAAATGGCCATAACTAGCATAAAAAGCCATAAAACAAAGGTCATAAGCAATAGGCGGCTACAACATAAGTTACCAAGCAAAGCCTAAAGCAACATCATAACCAACGGTCTTCGATGAGCCACAAGTCATCTTCATAGACAGAATAAACAAACTTTAAAAAACTAACCACGGTCATAAAACCATAAACGATCTTCGTCGAACATTATCATTACACCTTCGCAGACCCTTAGAAAACTCAAAAGGTCTTATTCAAACAACCCAAAACAACTGTAAACCAAAACCAAGGTCAAACAACATTAGATGTTCGACAATGAAACCCTAACATCTGATGTTCAGTAATGATACCCTGGTTATAAAAAACACATGCACCAACAGATCATTAACAAAGACACAAAACCCAAGCTAGAAATCGAAAATCAAACTACAAACCGTAAGGCTTCGTCTTCAACAACGGTAGTACACCCAAAAAAGGCATACAACAACAAATCGTTAAAAGTAATACAAAACCCCAACGCTAAACTATAAACAAAAGCTCCAAAGCGTAATACGTCGTTTCTAACAATGGTAAAATACTAAAAATTTACAAACGTAGACAACAACAAGAATCTACTTGTAAACATTGCAGAGTCCAGCGATTGGAGCAAGACTGGCCATCGCAGGCGACAGACGTCAAAGTGACGGTGGAAGTTTGTCGTTCGGAGAGAGAAAGAGGAAGCTTACGAGTAATGTTAAAACCCACTAAAACCACCATTTTAATGCCCATAAAAAAGCAACCCACAGAGCCAAAGTTAGAAACTCAAGTTGCAGACTAAAACTCTAATGCATGAGGTACAACAAATAGTAACACAATTACATTGCAAATTGATGATACATAAAAAAGCAACCCACAGAGCCAAAGTTAGAAACTCAAGTTGCATACTAAAACTCTAATGCATGAGGTACAACAAATAGTAACACAATTACATTGCAAATTGATGATACATAAATTAACCAGTATACTTGAAAATTGGAAAATTATATAATTTTAATATAAGTTTTGTTTTTTGACGATAAAATATTGAATTATTAAAAAATAAAATAATAGAGTGATTAAAACAAGTGAGGTTAGTTGACCGTGTCGCATGGTTCAGGTTCAGGCCGCGCGCAGAAAGTTGCTTACCAAATGCCACCCATTTTATTATTTTGTGGGAGCCCATTAGCTGTCGTCTTGTATGCACACCAATAAACACGCAACTTCTTTTTCATATTTTTTTATAAATAAATGGAAACGAATTTAGTATTATAAACTTTTTAACTTATAATCATAAAGTCGATTAAATCAGGTTACACTCATAAATTTTACAAGAACTAAATCATTTAATGTATTTTAAAATTACTATCCTAATACGGGTATGTATATGAATATCATAACAATTTCTGGAAATTTTAAAAAGTAATCTTTAAAAATAAATATTTTTTTAAGAAACTAGCCGAGTAAGATGCAATGATTTAATAGTCTTTTGATTATTACTATAGAAAATGATATATGTATTTTACTCTAATATTTTAGTATTAAATTGATACTCATATATAAATGTCGAATATAAAAAGAAAACAAACTACAAGGTTACTAGCAAGGGGCTAACAGACAGATCTACACACCAAACAAAGAAAACATAAACTCCAAAACTATACATTGAATTTGCACCACTTAGAAGTTAGACCATTCTAAAGTCTAAACTAGATACCTTGGCCTTATTCCTAATCCAAAAGAAGCTCAACACCTTTTTTTAAAAGATAAATTTGGATCATTGACGGATCACTAGAGTATTATCGTGTCATCAGCGGAATCACCCGATCATATCCATCTCCACTAGGCATAATACCTATACACCGATTCAGAAAGAAACCCAATAAATATGGGAAAACTCACTTGTGGAAATCGAACACAAGACACATTGATCCCAAAGACTTGTCCCACCTTCAAAATGTCAAAATGCCACTAGGCTATAAAGGTATGGAAAAACTCAACACCTTAACATTTGCTATAAACTTTGGCAAGCAAGCCCCTTTATTGTTGAGAACACTTACATTTCTTAACCTCCAAATGGCTCCAAACACACCACATTGTTGATATATTTTGATGGAATTTATTTGCAACACACATTATGTTGGGAATTTTATAAATACGATTATATTATTGATTAATATAATGATTAGTTAACATTATGTTGCAACACAACCAATCTAATTTTTTACACAAAAAATATTGTAAAAAATATAATTCTAATAGAAATAGGTTAAACGGGTCAACCTGTCAACCCGACTGGATTGACCCGGACCTGACTTGTTTAACTAAACGGGTTCGCAGGTTCAACTTGAAATTGACCCGAACCCGTTTAGACTAAAACCTAAACCCGCGAATTTCATGTTAGGTTCGTCTCGTGTCAGAAATTCACACCCCTAGGTTCATAGCACATACTCTACTTCCACAAAATTCCCTAATTATGCATCCCTGAGAACTCTTGTTTCATGTGCAAGGCTATCCCCGGTAGTACAATCTGCTTAGGCTGTCGTACCCTGGGAAACATAGAGGTTCACCTGGGTGACATGAAATCTGTTTTAATGGAAGCGTGTTCTTCACGTGCCAGTCATCTTTGTTTTTAGTATTTTGTTTATTTCATATGTTATTTGTTTGTTTTCTTGTATTCAAGTAAATTTTCATTCGAGTTTCTTTTCTGTAATAGTTCTGTTTCCATTGTATTATAATCCGAAATACGATAAAATTGTCAATTTATTTCTTTTATGTTATTTTATTGAACGGTATTCCTACACCTTCAAGAAAAACTCATCATCTCCATGATTGATGATTCCATAACTTGTAGCAATTTACACCATTGCAATACCTGCAGCCGAACCATTTCAGTGAAGGCACAATTTATGCATACTTGCTGTACAGTTTCTGTAGTCTCCCCGTATAATCGGTTTTACCATCTATCTTGATGTAAATCCATAACATGTTTTTAATGTGTCATTAATTCGACCCAAAAAAAAAAATCATAATTCCCCTCCTTAGAAGCTATCCGATGTCGGCAATCGTCCAAGTATCGTACACCAACCAAAAATAATGTATTGTTGGTCAAATATATTTCCAGAGTGGAAGGGAAAGATAAAAGATTAAGTGCGTTATATATTAATTAATAACAGTAAATACATATAGTTATAAGATTCTTAAAGTATTTTATTTTAAATTGTTTACTAATTTAAAAGCCTCTAGACATAAAATACTATTGTTTCTTAAAATTTTATATTCTATATGTTTTTATCAATAGTAATTGTGGTTGTGCTTATGATTTGGTGATGAAGTGGGTCGGTAGCCACTAAGTTCACTTTATTCCCAAAATGTTGGGCCGACCAGAAACGGCACCGTTTTCGTTAGCAGTACCACATTAGTAGTGTAGCAGCTGTCTTTACTAATGATAGCCTGACCAGAACCACATCAATTCTTTATATATAACGGTTGTAAAAAAACAGATTTATAAACGTCGAAAGCGTTCAACACGCCACACATGACATGTATGTGTAAATTGTAGGAGAAAAAATGTTACGTAAATTAGATTCTAGTATATTAATTTTGGCCTCAATATATGCAAAGTTACATGCATCATGTAATGGGACATGGGTCAAACATATCATTGTAATAAGGGAATATTACTCATAACAAAACGATCAGATCTGAAAATTTGAATACATCATTGTAGTAAGTTAGATGCATACGTTTTTTAATGTGTGTAAATATATAGTGTGTGGAATTAATAGATTCTGGATTTTATAGTGAAAACTGACAATGCTGAAGATTATAAAAGTAATAGAAACTGTTTGAGTTTGAATAAACAAAACATGGAACATAACAAGTGTATTTATTTTAATTACTATTTTAGAAATCAGAGAGCCGTCTTTTAAGAACTTGGGTGCCTTACTGCCTTGTACGACTATAAAACATGGCCCCTAAAAGGGTAGATGATGCTTGGGTTTAGATGGGTCATGAGTAGAGCTGGCAAAATGGGAGGATTGACTAGGTTTGAGTAATGGGTTAGAATAGATTTGTGTTAGGATAACATTTAAAAACGAGGTAAGATGGGTTTAGGTCAATATAGGTATTTGTCAAGATAGATTTGGGCATGAACGGCTAAAAATTAAATAAATTAAAAAAAATCAAAAAAATTTAAAATAAAAAAAAACTAATAAAAAATATAAAATTTCTAAAAAAATTAAAAAAAAATCTAAAAGATAAAAAAAATTCTAAAAAAATAAAACAAATCAAAAAAATTTGTAAAAAATCTAAAAAATCTAAAAAGTCCAAAAAATCCTAAAAAATAAAAAAAAATCTAGAAAATAAAAATGATTCCAAAAAATCAAAAATTCTAGAAATTCTAAAAAATCTCAAAAAAATCTAAAATATCTTAAAAATTCTAAAAATATGAAAATTCAAAATAATCCTAAAAAGTAAAACAAATCAAAAAAATTGTAAAAATTCTAAAAAGTCAAAAAATCAAAAATATCGAAAAATAAAAAAAAAGTTAAAAAAAATCAAAAGGAATCCAAAAAATCTAAAAGCCCAAAAAATTTTAAAAATAGAAAAAAAAGTTAATTACATATTTAGTCCCTATGGTTTGCACAAAGTAACCTAATTAGGTACTAATAGTTTAAAATTACATTCTAGTGTATTAACTTTTTATTTTGTAACGTTTGGAGGTATTAACAATATTTGTAGGTTTAAAATCATATTCTATTAGTACCTAAGTATGTTACTTTGTGCAAACCACAAGGACTAACTATGTTAATACCCTAGAAGTTAATACCTCCAAACGTTACAAAATGAAAAATTAACACCTTAGAAGGTGATTTTAAACTATTAGTAACTAAGTATGTTATTTTGTACAAACCACAAGTACTAACTATGTAATTAACTCTAGAAAAAATCTAAAAATAAAAAAAATCTAAAAAATAAAAAAAAATCATAAAAATAAAAAAAGAACACTAAAAATAAAAAAATTCTAAAAATCCTACAATTTTTTATATTTTTTTGGATTTTATATTTTTATTATTTTTTTGGATTTTTAGAATTTTTATGATTTTTTACAATTTTTTTATTTTAAGAGTTTTTTTCATTGTTTAGATTTTTTTTGGATTTTTATGACTTTTTTTATTTTTAGGATTATTTTTTTTATTTTTTAGAACTTTTTGGATTTTTTATTATTTTTGTATTTTTAGAAATTTTTGGATTTTTTTATTATTTTTTTTAATTTTTAGATTTTTTTTAGAATTTTTTGGATTTTTTAGAATTTTTTGGATTTTTTTTATTTTTTTTTATTTTTTTAGATTTTTTTTTATTTTTTTTTAATTTTTGATTTTTTTATTAGTTTTTGATGTTTTAGATTTTTTTTTCTTTTTTAAATTTTTTTCGATTTTTTATTATTATTTTTTATTTTTTAGAATTTTTTTGATTTTTTATAACTTTTTGGATTTTTTATTATTTCTTATTTGTTTAGAATTTTTTGGACTTTTATTAATTTTTTTGCTTTTTCAGAATTTTTTGATTTTTAGAATTTTTTTGGCTTTTTTAAAATTTTATGGATTTTTTATTATTTTTTTGTTTTTTAGATTTTTTATTATTTTTTTTATTTTTTAGAATATTTTGATTTTTTTTAATTTTTAATTTTTATATTGTTTTTTATTTTTTAGAATTTTTTTTTTTATTTTTCTTTTTAAATTTACCCATTTACCCAACGTAATACTCATTTTGTCCCACAAATTATTTAAATAGATATCATTAGTCCATTTATACGATTTTTCATATCGTTTTCGGCAACAATTCAACATTTTATAAAACATTCGTTGTTCAAAAAAACGTGACGACGAATCATTTCGCGGAAGCTTGAATCTTTATTGTGTTCGGTTCTTTATCGAGGTTGATCGTCCTCCGGTACCTTCCCTAATACCTACATGTCATCAAAACATGAAATGAGTTAGTTATTCGATGTTTAAAACATGTTCGAATAAGTTCTTGAGTCCAAACCCTCAAAATTTTATTAATTATGAGAGTCTAAAACTTGTTTATACACTTTCGTGGTTTCAAACTGATCCACAACAACAATTTGCAGACCTGGTAAGCTGTCGCGTGCCGCGACAGCAGTTAATAAACTTGTTGCGTACCGCGAGCACAAAGGGGCTCCTCCGTCACGTGACGCGAGGGCCCTTTTTCGACAGAATGTTTGCAGCCAAATGCTGCATTTTCCAGCCAAACCCATTTTTACGAGGACAGACATAACTCATTCGTTATTGATCCGATTTATGTCACGTTTCTTCCTACGTGATCGTAATTCGACTCTCCATCACATGGAGTTAAAATCCGACATCCGGATTAACAAAATTTTAAGACTTTTAAGCCTTCGGCTTAAAATGTAATTATGAACTTTTGACCCATTCATGTGTGTATCAACAAACATGCTTTTTTTTATCTCAATTTCTCATAAACTTTATAAAGTCAATGTTATCTATCATACTAGATTCAAATCCCGGGTTTATATACATTCTTAAACCCGTTTTTACTTAAATGCTTATTTTGACCCGTTAAGGGTAATTAAGCATTTTTCCGCATAATTCATGCTCAATTACTTTTAGCATTTTATTTTCACATTATTTATCAATCTATCTTCCATCACAACTATATTTGTGGCGGATTTAATGTGATGATATATATATTCCGAGTTTTACCCTTCGGATCATTATATTACGGCAAAGACTCCTATAGAGTCATTTGACCAAAAATTTACATCTTTCGCTTTTTATACTTATTCGAAGTATTTATTTCATCATAAAACTCATTTCCAAACAAACTTTAAGGGCCGTTTGCTTGATCTAGCTTACAAGGGCATTTTGGTCCATTTTAGCCTTTCATTTACGATGAAGGGCTTTTGAAAGCATGTTTGACCCAAAATCCCTCTTTTTAGCTATGATTTTCTTTGAAAAGTCATTATGTTTTCAAATCACAATGACCATCACTTGATTCATTCGGTTTACTCATTAAAGTAACCAAATGTCTATTTTTACTTTATTTAACTCTCAATTAACCTTTCGTTCCAAATGAGTAGTTAACATATTACACATACATAGCTCGGATCAATATATTGACAATTTTCAATACCTTGCCTTAATAGCCGCTAAGTAATAGCGATGTAAATATCCACTCGATATTTATTCCTATAATCATACAGCTCGACAAACCATTAGTCAATATTGTCAAAGGGTGATATTTTCACCTTTTGACCCGTTTGGTCTAATTGACCATGTATCGTTGCGAGATGGATTTGTTATCATCTCGTCTACATGACTCGCTCCGGTTTACACCGTACGGTTATTTTATTTATAAATCATTTCTTGATTCTTTTTAACCCCTTTATTTCTTACACCATAAAGTGTCTTTCAAAAACTAACGGTTATCATCAACGAGTGACCTAATTACAGTTTTACCCTTATTATTTGTATTGGTTTACCCAATAAGTTAACCCCTCGAAACTCATTATCTATTAGTCATTACATGACCAATTTATCGTATTAGTCCGTTTTAACCATTAAACATGGTTTATTATCATTGTCTTTTGTTCCAAACCGCACATGTCGTGTCGAAACATTCTAGTTCAAAGATGATTTTTATTATTCATATCCTATCAAACCAATAGGTATTAAATAAAAGGTGTAAACTTTAACTTACCTTGCATCCTGATTATGCTTTTCTTCATACTCGATTCGTTTGACCCGCTTCATTCCCAAGCTTCCACCTTGCTTGTTAAGCGTCAAACTATCATTGTAATGTGTAAGATGGTTAAATTAGTCATAATCATTTACGACTATTCCATCCTACGATTCTTATGTCAAATTTATTATTTGATTATATAATTGGTCCGTTTAACTTTTTAAAGTCAACTGCCAATTTACACAAATAATTACACGAAGTAGCTCAACTACTCGTTTAATTACTTGGTCAATTATCCTGTAAACATCATTCTTATGCTACCGTTTCTAACCACTTTTATTAACCAAGTTCATGTAATCGAATTTTATCAATTTAACACAACTTGATCACTTTTAACACATGATGATATCATACATCATTCAACATGAATATATTATTGATTTTTCATTTTATCATACTAAACTCACTACTTAGCAAGTATGATTATGTACTCAAACACACAATTTGTTCAAGTATTTCCTGATTATTATCAGATATGATGATTCTACTTATAATTATATCATCAAATTCATCTTATGATTAATACCCACTTATCCTAGTGTGGTAAATCATCAAATCATTTAAATTATAACATCATATGTATAATTTTCACTTAGGGTTTGGTTCCTAAGCAAGTATACATCACTAATTCAATCATAGCTTCAATAATTCATTCATAATTCACGATTATGATGATTATTCAAATTTCACAGCTTCTCAAATCATCAAATTTGACATACCTTATGATCTCCTAGCTTGGTTGATCAATAATTCACGTTCAATTGTGAATTTGAGCTTCGTTTGAGCTTTCAAATTGGATGATTTATTGGAGTTTAGGGTTTTGGGGTTCCTGGGACTTTTTCCCCTGTTCGAACAGAACACCTTCAACACACACTCAATGTGTGTTTTAGGTTTTAAATTTCTTTTACAATTAAATTTTCAAGTTTATCCTCTTTGGCCCCTCTTGTTTGGTTAGTTTATTACGTAGGCCACAACCCACATAATTTCTAACAATATTCCCAGTTATTAACTAGGTTAAACATTCGTAGTTAATTAAGTGAGTTCGGGAAGATTTATGACTAAGTTTATTTTAAGTCACGTCAACTCGAGCTTCTATAAACTTTATTTTCTCAAAAGCTTTCTTTCAGCTTTTATTTAATATTAGGCTTATTTATTTAAAAATCCTAATATTCACCGGGTTACTTTTACCCCTAACGGTAATTTACCCGTCTTTTAGTACTAACGTGGTTTGATTACCAAACCCATTTTCGGGGTATTACACACATCCTGACCCATTGTTAATTTTTTCTTAACCTATCCTAACCCATCACCATTTTTAAAATGACCCAAAATAACTCAAAAAAAGAAATGGGTTTTTATTGCCAGGCCTAGTTATAGGAGAAACTAAAAGGGTTAAGGCTAGTAAGTTTAAAAACTTTATTAAATTGAGGTTAAAAGGTTAAAATAAAATTAGAAAATTTTGGGCCCTTGAGAAAAAGGGCCTGTAGCATAGCTTGCACCTCTACGGATCCCGCCCTATTATTATATATATCAATGAGTTAAATGCTTGGTTGGTCCCTGTGGTTTTCAAAAATTGCAGACTTGGTCCCAGTGGTTTACTAATTACACGCGTGGTCCCAAAACTTGTCAAAAATGCACTCGGTTGGTCCCCAGCCCTAACATCAGTTAAATTTCTCAGTTAACTATGTGTGAAATGACTATATTACCCTTGAACAATTAAAAAAAGACATACCCATCTTCTTCTCCATCCTTTCTTCTCAAATCAACCTGCAACACCTCGGGCTCAAACCTAGCCATGACCATGACTATTATCGGTCCTATACAAAAACGTTTGCAAGTAACCAGATGTTTAGTGGAGCTTGCCGGAAAACGTGAGTCGCCGGAAAAGATCTGAGATCACGTAATGGTTTGTACGGCCACCTGAGAGTCTGTTCTTGGTCCGAAACTGGTCAGAGACGCACCACAACCCTCCGATTTGTTTCACTGTCTTCAACCCTGCTCTGCAAAAACCATCACCGCCCCTATACTGTCGCGACAACCACTCAATGCCTCCTTGAGCCGTCACTAACCGACCAACCACCAAACACCCACCTACCGCAGCCTCCCCCTAACGGATTTCGCCACCGTCCTGCCACCACAACATCACTCGAATAAACCATTGGAGGCCACCGCTGAAATTCGTTGGAGGAGGGCAACTCCCTCCTTTCTATCTCCATTGGCTCCCTCAATCTCGCTCCTGTATGTGCAGATGTGTGTGTTTTCTGTAGAAGCGGTTGGGTTGACAGTAGAATTGGAGGTGGAGGTGGGTTGACAGTGGAATTGGAGGTGGAGGTGGAGGTGGTGGTGGTTTGAGGTGGAGGTGGATTTTACAGAGAGAGGGGAAAGTGTAGTTGGATCTTAGGTGTTGGTGGTAGAGGTATATATATTTTTTTATTTTTTTAATTGTTCAAGGGTAATATAGTCATTTCACACATAGTTAACTGAGAAATTTAACTGATGTTAGGGCTGGGGACCAACCGAGTGCATTTTTGACAAGTTTTGGGACCACGCGTGTAATTAGTAAACCACTGACACCAAGTCTGCAATTTTTGAAAACCACAGGGACCAACCAAGCATTTAACTCTATATCAAATGACAACACCACTTTGCTACAGTGGTGTTGTCATTTTTTAATTGGACAATTTTTGATTGTTAATTACGGTTATGCCACCAACCTAATTGTTTGAAAAAGAGCCATGGCAGACTTGAAAAGGAGACTCACAGAAGTTAATATTTACCACCACCATGGCACCACTGCTTGCTTTATGAAACCACCTTTGTTCACGGTGGTTCCATGACGGCGCCACGGCGGCAACACCACCGTTCAGGAGCGTGGGTCGGTTCTTTCCCTAATCTGAAGGCGGGGAAACGTTGATGGAAGTAGATTGTTGACGGTGTTTGAGCATCTAGCCGTCGCCTCCGACTATGACGGCTAGGTTTCTGGCAAGGTTTCGGTCAATCTCCGGCGAGTCGTTTTCGCCCTGTATGTTCAAATCGGAGACATCCGAGCACCAGCTGGACGACATCTTAGTAGCGAGAAGAAATTATAATTTGTAAAAAGATCTTTTGGGAAGAAGAGGATGAGTGCAGCCTGAAGTATTCATGTTATGGGTGACAAATATTTCAGGTTTGATGGTGTGTGAATGGAGAAAAGAAGTGGAGGTAGGTGTTGATTGTGGTCTTGAGAAACAGTCAAGTAAAAGTAATTTACAGGTAGCTTTAAGTGAAACTATTAGCTCTTGGGATAAACTTGTGGTCTATTTTTTATTACTAATAAAAAAAATAATGAATTGTATGATAATTTCATAACCATTCAAATAAATCCGGTGCGGTTCAGTTTGATTTTAAAGTGTGGCGTAACCAAACCGTGATTAGTGGTTAAAAACGTAAACAAAACCGAACCGTTGATTCTTAGTTTGGATGGGTTTATATTGATTCGGCTAATTGGTTTCATCTCATCCTTAGGTAACAATGTGAAAATGCCCCTATTTGTAAAGGCATATCACACACTCCTATAAAACGTCGCGATGCTCAGGATAACCCACAAGTATATAACAATCAGAGTAAAATCATAGGAAATACTTAGCAAGGTTTTACGACCCCCGCCCCGCAACGCGGGGGTTTAACACTAGTTATACATATTAAACAAAACTCTTCATGAATAGTGTCTTAGATTTTTTAAATATTTATTTATATTTTAATGTTTTCTTAAGTATTTATCTATTTATTTTATTCTAATTTAAAGCATTCATTTATATTTTAATAATACATTACTCATTTCTGTGATGATAATAGAATTGGGTATCGGTATCTTCACGATCTAACCGTTCGATATCGTTCGAATAACATCGACGTTGGTATCGATATTCGTTTTTTATTGTTTTATGTCAATGTAAAACACGTGTTGATTTCTCTATTGAACTCGATGTTTAGTCTGATGTTCGTTTTTATCGTTCTATGTGGATGTAAAACAGGTGTTGCTTTTTATATCGAACATGAGTGCTGGTGTTGATGTTCGCTTTAATCATTTTCTGTCGATTTAAAATAGGTGCTGATTTCTATACCGAGTGCATGTATCGTTTAAGTACTGTAACGACCCGATCCAAACCGATACCAATCTAATGCTCACGGTATGTACCGCCGCAACGCGCGGACTACTACCCTAGCTAGTAATTATAGTTTAACTATATAAAATCTATACTATATTATTATTACTAGGTTAGAACCCCGTGTATTACACGGGTTGAATAAATATAATTTTATATACTAAGTAATAAAATAGTTACATCTTTTAAAAACTCGTGTATCACAATTTGAATAAACAAATTTCTTACACGAATAATGTAATCCATTAACACATTTAGTCATTAAGATGTGTTTTCTAACAAATGAACTTTGAGTTACTATTTACTTATTGTAACATCTCACTTTATTTTTTTATTAGATTAGAGAGTTGCGTATTACATGGTTTATAACATTTTACTTTGTTTTTTTATTTATTATTATGTTAGAAACTTACGTATTACATGATGTTGGATAATCAGCAGAAAAAAAAGAAAAGAAATATTTTAGTAAAAATATTAAATATATAAAAGATAAGCTGGATATTATGATTTAATATTATTATTTCATTGGAGTGTAAAACGGGATAATGGGATCCTTTATTAGAAGTAGGATGTTAAATATACCACATGTATAAAAAATATATATATTCTACATGTATTGAATAAATCCTTTTGACAAAACAGTTGATTAAAATAAATATTTTTATTTTAATATGTGATTATCAGTTATCATTGTCCTTATCATCAAAATATAAAAACAATTAAAACTACCAAATAAATAAAATCTTTATCTTTATAAATATTTAAAACGCAAATAATTTTTTTTAGATTTTATTCTAGAATGAATTTTAGATTTAACATAATGCTCTTTTTTTTTAATTATAAAACGATTGATGATAAATGTTTTTGATATATTGTATTGTTATCAAATTTCAAATTTACTTATTAAACTCATGGTATAGATCTAATAGATCGGCGGTATTTAAAAATCATGTAACTTTTTTAAGAAAATTTATAATAGTTAATATATTATTATAAGTTATCTTTGTCTTTATCATTAAAATCTCTCATACAAATTTTAAATTTTAACATAATAAATATTTAGAAAAATAATTAATTAAGACCGCTTCATAGAGCGCCATATGTCCCTAAGATGTTTTCTTTTATTATATAGTATAGATTATTATTATTATTATTATTACTTTACTATATATTAATTAATTATTATTAATTAATTATTAAATAATTAATATTAATAATCTAACTGAAATGAACTGAAATGAATAGTTATTTTAATATTATAATAATAGTTATTTTCTTTATTTTTAACTTTAATCTTTTTTTGAATATTAGGGGTTGGGATAAGCTTGGTGTTCGGTATGGAACTAGTACTGGTATCAAAAATACCGGGACGGTCCTGTTCGGTATCAGTAAATGAAGGTAAAAATCGGCACTAATACAGAAAACGCCAAAAGGTGGTGCCAAATTGATATTGGGAATCTTTTGGTTCCGGAAATTCAGTGCTGCTACCCGGTACCATTTGCTCATCCCTGATCACGGTTACTGTACGAACAACCGTACAACTTTTTTTTTTTAATTTTCTTCAACTTTTAATTTTTTTCTTTTTTTAGTTTCAGGGGTAGGGATGAGCTCGGTGCCAACCGATACGCGCACCTATCGGTTATTAACCAAAACCGGTTATCGGTGAGAAATAACAAAATCTTTATCCTAAACCAAACAAAAAAAGACGAAACCGAACCGAAATCAATCAAAAACTGAAAAACGAATTAACAAAAAACCGGTTACCAATTTTTTGTACTCTCGTTTAACCAAATTTAGCTGAACCGAACCGAATCATTCATATTTTCATATATTTCTAGCTTTTATATCTCCGGTTCATATATTTCATATATTTATACTTGCATTTCATGTGTTTATACCAAAATTTCAAATATTTCTATGCAAAAGTTTTAGCCCAAGTTTGGTTTTTGCTATTAACTGAAATTAAATGAACCATACAAAAAACCGTCAATCTAACCGAATAAACCGAAGTGATTAACCGAAACCGATTGGTTAATAAAATAGGCTAAGGCCAGTGGGTGTGGGGATCGTCCCCCCTCGTCTCCGGCTCGTCCCCCTCGTCCCACACCGCCCCCTCCCCCTCGTCACGTCCCCGGCGTCGCATGGAAGACGGCAGTGACGCCTCCCCCCTCTCTCTCCTTCAGGTTTCTCTCTCTCTCCCCTTCAATTATATATTGATTTTTTTATTAAAGTGGGTAGTTCTCCACACCCTTGGGTAGTCCCTAAGGGGATGGTCCTCCTCCCGTGGTGATGTGGCGCCTACGTGGCGGGTGGTCTCCAAAGAGACTAACCAAACCACACCCAATGGTCTAACCGATTACTTTGATTTCGGCTTCGGTTGAGTATAATAACCGAACCATACACAACACAATGAAATGGATTACCCTATTACTTCGTTTTTTATGTATATCTATCACAAGGATGCCACAATAAATATTATATGAATAAGAAAACTACAAAAAAACGAGTATCGCAATGTGATGTGTCGCTCCAGTCGCATCACGCGGGTATCCTCTAGTTTTAGAATATGTATTTATATATTTCCAGTTGTTATGACAGCCATTATATGGAATTTTGCACTTGCTGAATGTGTATTGCAAAAGGTCATATTTGGTTTGACAAAGTTTTGAGGTTTATTTTGTAGGAATTAAAAATTTCAATGTCTTTTACAAAGCGTTTCATTTGAAGATTTGAAAATTTGTATTTGTACATTACTTATATTAAAAATATATATTTTAGAAACCGCGTATGGATAATCATGAAGTTAATTATCCAGTTGCTTTAAACCCCTGTATACTTTGAAAACTGACACCTTAGTGTGAAAATGGTGTCCCATATGAGCATGAAGGATTTCTTTGATGGTATTAAAGGTTGGAGGTTCCAAATTAAAAGTGTGGACTGTATGCACCCTCTTTGAATTTTTTGGTTTAGCCTTCTCTTTCAACTCTCCAATCTTTCTTAAATAAATAATATGAAATAAAAAAAAAATTAGAAAACAAAATATAAAAATATAATAAATGCAAACAAAATAACATTTCATTAATTTAAAAAATTACAAAACTAAATAAAAACAAATTACAAACTAAATAATTTTTTTAATACATCATTCCCATTCCTAATGTTGTGCTTCACATTTTGTTCTAGTTCCACATGGCATACACGCAACATCGATCTGGTCAAGTGATCAGTTACTTCAAAAAGAACTCCAAATCATTTTCCTTCACTTATTGTAGGAACGACTTTCCTCAATCATGTTTCATGCGTAAGTTCTCCACTCAAAAAAGATTTTTTTTTGTCATCGCGTCTACTTAAGTGAAAGTGTTCTAGTGTGTAACCACACTCATTAGGTGGACAGCGATAGAAGACACAGAGAAACATTGGTTCGATCATTGAGCCAAACGATTGCAGGAAAATCAACTTTAAAAGACATTGTGTGCGTGTTTGAATAGGAGGTATTCATTCTTTTTTATGTTTGGGGTAGACTTGGCACCCATGAGAGGATCGATAACCACTTGAACTGACAGTTAAGATTATCCTATGACGCTATTTGATTAAAGGTTTTTTTGTCCTTCTGCTAGTAATATTCTTTTATTAACGCCTTTAATACATTCTCGTCTGATTGAATTGCTTCATTGATTTTTGTACTTGTTGTTGTAGATAGTGTTAAAATTGTTCATGTTTCTTTACATATCCTTACCTTTTAAGCTAACTAGATTGACATCACATTCAATACCGAACATCAATCCTTTAAAACAGTGGCGGAGCTAGACTTTAACACCAGGGGTATCAAAAAAAAAAAAAAATTACGGTGTATTCATATAAAATCCTTTATAGGGGTATCCTCGTTTTTTTTAGGGGTATCCTTTATATAAAATCGAAAAAAAAAATAAAAAATTAACACTGCGAAACACTGCGAACACGACTTTGAGCCGTAGCCCGTGCTACGGCTGCTAACAAGCTGTCTCCGCCCCTGCTTTAAAATGTTTAAACAGTTTATTTCAAAAATAGTCAGATAATTCCCATGTAATGGATGCTCCGATGACTCAACCTAAGATAACACATAGAAACCTAATTACTTTTTATTGACATGCTCTTCTATTTAAATAATAATAATAATAATAATAATAATAATAATAATAATAATAATAATAATAATAATAATCTTGGTCACAAGTTTTGCAGCGGCTCTTCATTGCAAACCCGGATCTCTCCCGTTTATTTACTTGGGTTTAACTGTTGGAGTCAATATGAAATTGTTTAAAAACTGGAAACCGGTGATTGACATCGTTGAAGCCCGCCTGGCTCTTTGGAAGGCTTCGGTTCTCTCTATTGGCGGGAGACTCACCCTTCTAAAGTCTGTTTTTGAATGTCTTCCTGTCTAATATTTTTCTATTTTCAGGGCGCCGGTTAGGGTGATTCATAAGCTGGATGGCCTGAGGAGACGATTTCTTTGTGGGGGGGGGGGGGGGGGCAAGGATGACAAAAACAACATGAACTGGGTCGCTTGGTCCAAGGTCACTTCTCCAAAATCAGCGGGTGGCCTTGGTTTAGCCCCGCTTAAGGATTTCAATACAAGTCTCCTAATTAAGTGGCTGTGGAGACTAAAAGCTGAAGGCCCGAGACTGTGGAGTAACATTATTAGAGCTCTTCATTGCAACCCCAGGCTTCATTCTTGGGTGCCTTTGAAGAACACGACAACCGGGATATGGAAACAAATCGCTGGGCTGGTCAATGAGTTGCAAGACCGGGGTATAAACCTGGATAGGCAGTTTAGAGGCAAGCTTGGGGATGGCTCTAACAGCAGGTTTTGGTATGACACATGGGTGGGTGATGATCCGCTCAAAACTCGGTTCCCAGCTTTATTTCTCCTGGAACGGGATAAAAGTGCTTTGGTTCAGGATAGGCTGCTTATGAATAATCATGGTCCTCTCATGCAGTGGAATTGGTCTCGGGAGCCTGACTCGGGTCAGGAAGTGACTGAACTGATGTCGTGTCTAAATTTGCTGTACGGATGTAAGCTCGGTTTAAACACTGATGTTTGGTTATGGGAGGCAGACTCATCCAAACGATTCTCGGTCAAGTCGGCTCGCAAACTTATCGGTGGCCATTCTGACACCTCTGACCGGTTGGGTTTTGTGTGGAATAATTGGATTCCGCTGAAAGTGAACATCTTTGGGTGGCGCCTCTTCCTGAACCGATTACCATCCAAAGACGCTCTTGCTGCTCGGAATATCCACATTGACTCGCAGTTATGTCCGTTTTGTGATGAGGTTACGGAAACTCTAGATCATCTATTTTCTGCTTGCCGGTTCGCAAATGACGTGTGGGCAGGATTTTCGTCTTGGTTAAAGATTCCTCCTATCTTTGCCTTCGGGTATAAAGACATCTTATTATTTCATCGCTCCTTGAGGACTTCGAAGAGAGGCAGCAAGCTCATACAGGCTATTCTTCTTATATCTTGCTGGATGATATGGAAGGCCAGGAACAAACTAATCTTTGAAAAGTCGAATTCTTCGGCTAATGGTGTCATCGGTGAAATCAAAGCAGTGGGTTTTCTTTGGATCAAGCATCGGGCTAAATCTTTGGGCATTAATGAAATGAATTGGAGTCGTTTTGACTTATTGTAATTTCTAGTTTGTTCCAGTTCTGTTTTTTTGTTTGATTGTTTGTATTGTTCCCTCGAGCTTCTTGCTTGTGAGTCTGTTTTAATGAAATGCTGCCTTAAAAAAAAAAAAGATGGTGATAATTCTGAAATATATATGGAGTTGAACAATGATTAGCTAAAATCAATAAAAAAAATTAAAGTGATCCAATTAACGAAAAACACGTATTAATATATATTTTTTTTTTTTGTAAAAACAATGATCAATTATATATATATATATATATTTTTTTCTTTATAATTGTCTTACGATTGATATAACCAGAAAACTTGTTAAGTTACATCAAAACAGAAGGTAGACGGGCAACAAGCTGCGCCGCCAACCCTTTCTAAATTGCAAACCCCAACCTCCCGAACACAAACCCCTGCCCCCTTGGGGTCGAACAATTGCTGTGGATAACCCGTTGAACCCTCGTCAAGAAGTTGATGGCTTCTGGCGCTAAAGAGCCAAAAGTATCAAAGGCAAAAGGGATAAAGACATGTTGGTTCTCTGCGCAAGCTTTAGCGTATTAATATTGGTTTTGTGGGGGTGTGAAGTAGCGGTAAAATTTTTAATTTTGATTAAATTCGATTCGATTATCAAGAATTCGTTTCGATTATAAGAATTCGAATTCGATTCATTTGAGTCAAGTAAATCGAATACGAATTTATAATTTCAAATTCGATTCGAACTTCGAATAAAAATTATATATTTTTATTTATTATTTTTATATAAAATACATATATAACTTTTATTGGCTATACTATGAATTTTCAAAATTTTCAAGTATTAAAGTTACCTATTACCAAACCCATAACTAAAACCTAAGTAACAAATTTATCAATAGATTTCTAACCCTAAAAATATTAACTTGTAATGCGGAGTGGTTATTCCTGACTTCTCGTTTTGAAAATTAGACTTATAATACTTTATTTGAATTTTTTTAATGTTATACCGTGTTTTATGGCTGCTTTAAAATTTATGTTTCATTTTGATAGTTTTTACATGTTTTCAAAGAATTTGAATCAAATCGAATTTATTCGTATTTGATTTGAATTCGAAATTTTAATCGAATACGAATTGGGTTTTTTATTCGAATACGAATTCGAATCGAATTGGGTAGGTTTTAATCGAATTCGAATTCAAGGGAAAATAAAAATTATTCGAATAATTCGATTTGAATAATTCAAAAATTCGATATTCAATTCGATGAACATCCTACTGTGAAGTAGACAAAAAGCAAACAGGTATAAAGTGGCCATTTATTGTTTCTGTGTTATTATGTAACTAGAGTGGGTTGTACCGTACGATGTTAGAGAGATTTTGTATGTTTATATTATCAACACGAGATTTTTCTAGTATCGAAATCGATTTGTACATAAATTCAAAAGTAGAAAAAATATAGACCGGTTGATTTGCTACGGTATTTGTAGTCGACAAAAAATGCTCATTTTTAGTTTACGATACAAACAAAGTACCGGCATGGTACCAATAGTTTTCAATAAAATGTATATCCGAATAGCGAGGAAAAAAACTTAATAATAACAATGGCTTTAGTTTTTTTAAGATAGTTTACTATCAGGCTGTGGGGTGTGGGATGGTGGTTTGGGTCATGGATTGCCACATAAGACAAGATTCGCGTGGTACACCACCCCCTCTCAGTCCATGCATGGTGAGCATGGATATTTCCATGCCAACCATGAGCCTCCTTGATTTAATTGGGGGAATTTGATTGGTGGTGTAGGATGGTGGATGATGGTGGGGGTCGTGGACCACACCATATAGGGTAGTGGTTGAGGATGGTGGGTGAGGGTGTAGTTACGTGACGCCTATATGGAGGGTGATGGTGGTGATTAGGAACATCACCACACACCACACCACATAGCCTTAGTGTTTAATGTAATTGGCTTTCTTACCTTCTCTATTTCATTAATCAAATATATATAAGTAATTACGAAGCTCTATCTTTGGCTAATTACAACCGACTCACAATATATTAGAAAATACAATATTGACCACTATTACACCCCCGCAGTCGAAACGGGAGGTAGCCTAATGTAAAGACTGGACTGAAAGTCATCAAATAGTACTCGTGGCAACCCCTTTGTAAAAATATCAATGCTGGTGACGTGAAGGCACATGTTTACTTCACCGCTTCGGGTGATCTCTCTATCTCTCCTAGTATTCTACCGCTTCGGGTGGCTATCGTTTTCACATGTGCATTCGGGTTTGTTTGAGTACTACCCGGAAATTTACCGGGAGTTCTCTCATCTAACCTCTTAACTATGTCACCAATAGTTCGTTGAAGATCTAAGAAATCTGAATGTTGGTTTTTCAGGAGAATGTCGTGTTCAGCTAAGGTTTGTTGAGTTTTCTGGTCTATGACTACTAGTTGGGTTAACAAATTCTCTATCTTATCCAGCTTACTCTCATCATCCCCACAAGGCGGATTACTACCCGAATTTTGACTATTAAAATGACCCTGTCCCTGGTTATGATTCTTGTTCTATTGGAAACCAAGTGGACTACCGGAAGAACGCTAGTTGGTATTATTTTGATTTCTCCATATAGAGTTATAAGAAGTACCAAGTTGGTTTTGGTTCTGACCTCCTACATACTCTACCTGCTCCTGTTTCATTATCGGACACTCTAACGTACCATGCCCACCCCTACACATCTCACACTTATCTACCTTATATTTTATCTCTTTCATCTCTCTCGTATGGTTTTTTAGAGCAGCGGCCATACTAGCATCCAAGCTAACTTGGTGAATGCCCCGTGTAGATGCGGGTGTACTAGTGGCAGTAATGGAATTTCTAATTGCTGACTATTGCTCATATTAAGAATGAGCGAAGCTCTCAAAAAGGTCATTCCATTCAGTCACACTCTTCTTTCCTATAATGTGGCCTCCTACAAAGGTGTTGAAATAAGCTTTGGTCTCACAGGTGAGACTGTGGTAAAATTTCTCAACAAGGGCCCAATCGGATAGGCCATGCTGAGAGAATCGGGCAAGCATTTTTTTAAAACGTTCCTAAGCCTGGTAGTATGGTACATCGGGCTCAATTCGAAATGAATAGATTTGGTCCCGGAGTCTAGATGCTTTCGCAGGTGGGGATAAATCTTTCATGCAGAGCTTCCCATGTGGTAAATGTACCAGTAGGATGTGAATCGAGCCAAGTGGCAGCTCGTCTAGCTAAAGTAAATGGGAACAACTGAACGAATATGGAGTCATTCATGGCACCTTGAAGCTTGGAAGTGTTATAGATGCGGGTCAGGAGGGCAACACGGGCATGTGCATCCTCATCATCACGACCATGGAACTAGCAAGAGTTAGCAATGGCAGTCAAGATGTATGAGGGTGTCTCCTAGGAATTTTCATTGGTGATTGGTGAAACGGTAATGGGAGAATTAACTCCAGTGAAGCCCTTGGTGGACCGTTGGTAAATGGTCCTACGTTCGGCCATTTAAGGACGCAGATGAGGTATATTAGGTGGTGCGAGTGGTGTAGATGGTGGAGTAGAGTCAGAAAAGGGCAAGTGCGAAGAAGTACTAACCTCGAATTTTAAATTCGAAAGCTAAAGAAGAATGAACAGTGGCGGTGGTCCTTGCGAGCGCAGATGGGGCATTCACTGCAAAACAGAAACAAGTAAAGTGAGAAGACTCAATTGACTGACTAAAAACAAAACAAAAAGACACTAGCACATATATAACAAATAGGTTTGATCAAAGCTAACAAACGCAATTGCCAAAGAGTCCCCGACAACAGAGCCAAAAACTTGTTGTGCCCAAAGTGGTCTAATTAAAACTTACTAAATTACCCTAAACTAGACACCCTTAGTTTTAAATTTGTAATCTAAGACTCTCTAAACCTAAACCATACAACTAGCAAGTGTACCGGTAAATGCAGTACAACTTAAGTAAGTTCGAGTATCGAACCCACAAGACTCTACTAATTACGTTTACTAGACTTGATTACTAATTACTAAACTGAGTTGGCTAATTTGTTTTGTTGTTTGGGGGGTGGGGAGTTTTCTAACAAACCACTAAATCTAACTAAATGACTAAAACTAACAAAGACACGAACTAAGACTGAGAACTGGTTCAGATTGTCACACCCAGACTTTTGCGGAAGCGTGATTATTGGTGTGACTCTCTTAATACCATAGCATTCAATCATAACAACGCTATATGATAAAACCATAAGATGTTCATCCATTAATTAAGTTTGAAAACAACATAACATACTTGTCTGAAACGTTGACACCAAATTCAGTTACAAACCACAACATGTTTAAATGAGTTAATGAAGACTCAACAAAAGACCTTAATTAAAACCGAGTTTAGAAGCATGTATCCCGTCCAGGAATAAGATACATCTCCTAAACCCCACGACCACGGATGACATCTTTTATTCATGACGCAACTTGAAAACATGCAACACCTGCCAGATCCACTTAGTTCCCTGAAATACATGTAATTTGAAAACATCAACAAAAGTTGAGCGAGTTCATGTGTTTGTATACGTATGTATAAACCTTTGTAAATAGTGTATGTATGTTTGTAAATCCCTGGTATGAAAGCAAACAAGGAAAAGATCACCAATGGTTTGCAAGGCCACTGATATGTGTGACGGTGTAGGAAGACTCAAACCTAGCAAATTTGTACCGGGCTTCCGGCTGGAAGACATAGTCACCCTATGGGCCACCCTGGTCCTCATGGGTGTGGGCTCGCTACACCCTAATAGATCTATCACTCATGCCCCTCGGTCCTTATACGAGGATTAATGGTCTCAAGTATCCGCCTACCCATTCACATGATCTATGGTACTTTCCTAGGCTAACCATACCAATTGTAATTGTATGTAATCCTTTTCGTAACATGTATTTCACCGCCGAAGTTAATAAACAAAACAATTTAAAGAAAAGGGGGACATGAACTCACAGTTTTGCGTCTTCAGTACTCGTAACTCAAATCTACTCAGCAAACACGACTCCCTACAATGTACTAGGGTCTATTAGACGAACGGGCCGTGCCTTGCCTTAGTATTTACGTTTTTGAGTTACGTTTCTTTTATGTCTCCAATATTATTCCAAGTTATAATTCCTTGTTAAAATAATAATTATTTTAACTTTAAATTATATTTAATTTTTGAAATAATTGTTTAAACAATATTCTTTTGTAATAATACTTCTCAAGTATTTATTTTCGTATTTTCTTCCCAAGGATGGGGGTATCTCATACATGTATCTTCGTATTCTTGTATTTGTAGTTTCCAAAATAATATATTTTCAAGTCTCACTTTAGAAAATATATTTAAACTTATTTTTATCTAAAAATAATGTATTTCAAGAAAATATATATTTTTCCCAAAAATTATATATCTTCTAAATATTCCAAGAAAATATATTTTTATTTCCCAAAAATAATATATTTTCTCCTTGTCGAAAATATGATATACTTTGTAATAATAATAAAAATTATATTTTCATTCATTTCGTATCCAAAATAATATTTACCAAAAATATATTTGTAATGGTATTTTCCGGAATATTTTGTAAGTTACATTCTATCGTTCGGTTCCACAATATTATGTGTGTAACTTATATGTTTATTCCTTGTGATTTTTGGTATTATTTTGGATTGTAAATTCTTGGTATTTTGTTAAGTTATATAACTTTAAATCCTAAAATAATATAACTAATACACAAAGTATACAAATAATCACACATAATGTGTCTTTAATGTAAATATATATATTCTAAATACATATTTATCCATTTTTATTTATAAAAACCAACTACCAATACTTGTATATTTGTAACAAAACCTATGGCAAAGTTTATATTGAAAACCATAGTTAAAACACACTTGTGAATATTTGTTTAGAAAATATTTTTCTAAGTGTTTATATTTTTAGAAAATTTTGCCATAGTTTCCCCTAAAAAAGGAGGTGTCCATGCCATCAAAGCATATTATTTTTTTTTTCAAAATCATCACAAACAATCAACAATCAACCTACACTTACCAAGTGTCAAAACAATGCTTATTTTCATAATAATCATGAACTTGAACTTTCATAAAAACTTGTAGTAACTTGGTAGTGTGTTTAGTGGGTCTAGTTACCTTTTAAAATGTATTTACTTCTTTGAAAATCTCATTCTAGAAAGATTTAGGTGTTTACAACTTACTAGATGATTTTTTCAAAAATCATTCTCTTGATTTTTTCTTGTAAACAATGTATTCTTATACTTGTTTCATCACTAGAAACATGATTAGTTTCTTTAAAAACAATGTTCATGTAAATCTTGTGATTTAACTTGGTTTTTTTGGAAAACTATTTTTGAAATCATTCAAGTCTATGTCTAGTAATCATGTTACATGTTTCATCATTCATAAAATCATGTTCATTTTTCAAGTTTCATCATTCTCGAGCCGGGGGTCTCATTGGAAGCAGCCTCTCTATTCCTACGGGGTAGAGGTAAGGCTGTCTACATCCCACCCTCCTCAGACCCTACCTTAGCTTTGCTATAGGTGGGATATACTGAGTACGATGATGATGATGATGATGATGATGATGAAAACATAAAGCATGATGATCTTGGTCTTTCACAAGATCATCACCTTAACTTACTAGATCATGTGTTTAATCACAATCTAGTAGGTTCCTTATGATGTCTAACATCACTAACACAAATCATCAATCATCAAGAAGCAAATAAACACAAATCAACATGATTTCATATGTTAATAAGCTTATGTTAGAGATTTATGATTATGTTCTTTAGTGTTCATCAAGGTTAACAATGTATATAATCTTTTATTCATCAAAATATGAAGTAACAAAGGGTTATGAGGGCCTTACTACTAGCACAAGGCTAGAGATGAACACAAGAGGTTGAAGATGACAAATGGGTTGGATAATAGCAAATGGGAGAGGTCCTTCAAGATCCTCAAGCTCCACACTTCCTTAAACACCTTCTTACACCTTAGGATGATCTTGGATTGGATGGACAATGGATGAAAGGTGGTGGTGGTGGTGTTGTTGTTCTCGGCCGTGGGGTAGAAGAAGAGAGGGAGAGAGTTGAGTGTGTGAAGTGTAGGTGAAGTTATGAGTTCCAAATCCTCCATCCAATACTTATAACCAAATTAGAGCTTTTATCCAATGTGTAGCATGTCTCATTAGTACACTACAAGATCTTAAGCAAATTAAGGGAAGATCAAGAGAGGATTACGGTGGGCCATTCTTGTGACCGTCCATATGAGGGGGGGGGGGTCTTGGTTGTGATTAAATGGGTAGTTAGATTATATAGTTAGATCTTAAGTGTATTAGTTAGGTGCCATGTGTATTATATGTTATATAGTGTGTTAGGGTGTTCGGGGATCATAACTAGCTCAGAAACATTAAAACAATGCTTCTAGTGTAATTTTGATGTTTCGGGTAGTGTCTGGTTGTTCGGTTAGATACCGGTTCGTTAAAGTGTCAAACTATACCGTTTAGTGATTTTCAAGTACCCTTTTGTGACACTTTTAATTCCCCAACACTTAGGAAAGCATTCAGGACCATTTAGTCATGTTTTTGCATGTAACAAGCTTGTTAAAATGCTGAATTTTGCTGAAATATGCTGAATTCAGCACTTTTAGTGGGTTATAGGCAATTTCTGGTAATTAAACTATCACCTAGTGAAGCAGTTTTGTGATCCTCACTTTCGTACACACTAGACTAGTGTAGTACCTCGTCTCTGGCCCATACGGGGTGTCAAAACATTGTTTGTCTATGTACCGACATCGTCAGCATTTTCTGAGTTATCCGCTAACTGTGCTAGCTGTGCTTTGTGCATCGCTTATGTCAATAAAATTTGTATGTAGTAATGATGTGACATTTTGCAATATGTGATGCACATGTAAGTATCATACAGTAATCAGAAATCAATCATTTGTAATTCAGCACAGTCATTAAGCACTAATCATGGTTAATTAAAGTGTACGGATACCTGGATTTTGACGGTTGTCACATTCTCCCCCTGTTAAGAAAATTTCGTCCCGAAATTTTAGGCTCTGCTACTAGCTGCAGGGGAGTTGGGGAACAAATGTGGGTATTTTGCTTTCATGCGATCCTCACGCTCCCAAGTGAATTCTGGGTCGTGACGCGCATTCCAACGAACCTTGACGAGTTTAACACTACTCCTTCGCGTCTTGTTAACCTTCCAATCAGTAACCTCAACATGTTCTTCAGTAAAGTGGAGCGTGTCGTCAATGTGGACTTCATCGGCAGGAATGACAACCGTTTCTTGAGTTGGACTCTTTTTCAGATTAGATACATGAAATGTATCATGAACGCCATTCAGTTCTGCGGGTAGGTCCAACTTGTAAGCCACAAGACCAATCCTTTCCAAGATTTTGAACGGTCCAATGTATCGCGGGTTCAACTTCCCACGCTTCCCAAAGCGTGCTACACCCTTCCAGGGTGAAACCTTTAACAAAACCATATCTCCTACTTGAAACTCCAAAGGTTTCCTCCTTTGGTCCGCATAGCTCTTTTGTCGATCATGAGCCGCCTTGATGCGCTCTCGGATCTGCACAATCTTATCTGTCGTCTCTTGAACCAATTCGGGACCAACAAGCTGTCTATCACCCGCATCTGCCCAGCATAACGGTGATCAACACTTACGTCCGTAAAGAGCTTCAAACGGTCTAGCTTGAATGCTTGCATGGTAACTGTTGTTGTACGAGAATTCCACCAAAGGTAGGTGAGTGTCCCAACTGCCACCCAAATCCATTACGCAAGCTCGCAACATATCTTCTAGCGTTTGAATCGTCCGTTCACTCTGGCCGTCCGTCTGTGGGTGAAAAGCAGTACTTAGATTCAACTGAGAACCAAAGGCTTCTTGGAAGGATTGACAAATCCTTGATACGAATCTTCCGTCTCTATCAGAAATAATCGAGAGAGGCACTCCATTACGTGCAACTATCTCTCTGAGGTACAGCTCAACAAGCTTACTAGTGTTGTCTTTCTCCTTGATTGGCAAAAAGTGTGCATATTTCGTCAGGCGGTCTACGATTGCCCAAATCGTGTCATGACCTCTGGGTGTCTTTGGTAACTTCGTTATAAAATCCATTGAAATCTGCTCGCATTTCCACATGGGTATTTCAGGTTGTTGCAGAAGACTTGAAAGCTTCTGATATTCGGCCTTTACTTTGGCACAAGTCAAACATTTACATACATATGTTGCAACATTACCTTTTAATCTCGGCCACCAGTAGAAATCCTTTAAATCTTGGTACATCTTATCCGATCCTGGATGGATCGAGTACCGTGACTTGTGAGCTTCATCAAAAATTAATTCTCTAAGACCACCAAAGAGGGGTACCCAAATTCTTCCCATGAAACACAATGTTCCTTCCTTATTGGATACTAACTGTTTCTCCATCCCACGGAGATATTCATTCACAAGATTCTCCCTTTTAAGAGCTTCTCTCTGCGCAGCACAAATGCGCAATGAGAGGTCCGTCTGAATGATCATTTCCAAAGCCCTAACCCTTATGGGCTTAATCCTTTCTTTCCGACTCAAGGCGTCTGCTACGACATTCGCCTTCCCTGGGTGATACTTGATTTCACAATCATAATCGTTCAACAGCTCCACCCATCGGCGCTGTCTCATATTAAGCTCTTTCTGATCGAATATATGTTGTAAACTCTTGTGATCAGTAAAGATCGTACAGCGGGTACCATACAAGTAGTGTCGCCAGATCTTTAATGCAAACACCACCGCGCCTAATTCCAAATCATGCGTGGTGTAAATTTTCTCGTGAACCTTCAACTGGCGCGAAGCATAGGCTATAACCTTCTGTCGCTGCATCAGCACGCAGCCTAAACCTTGACGCGAGGCGTCGCAATATACCACGAAGTCTTCAGTGCCTTCGGGTAGGGATAAGATGGGTGCATCACAAAGCTTGTTCTTCAACGACTGAAAGGCTTCTTCTTGCTTATCTCCCCATTCATACTTCTTATCCTTCTGAGTGAGGGAGGTAAAAGGTTGAGCGATTTTCAAAAAATCCTCAATAAATCTGCGGTAATAACCAGCCAAACCTAGGAACTGACGGGTCTCGGTTGGCGTCTTCGGAGTTTCCCAATTCTTGATCGCCTCGATCTTTGTGGGATCCACATGAATTCCATCTCTGTTAATCACGTGACAAAGGAACTGAACTTCACGCAACCAGAACTCGCACTTCGAGAACTTTGCGTATAATTTCTCTTTCTTAAGCAGCTCTAAAATAGCTCTTAGGTGCTGCTCGTGTTCCTCTTTCGTCTTCGAATAAATCAAAATATCATCGATAAACACGATCACAAATTTATCGAGATATGGCTTGCAGACTCTATTCATCAAATCCATAAACACTGCTGGCGCGTTTGTCAAACCAAACGGCATTACCAAAAACTCGTAATGTCCATATCGAGTTGTGAAGGCAGTCTTTGGAATACTTTCCTCTTGTATTCTCAACTGGTGATATCCTGATCGAAGATCGATCTTGGAGTAAAAACTCGAACCTTGTAGTTGATCGAACAGGTCATCAATCCTTGGCAAAGGATACCGATTCTTAATGGTCAATTTGTTTAGCTCGCGGTAGTTGATGCACATGCGGAAACTACCGTCCTTCTTCTTGACAAACAAAACTGGAGCTCCCCAAGGCGAGAAGCTTGGTCTGATAAATCACTTGTCCAAAAGCCCCTGAAGTTGTGTCGACAACTCCTGCATTTCTGAGGGTGCAAGTCGATAGGGTGCCTTAGCTACAGGCGCAGCGCCTGGAACTAAGTCAATATGGAATTTGACTTGTCGCTACGGCGGCAATCCTGGCAAGTCTTCGGGGAAGACTTCAGGATATTCCCTAACAACTGGGATATCTTCCAACTTCGGCTCAGCGGCTTCATTGTCCACGACGTATGCCAAGAAGGCAACACATCCTTTCTGCAGACATTTTTGAGCCTTCAAACAACTGATGATCCTTAGAGGCGTATCGTGCTTTTCTCCATGCACTACAATTGTCTCCCCATTCGCCATCGGAATGCGAATGATCTTCTCGTGACATACGATCTCTGCTCGGTTGCTTGACAACCAATCCATTCCGACTACCACGTCAAAACTTCCCAACTCGACAGGCAGAAGATCAAGCGAAAACTCGTGCTCCCCGAGTTCTATCACGCAACCTCTAATGACTTCATCTGTTTCTACTAGCTTTCCATTAGCTAGTTCTATCAGGTATGGAATATCTAGCTTACTAGCTACCAACCCAAGCATATTCTTAAATTCTAGGGATACAAAACTATAATCGGCACCAGTATCAAATAGTACAGTTGCAAAGCGTTGGTTGATAGGGAACGTACCAGTGACTACATTCGGATCCTGGCGAGCTTCCCTAGCTCCGATGTTGAAAACCCTTCCTTGAGCTTGGTTGATTTTCGGGCATTCACGCTTGAAGTGCCCAATATCTCCACAGTTAAAACAACCTGGTCCCCGACCATTACCATTTCCTTTACCACCTTGATTGTTGTTTGCCCCACGGTTTCCACTGCCAGCTTGGTTCCCAAAATTACCACGATTACCATTACCGCCATTTCCACCTTGAGGGCGGTTTCCATACCCATTTCCACCACGGTTATTGTTTCCATTACCATAACCTCTTTGACCACCACGACCAGCACCAACCCAGTACGTCTCCTTTGAATGATTAACCCTTCCACAAGACTCGCATTTCCCAACTCGGCATCGTCCATTGTGATGCAACTGACACGCATCGCATTAGGGCAAGGTGCCCATATACCCTTTTCCTTTGTTTTCAGCACCAGTTTTGACTTCAGCTGATGGGTTCAGTTCCTTCTTCTTGTTAGCACTGTTGGTACCTTTCTTGAAATTTCAGAACTTCCTTTTGTTCTCACCAGATGACTCAACGTGAGTCTCCTTCTTCTTTTGGTCAGAAATCGAAAACTTGTTTAACCTGATCGCCTCTTCAGTTAGTGCCACACTTAGATCAATCGCCTCGGTGATTGTGGCAGGCTTCGATGTCGTCACCATACTCATGATTTGGGGCACGAATCCCCAAATAAAACGCTCAATGCGCTTGAATTCCGGGTCAACCATATAAGGAACGACGCGAGGTAGGTCGTGAAATCTCTGCACGTATTCAGCAATCTTTGGACCATCCATTTTGAGGTTCCAGAATTCAGTTTCTAACTTTTGGATTTCAGCCCTGGAACAGTACTTCTTTCGCATGAGTTCCTTCATTTCATCCCATGTCATGGCATAAGCAGCCTCTTCTCCCAAGGTCTGGACTTGGAGATTCCACTAGGATAACTGTCACGGCCCCAACCCCGGTTTGACCCGGTCAGGAGCCGCGGGACAAGAACCCGTGGTATTTATAATGTGACAGCGGAAGATTTTTAACAGGATCTTTTAAAACTTGAAATGTCTGATTATTTTATTTCATAATCCGGGATAAACCCCGTAGTTTACAATAGAGGAATTTTACTAGGAAGTTCCCTGATTTATTAAAACATGTTTATTCATTTTAACTGAGCCACCTCTTCAAGCTGGTTAGTGCTCCGTAGCACATTTTCCTTGATTTACAGCAGGTTGCCTGAAACATGTTTTAAAAATATTTTTGTCAGCAGGGAAATACTGGTGAATCATTCATTTTTTACAAAATGACACATAGTTATAATTTACAGCATAAGAGCGATTACAATGGCTTCTATCTTATTTTTATCTGGCGCCTTGTCACTCGTGTGACGATGGTCATACCACTATTGGGTCCCATCCCAAGTAGTGACGTTTATCACGGTGAGGATTTATTAGCCTAACCCGTGAGAAATTAGTAATGTGCACAATACCCCACTAGCCAGTGATTAAGATAACCACGACTTAATCCCTGTAATTATAACATTTTGAAAACGGAGTATTGTAAAATACTTTTGATTAAAAAGAGAATGACTCACATTGCAAGTTTAATTGAGCAGAGTTTAGCCTACTGATAAGCTTGTTTAACCTAATTCAAATAACAATGCACACGAACTAGGTTAGTAACTAATACAGCATTTACGATAACTCACGAGATTAAACCTTCACAACGAATGACAAAGCGCGATACTTAAACATCCATCGAATTTACGACGAATGACAAAGCATAACCCTAATGTGGGCAGCACTTAAACATCCATTGGATAGTTTTAATCGATCGGATATTGAATCGTAGTAGCGATCGAGTTATTACCCTGTTATCGTGGCAGCGTTTCGTGATCGTGTGTTTTTTATAGTAAACAGTATATAACTCAGTGTATGAAGCGAGTTTTAACGTCGAAATAGTGCCAAACTTCAAGTCCCAGGCCCCTGTATTTATACCCTAATTTGGACCCGCCCGCGTGTCGCGACAGGATCCTCCGCACCTGTCGCGTGTCGCGGGGGAAGCCTAAATAGGGTAGGCTTGCTTGATCACCAGCCTAGGCTTGCTGAGTTGACGTTTCATGAAAATTCATTTTTGACAACGAGTTATGAGGATAATTTCAATTAGGGAATATCCCCCCTTGAGTTTTTAGGGGCCCTGATCCTGATTCCAACTATTCTGAAAATTTTAGGATTTATGCAGGATTACTTGGGGGTCTCAATTAGGGTTTCCTATTGGGCAATTAAAATAACAAATAGGACTTTTTTATGAGAGTTGTTACATCCTCCCCACCTTAATAAAAATCTCGTCCTCAAGATTTACTGGAATAAATGAGGATAGTTCCGCTTCATTTCGGATTCCAGCTCCCAAGTGTATTCAGGTCCTTTCCTTGAGTCCCATTTGACTTTGACTAGCACTAGTCGTTTGTGCTTGAGAAACTTGATCTTTCGGTCTTCTATTTGAAGCAGTTTCTCTACGAATTTTAACTTTTCATTTACTTCTACATCTTGAAAAGGTACTACCAGAGATTCATCAGATAAACATTTCTTGAGATTGGATACATGAAATACGTCATGCACTCCAGCTAAGTCTTCTGGTAGTTGTAAGCGATAAGCAACTGGTCCTATACGTTGTATTACTGGAAATGGTCCTACGTATCGTGGACTTAGCTTTCCTTTCTTACCGAACCGAACTACTCCTTTCCAAGGAGAAATTTTCAAGAGTACATTGTCTCCAACTTGGAACTCTAGGGGTTTGCGTCGATTATCGGCAGAGCTCTTTTGACGATCTCGAGCAGTCTTTAGTCTTTCCTTGATTTGAGTAATCTTGTCGGTGGTTTCTTGTACTATTTCAGGACCAGATAATTGACTTTCTCCTATTTCTGCCCAACAAACCGAAGTTCTGCACTTTCGTCCATACAGTGCTTCGAATGGGGCAGCTTCAATGCTTGAATGATAACTATTGTTATAGGAGAATTCAATTAAAGGTAGGTGATCGTCCCAGTTTCCACCAAAATCTATTACACATGCTCGGAGCATGTCTTCTAGGGTTTGTATCGTCCTTTCACTTTGCCCGTCTGTTTGAGGATGATATGCCGTACTTAAATTTAGTCGTGTTCCCATTGCTTTCTGGAAACTTGTCCAGAAATGAGAAGTGAAACGACTATCCCTATCCGACAAAATGGAGAGTGGAACTCCATGTAAGTATACTACTTCGTCTACATACAACTTGGCTAACCTTTCCATGCTAAAGGTTTCCTTCATGGGTAGAAAATGAGCTGATTTGGTTAATCGATCCACAATTACCCAAATCACATGATTACCTTTTCTAGTTTTGGGTAGCTTTGTAACAAAGTCCATTGTTATGAGCTCCCATTTCCATACAGGCATTTCTAATTGTTGAAGTAGACCTGAAGGTTTCTGGTGTTCTGCCTTAACTTGGGAACAAGTAAGACACTTAGAAACATATCTAGCTATGTCCTTTTTCATACCTATGCACCAGAAATTATTTCTTAAATATTGGTACATCTTATTATTTCCCGGGTGCATGGTATACCTAGATTTATGAGCTTCCTCTAAAATCTTATTTCTTAAATTTCCTTGCTTAGGTACCCAAACCCTTTTCTTATGGAATCTCCAAATTCCATCATTTCCTTGCTCCAATTTCTTTATTCTTCCTTTCATTCCTTCAGCATCATCTTTGATTGCTGTTTCTTGAACATTCTTTAGTTGTTCCATTAAATCTAGCTGTAGATTTAACCTAAGAGCATGAACTCGTCGTTGTTTCTCATGATACTTACGACTCAAGACATCTACAACTACATTTGCCTTTCCTTCGTGATACTGAATATCACAGTCGTAGTCGCTTAGTATTTCCATCCATCTCCTTTGCCTCATATTCAATTCTTTTTGCCCAAATATGTACCTTAAACTTTTATGATCCGTACAGACAGTAAACTTACTTCCATACAGATAATGTCTCCAAATTTTAAGGGCAAAAATTATGGCTCCTAATTCTAAGTCATGAGTCGTATAGTTTTCCTCGTGCGTTTTCAATTGCCTTGAGGCATACGCAATTACCTTCTTGCGTTGCATTATCACACATCCTAATCCTAATTTAGAAGCATCGCAGTAAACTTCAAAATCTTCTGTTCCTTCTGGTAAGGCTAGAATTGGGGCATTGGTTAACTTCTGCTTCAAAATCCTAAAGGCTTCTTCTTGCTTAGGTCCCCATTCAAACTTAACCGCTTTACAGGTTAGCTTAGTTAATGGTACAGCTATCTTGGAAAAATCCTTAATAAATTGCCTATAGTATCCGGCTAACCCTATAAAACTTCTAATTTCCATAGCTGTTTGTGGAACCTTCCATTTGGTGATTGCTTCTATCTTTGCAGGATCTACGTGAATACCTTCATGATTCACCATGTGTCCTAAGAATTAAACTTCTTGTAGCCAAAATTCACATTTCGATAATTTGGCATAAAGTTTCTCATTTCTTAACAAAGTTAAGAGTGTATGCAAGTGTTGGCAGTGCTCGTCCTGACTTTTGGAATAAATAAGTATATCGTCGATGAAGACAATTACAAATTTATCCAAGTACGGTTTACAGATTCTATTCATCATGTCCATGAATGCTGCAGGTGCATTCGTTAGTCCGAATGGCATGACTGTAAACTCGTAATGACCATACCTAGTTCTAAAAGCAGTCTTAGGTATGTCTTCTTCTTGTACCTTCAATTGATGATATCCGGAGCGTAAATCTATCTTAGAAAAATATCTAGCTCCCTGGAGTTGATAAAAAAGATCATCAATCCTAGGTAATGGATATCGATTCTTAATTGTAATCTTATTCAATTCTCTATAATCAATACACATTCTCATTGACCCATCTTTCTTTTTCACAAATGTAACACCTCGAAAAAATTCATGTTCAATGAATTAACGACACGTGTCATGTAAGACAAAAGTATTATAAACCCGGATCCAATTGTTCTGATGTATGGCAGGATTTAAAAGTGTCGTCATGTTGATTTAAACCTCTGAACGACCTCATATAAATCCCAAGACCCAAATATTTATTATAAACATCTGAATAATATCCGGTAAATACCCACAATAATTGAATCCAAAGTGCAAGATAGGATCCTACAAAAATTTCTACAGTAAACCTTCTTGTTCAGCACTTTTGAAAAGGATCCAAGCAAACATAACATAATGGTAGGGTATGTAACTGTTCAAGGCACATTTTGGAGGCCCCAAACTGATAATTGAAGTCCCAAATTCGGAAAAGATGGTTGCCCTTTCGAAATATTGAAAGATCAAAAGTTTTTGGGTTATGCAAGGTGCTTGCGCACCGTAAGCATACCCCTTGCGGTGCGCAAGGGGTTGCCAGCGAACAGAAATTTTGCTGTTACCTGTTTAAACTCATATTTCGACCCTTAAACAATTTTCCTCATCTCCCTTGGCCCCTAAACAATCCCTAAACATCTAGGACACCTGTGGGAATGTTATGGTCAGTGGTAGACTTAGATGTCAACACTTTGTGGTGTCTTGGGCACTATATAAAGCTCACAAGTGCAACACTTTGATCATTCATTCCTCAAACATCTTCTGATCAATTGTGGAGCACAAGAGCACCTTCCAGGCCTTCCTAATCAACCATTAGACACTTGTAAGTTTGCTTAACCTTCTTAAATTGAGTATAGCTTAGTTATTTAGCTAAAAGTCAAACCGTCGTAATTACGGTTTGACTTCGAGATTAATTAATAATGGCTCAGTAAAATCTCGAATTAAAAGTACCTCTAAGTAGGTAATTATGTGGGTAATAAACCCTTAAAAGGGTTCCCCCTGATTCCCAATCTAACAAGGTCAAAAGTCGGGCCAAACTTGTAATTAAAAAGTCAACAGGATACTTAAATTCTAATTTATGCATGATTAGCAATGTAGAACACATACAACCTATTTGATCGTTAATATAACTTGGTAATTAGTATAAGAACATGTCTAAACATGTTCAACCCGACAATTTCCTGTTTAGACCCGGTTCGGAACCGAAAGTCGCATAGTTTGACTTTTACTTTGACTTTCAGTTCTGACCCGTTATGGTATGTTTTAGAAATGCCTTAGAGCTTTATTTGGACCAGGTTACATGCTAGTATAACCCTCTGTGATTATACACCATGGTTCATTAGTTAACCAATTAAAATGCACGATTCCGTTAATTGCTCATATGTTGACCATTATGCCCTTTTCACCTTAAGACGTCGTTTTTGAAAATGTAAAAGAGTAGAAACCTTAGTTACTGACATATAAACTTGCATACAAAATTTGACATCAGTTTGAGGTGTAGGTTAAGAGTTATGCTCGTTAGCGTAAAATGAAAGCTTTGTGTTAATTAAACGGCGTAATTTGCGTATAGCCTACCTAAACATACTTTTTGATATCAAAATCTTTACCCACTGATGTAATATATTATTTTGGGATTTTTAAAGATTTTTAATTAATTTTAGGCTGAGCATAACTTATGGTCATAGGCTTAATCCGGTAATTGTCGGTTTTGCCCTTACGGGCCATAAAATGAGTTTTACATATCTAATCGACTCCAAACCTTTTGCTACTGATCACATATGATAAATAAATTATTTTAAGCCTTCTGGAATGGTAAAAATATCAGCTTTATGTATCGAAACCGGAAATGGCTTCTAATCGCCTTTTTAAGTGTTTTAAAGGATAGTATGTACTAAAACTATTTTTAAACATACCAAGGGTGATACCTACTGATATTTGAGGCAAATTATAATATTTTAACAGTAAGCAAAAGTCCTTAAACTCAGACTTCAGTTTTGAGCTTTTCGGCTTATGTGAAATTACCAAAATGCCCCTACGGTGCATAGTTTGGTTATAATTGACAAATTTCACATATATACAATACCCTACTGATATAACATAGCAAATTGATTATCTTTGCTGATTACATCAGACCTGTAACTCAGGATATTACTTAAACTCTTTTATCACCTTATAAATGACCAAACTACCCCTACGGGGCATAGGTTGTGTTTAAATTCATTTCGGGCATAATAAAAGACATCTTACTGATGTCACAACATATATGAAGCATATTAACTTAGGAAACCTGTAAATGGCTCATAAGCATACCCGTTACGGTTATTACGCGTTCGGTTCGGTTTATGTAACTAGTTTACATAAACTAGCCTAAACGGGTCAAACCTTATCGGTTTTATCTCAAAATCCAGAATGTGTATGAAATACCCATGTTAAGCAAGTCTCTGAACTTGTCGGGTATAAATCACGTTCTATCCGGTCATCGCTTAATCGTGCGTATGAACCGTATCTTTGGAACTAACCGGTCTAAGCTTAAGCTTAACTAAAGACCCGTTAGGATTCTAATAGGTTATTATAAACCTTCGTTCCAGATTAGGAGTACCAGTAAAAGCTACTTGCAATTTGCTTATTGTGAATTATTACATTGCTCAGGTAAATACTTTTAACTTATTTTCCCTATACGAGCTTGGGTTACTGTATATAGCATACCGCTTGATCGGGCATCAAATCTTCCATCGTTGGGTGGTTAATTGAATAATTTGATCGGCTCGTTTAAACAGTCTTGTTTACTTAAAAGCCTTTGGGGGGTTAATGACCATGTCCCGGATATCCTTGGCATCATTTTACGAAATGGCCACGACTTAAGCGCGGGGTGTAGGCGTACACCCGTCAGTGCACAAAAGAATAATGTGGTGTGTCTATTGATCTTTAACCCGGACACGATCCGGGCTACTGAACGCATAAGGAACATGTAATTCGTTCACAAGATTATATATTCAAATAATTCTCCCAAGTTATAAAATGTTTATGCCACGTGCATCCAAATCAATTTTTAATCATTTTTCCAAAATGAGTCAGTTGATTGTATTTACCAGTGTAAACTGACGTATTTTCCCAAAAAGATTAAATGCAGGTACTAAGCGTAATTGGCTGGGATTTCTCCTTAGCATCGATAGAAGTCTCGCATTCTTAAGATGCCTAAAGTCTGTTGAACTATTGTTTCCATTTTATTTTCGATCCGTCTGTGGATAAACAATTGACTGTTGTGATACATGATATCGCAATATATTTTATTCGGTTGAATTATATCTTTCATTTGCTTCCGCTGTGCATTTAAATATTGTGTTGTTTGACTATTATGTTGCCAACCACGTCACGATACTCCCCACCGGGCCCACCGGTGACACGTGGAAATCGGGGTGTGACAGGTTGGTATCAGAGCCAACACTGAGTGAATTAAACACTAGCCTTTTGTGTTTAATCTCAATGACACAATTGCACATTTCTAAACTTTCGAGTCTAGACATATAACATAGGACAAATTCCACTTTGTTTGTGTTGTCCTTTATTTTGCATATATTTTTGTTTTGTTATCTCATGCTATATTGACAGGATTAACAAAATGCCGCCAAGATTCTTTAGAAGAAGAGGACGTGGAAAGGGGCCAATCACCGCCCCCAATGACAACGAGGCAGGACCTTCGAATGTGCGAGCTCCTTCGACCACAGAGAGCGACGATCCCCGACAAAACCGGAGGAACCTCTTCGAGCCGGCTAGACGGTCGGTTTCGCACAGTTCAACACCTCCTGTCCATAACCCTTACGGGCCACAGCCGGAGTATGAGCCCAACAACCCTCAACCTTCATACATACCATTACAGCGATCCTTATCACATAATTCTTTTGGTGACCCTACACCAGTCTTCAGGGGCCGGTTTAACCCGGCCAATTTCATACCAGAACCAGCGGGTTTTAACCCACTGGGGCCAGATGACCATTTCTCAGGTGATCACGCGGACGATATGGACGAGGATACGGACCCCGTCGAACCTGCCAGTGGTACACCAAACCACCCGATAGAGATCTCTGACGGATCTTCTTTCCACGGATCACCCTATGATGGTCCAGATAGCTTTCAAGCTATGTTTACCAGGCACGAATGGTACTATACACCTCCTCGCCATTCACATCCTCAGCAGCAGTAGCAACGGGATCCCTCTGAGAATCCAAGATTTGTGGCAGTCACGCCACCACCTCCACCGCCACCAGTTCAACTGGCACCTCCGCAACCGCCAAGGCGTAGGAGAATCGGAGCGCGTATGTCTGCGCGAGCGGGAGACTTTCATTTTAGTTCTCCACGACAATCAAGTGGCAGCCATTATCCGCCACATCAAGAAGATCCACAAATGGGTGGACCTTCATACCCAGTTGCACCGCAACCACCAACGATGGGTTTTGATAACCCAATTCCAGCATACACGGGTTCCATGGCGTATAACCCGTTTGAACAGCCAGTGCACACAAACTACAACTATGCAGAAGCCGACCCATACTTGGTAGCGGCTAACTATAACACCCAAGGACCGTATGGAGATCCATGGGGAGTAGGGTACCCAACTCATGGGTACCAGATACTTGCAAGACCTATTATCAGGCAACAATCGCAACCACCAAGGTTCTCTCCACCAGAGCGTGAAGAAATTCTGCAAAGGTTGGACCATGTAGAACGAGAATTTCACAGGGAACGAAGGGAGCGACAAACTTTCTTCCCAGGATTAACGAGCCTAATTAAAGGGAATAGCAAGAAGGACCACTGAATCCTTCCATTTGTTGTTGAGCCCCTGCGTGGGCCAGTCTTGCAGTATAAACCCCTGCGTGGGTATGCTTGTTTGTTTTTGACCCATGCGTGGGTCTATCTTTCTGTAAACCCCTACGAGGGTATGTTATTGTTTAAGTCCCTGCGTGGACTATTATGTTATTTGTGTGAGTCCCTGCGTGGACTATTATGATGTTTGTTGTTAAGCCCCTGCGTGGGTAAATCCTTGTTTAAACCCCTGCGTGGGTAAGTTTGTTATTTGAAAAGACCCGTTTAGGGCAGCGTGTAATATTTTAATAGATTAATGGAATGTAAGTTTATAAATTTCATGTTTGCCTTATGTGCATAAATAATTTATATATGAAATAAATGAATTAAAATCATTCCTTTCTAAATAATCTGCCTATGTAGAATTTTTAAATAAGAATCTTAAAGAGTGAAACCTAGCCTTCGGGTCATTATAAGGCCGGGCCAAGATGGTAAGACCTGTTTAAAAGATTCGTATCCCTGTTAACATCTGAAAACATGTTAACACTCCTGGCAGATGTGATTCGTTAAAATCACACACGTCATTTATTAAAGGATTCTTTAAAAGATTCCTAACCCAATTTAATGATCTCTGAATCATGGGTTTAAATCATCAATTGAGATGATCATACTTTGACCATACGTGGTAATATAGCGCCTACGGGCCCTGCTCATTTTCATATGAGCCAAAAGACAGTGGTAGCGATGACTCCCTGTCAGATAAAGGTAATGAAACTAGGTTCAAACCTTCATGTTTTGATTCTCTGAAATCATAGTTTATAAATTAAAATGTCCACGTGACTAGGCCTTTTGTGCCACAAATAAAACTGTTATTGTTTTATAATTAGGATAAATTATGATAAAAATCCTAAATAAATATGATTAATAAATTAACCAAATATGGTCTCTGTTTACCATGGTTAATGAATTACCCTAAGGGGCAATTCCATAATAAACTCCCAAATAAACTATTGTCCTTGTTTTCTGTAACAGTTCAATTAAAATGGCTAACTCAGACGAGATAAATAGTCATCCAGTGGAGAACATTGATAACGCCCGGATTAATTTAACGGGTGCTGAATTGAAAGCGTTGGTCGACGATGCAGTTACTAAGGCATTGGAAAGGCAGTACGAAGAGTATAGTGGGACTCGTAGTAGGACCGTATCTACACAGCCTTCAAAGCCACCGTCCAAGAAGGACGAACCGAAGAAAGATGATGATCGACACTCCTCTAACCACCACAGTGCTCCATCTCAGCAGGTTGTACTAAACCAGGGACCCCGTGACAAGGGTTGCTCTTATAAATATTTTGTTTCCTGCAAACCCCGGGATTTCACTAGGGAGAAGGGAGCCATTGACTGTATGACATGGCTGGATGAGATGGACACAGTTGTGGATATCAGCGGGTGCGCTGAGAGGGATATAGTAAAGTTTGTGTCGCAATCATTTAAAGGCGAAGCCTTGGCCTGGTGGAGGTCGCTGATCCAAGCCACCGGGAAGGTTCCCCTGTATAACATGTCTTGGGAACAATTCGTTGCCCTCATCAGGGAGAATTACTGCCCTCAGCATGAGGTGGAGAAGATAGAGTCTGATTTTCTATCATTGGTGATGACAAACCTTGACTGTCAAGCTTACCTCACGAGCTTCAACACGGTGTCCCGGTTGGTTCCTTACCTGGTAACCCCGGAACCAAAAAGAATAGCTCGTTTTATCGGTGGTTTAGCCCCTGAGATAAAGGAAAGCGTGAAGGCTTCTCGGCCAGCTACTTTTAGGTCTGTAGCTGACATATCTTTATCCCTTACTTTGGATGTGGTCAGGCAAAGATCGCTGAGGAATAAGGAGGCTGAGAAGAGAAAACATGAAGATGATAGTTCACAGAGATTGAACAAGAAGCACCGTGGGAACGGTGACAACAAGAAGGGATCTGAGTCAAGGAAAGATGGGCATCATTCTAGTGAGAAGCCCAAGTGTAAAATTTGCAAGAAACAACACTTTGGAAAGTGCAGACTCGAGTCAAACTCACAGACTCAGTCAAAATCTTATGCTTGTGGAATATGCAAGTCCAAGGATCACAAGACCTTGGATTGCAAAAAGATGAAGGATGCAACTTGTTACAGTTGCAATGAAAAGGGGCACATTAAAACCAACTGCCCTAAATACGCCAAGAAGCCTGAAGAGGCCAAGAAGACTAATGCTAGAGTCTTCAGAATGGACGCAAAGGAAGCGGTTCTAGACGACAACGTTATTACAGGTACTTTCCTTGTAAATGATGTCTATGCAAGAGTACTATTTGATTCAGGCGCTGATAAGTCGTTTGTAGATCATAAGTTTTGCAAATTGCTGAATTTACCTGTCAAAACCTTAAGCGTAAACTATGAGGTAGAGTTAGCAGATGGTACCATAGAAACCGTCTCAACCGTGTTAGATGGATGTGTTATATCCATTAAGAACCATTCTTTTCCTCTGTCTCTACTTCCCTTTAAGTTTGCCGGTTTTGACATAGTTTTGGGTATGGACTGGTTGTCTCATAACCAGACCCAAATTGTCTGCAACAAGAAGCAGGTGGTGATAAAGACTCCGTCTGGTGAATCACTTACCATTCGGGGAGATACCCAGTATGGGCTACCTGAGCAAGTGACTATGCTCAAGGCTTCAAAATGTTTAAAGAAGGGTTGTGTCATCTACATGGCACAAGTGATTATTGATGAGCCTAAACCAAAGATCGAAGACATCCCCATCATTTCTGAATACCCAGAAGTTTTTCCTGAAGAACTACCTGGTTTACCACCAGATAGGCAAGTGGAATTCAGAATTGATATCATCCATGGAGCAGCACCAGTTGCTAGAGCACCTTATAGGTTGGCACCAACGGAGATGAAAGAATTGAGGACACAGCTAGATGAATTGCTAGCTAAAGGTTTCATAAAACCTAGTTCGTCTCCTTGGGGAGAACCTGTCCTGTTTGTTAAGAAGAAGGATGGATCGATGCGTCTGTGCATCGATTATCGTGAGCTTAATAAGGTCACGATAAAGAATAGGTATCCTTTGCCCAGAATCGACGATCTGTTCGATCAGCTACAAGGGGCAAGTTATTTCTCGAAGATTGACTTAAGGTCAGGCTACCATCAACTGAAGGTTAGAGATGAAGACGTGCACAAAACTGCATTTAGGACTCGTTATGGTCATTACGAGTTCCTAGTGATGCCTTTTGGGCTCACTAATGCACCAGCCGCGTTCATGGATCTCATGAATCGCGTTTGCAAGCCGTACTTAGATAAATTCATCATCGTTTTCATCGACGACATTCTTATCTACTCGAAGAGCCAAGCTGACCATGAGAAACACCTTCGATGTATTCTCAAACTCCTGCATCATGAGAAACTCTACGCCAAAATTTTCCAAGTGTGAATTCTGGCTTCAAGAAGTCCAATTCCTTGGACATGTGGTCAGTGAGCGTGGTATCCAAGTGGATCCCGCTAAGGTTGAAGCAGTTATGAACTGGCAAGAACCAAAGACGCCTACAGAGATTCGTAGCTTCCTGGGATTGGCAGGATATTACAGGCGTTTCATTGAAAATTTTTCAAGGATTGCTGCACCCCTAACTTCCTTGACTAAGAAGAAAGTAAAATTCGTTTGGGGCCCTAAGTAGCAAGAGTCCTTTGATATTCTAAAGCAAAAGTTGAGCAACGCCCCCGTACTGACATTGCCTGACGGAATAGAAGATTTCGTGGTGTACTGCGATGCATCACACACTGGCATGGGGTGTGTGCTTATGCAGAAAGGCAAGGTTATTGCCTATGCATCACGACAGTTAAAGGTGCATGAAAAGAATTACACCACCCACGACTTAGAGTTGGGTGCCGTTGTATTCGCACTAAAACTGTGGAGGCATTATCTATATGGTATCAAGTGTGTGATCTATTCTGATCACAAGAGCCTCCAGCATCTGTTCAATCAGAAAGATTTAAACATGAGGCAACGCCGTTGGATGGAGACTTTAAATGATTATGATTGTGAAATCAGATACCATCCCGGCAAGGCGAATGTAGTCGCCGACGCCTTGAGTCGAAAGGAGAGGGTGAAACCCATCCGAATCAATGCCAAGCGCATGGAGATAAAGAACAGTTTGACTGAAAGGTTGTTAGCTGCACAGAAGGAAGTTGTGTTGGAAGCTAACTATCCTAATGAAAAGCTAGGGGTAACTGAGGAGCAGTTAACTCTTAACAAGGACGGAATTCTAAGATTAAATGGACGAATATGGGTTCCAATCTATGGAGGACTTCGAGATGTCATCCTCCAGGAAGCCCATAGTTCCAAATACTCCGTTCATCCTTGAGCTGATAAGATGTACCAGGATCTAAGGGCAAATTATTGGTGGATAGGCTTGAAGAAGTATGTAGCCACTCTTGTAGCTAAATGCTTGACATGTGCGTAAGTCAAAGCTGAGCATCAGAAACCGTCAGGTTTGCTACAACAGCCTGAACTTCCTACATGGAAGTGGGACATGGTAACCATGGATTTTATCACCAAGTTACCTAAGACAAGGAAAGGCAATGATACTATATGGGTGATCGTTGATAGACTGACTAAGTCAACACATTTCTTACCCATCAAGGAGACTTATAGCTCCGATATGTTAGCCCAGTTATACGTTGATAAGATTGTAGCTTTACATGGCATACCTGTGTCTATTATTTCAGACAGAGATACTAGATACACGTCACATTTTTGGAAGAGTTTCCAACAATCTTTGGGCACACGTTTAAATTTTAGTACGGCTTATCATCCTCAGACTGACGGTCAGAGTGAGCGTACTATTCAAACGTTGGAAGACATGCTACGTGCATGTGCGATCGATTTGGGTGGTAGTTGGGATAAGAACCTACCGTTAATCGAATTCTCCTACAACAATAGCTACCATACCAGCATTAAGGCTGCGCCTTTTGAGGCATTATACGGTAGAAAGTGTAGAACGCCTGTTTGTTGGGCGGAAGTTGGAGATGTCCAATTATCAGGACCAGAGATAGTCTTTGAAACGACGGACAAGATTGTCCAAATTCGTGACCGTCTCAAAGCTGCAAGAGATAGGCAGAAGAGTTACGCAGATCCAAAGCATAAAGCCTTTCACTTCGAAGTAGGTGACAAGGTGTTACTTAAAGTATCACCGTGGAAGGGAGTGATGCGATTTGGTAAGAAAGGCAAGCTAAGCCCGAGATACATAGGACCTTTCGAGGTTATCGAACGTGTCGGGTCAGTTGCCTATAAGTTAAACTTACCTGAAGAGCTCAGTGGAATTCACAATGTGTTCCACATCTGCAATCTGAAGAAGTGCTTCGCTGATGAATCACTGGTTATACCACATACGGATGTGCATATAGATGAGAGCTTAAAATTTGTGGAAAAACCGTTGTCGATTGAAGATCGACAGGTTAAGAAGCTTCGAAGGAAGCGTGTACCTATTGTAAAGGTCAAATGGGATGCCCGTAGAGGTCCCGAGTATACGTGGGAGGTTGAATCTACCATGAAAATAAAGTACCCTTATTTATTTCAGTAAATCTCGGGTCGAGATTTATTTTAAGGGGGTGAGGATGTAACACCTCGAAAAAAATTCGTGTTCAATGAATTAACGACACGTGTCATGTAAGACAAAAGTATTATAAACCCGGATCCAATTGTTCTGATGTATGGCAGGATTTAAAAGTGTCGTCATGTTGATTTAAACCTCTGAACGACCTCATATAAATCCCAAGACCCTAATATTTATTATAAACATCTGAATAATATCCGGTAAATACCCACAATAATTGAATCCAAAGTGCAAGATAGGATCCTACAAAAATTTCTACGGTAAACCTTCTTGTTCGGCACTTTTGAAAAGGATCCAAGCAAACATAACATAATGGTAGGGTATGTAACTGTTCAAGGCACATTTTGGAGGCCCCAAACTGATAATTGAAGTCCCAAATTCGGAAAAGATGGTTTCCCTTTCGAAATATTGAAAGATCAAAAGTTTTTGGGTTCTGCAAGGTGCTTGCGCACCGTAAGCATACCCCTTGCGGTGCGCAAGGGATTGCCAGCGAACATAAATTTTGCTGTTGCATGTTTAAACGCATATTTCGACCCTTAAACGATTTTCCTCATCTCCCTTGGCCCCTAAACAATCCCTAAACATCTAGAACACCTGTGGTAGACTTAGATGTTATGGTCAGTGGTAGACTTAGATGTCAACACTTTGTGGTGTCTTGGGCACTATATAAAGCTCACAAGAGCAACACTTTGATCATTCATTCCTCAAACATCTTCTGATCAATTGTGGAGCACAAGAGCACCTTTCAGGCCTTCCTAATCAACCATTAGACACTTGTAAGTTTGCTTAACCTTCTTAAATTGAGTTTAGCTTAGTTATTTAGCTAAAAGTCAAACCGTCGTAATTACGGTTTGACTTCGAGATTAATTAATAATGGCTCAGTCAAATCTCAAGTTAAAAGTACCTCTAAGTAGGTAATTATGTGGGTAATAAACCCTTAAAAGGGTTCCCCCTGATTCCCACTCTAACTAGGTCAAAAGTCGGGTTAAACTTGTAATTAAAAAGTCAACAGGAGACTTAAATTCTAATTTATGCATGATTAGCAACGTAGAACATATACAACCTGTTTGATCATTAATATAACTTGGTAATTAGTATAAGAACATGTCTAAACATGTTTAACCCGACAATTTCCTGTTTAGACCCGGTTCGGAACTAAAAGTCGCATAGTTTGACTTTTACTTTGACTTTCAGTTCTGACCCGTTATGGTATGTTTTAGAAATGCCTTAGATCTTTATTTGGACCAGGTAACATGCTAGTATAACCCTCTGTGATTATACACCATGGTTCATTAGTTAACCAATTAAAATGCATGATTCCGTTAATTGCTCATATGTTGACCATTATGCCCTTTTCACCTTAAGACGTGATTTTTGAAAATGTAAAAGAGTAGAAACCTTAGTTACTGATATATAAACTTGCATACAAAATTTGACATCAGTTTGAGGTGTAGGTTAAGAGTTATGCTCGTTAGCGTAAAATGAAAGCTTTGTGTTAATTAAACGGCGTAATTAGCGTATAGCCTACTTAAACATACTTTTTGATATCAAACTCTTTACCCACTGATGTAATATATTATTTTGGGATTTTTGAAGATTTTTAATTAATTTTAGGCTGAGCATAACTTATGGTCGTAGGCTTAATCCGGTAATTGTCGGTTTTGCCCTCACGGGCCATAAAATGAGTTTTACATATCTAATCGACTCCAAACCTTTTGCTACAGATCACATATGATAAATAAATTATTTTAAGCTATTTAGAATAGTAAAAATATCAGCTTTATGTATCGAACCCGGAAATGGCTTCTAATCGCCTTTTTAAGTGTTTTAACGCATAGTATATACTAAAACTATTTTTAAACATACCAAGGGTGATACCTACTGATATTTGAGGCAAATTATAATATTTTAATAGTAAGCAAAAGTCCTTAAACTCAGACTTCAGTTTTGAGCTTTTCGGCTTATGTGAAATTACCAAAATGCCCCTACGGTGCATAGTTTGGTTATAATTGACAAATTTCACATATATACAATACCCTACTGATATAACATAGCAAATTGATTATCTTTGCTGATTACATCAGACCTGTAACTCAGGATATTACTTAAACTCTTTTATCACCTTATAAATGACCAAACTACCCCTACGGGGCATAGGTTGTGTTTAAATTCATTTCGGGCATAATAAAAGACATCTTACTGATGTCACAACATATATGAAGCATATTAACTTAGGAAACCTGTAAATGGCTCATAAGTATACCCGTTACGCTTATTACGCGTTCGGTTCGGTTTATGTAACTAGTTTACATAAACTAGCCTAAACGGGTCAAACCTCATCGGTTTTATCTCAAAATCCAGAATGTGTATGAAATACCCATGTTAAGCAAGTCTCTGAACTTGTCTGGTCTAAATCACGTTCTATCCGGTCATCGCTTAATCGTGCGTACGAACCGTATCTTTGGAACTAACCGGTCTAAGCTTAAGCTTAACTAAAGACCCGTTAGGATTCTAATAGGTTATTATAAACCTTCGTTCCAGATTAGGAGTACCAATAAAAGCTACTTGCAATTTGCTTATTGTGAATTATTACATTGCTCAGGTAAATACTTTTAACTTATTTTCCCTATACGGGCTTGGGTTACGGTATATAGCATACCGCTTGATCGGGCATCAAATCTTCCATCGTTGGGTGGTTAATTGAATAATTTGATCGGCTCGTTTAAACAGTCTTGTTTACTTAAAAGCCTTTGGGGGTTAATGACCATGTCCCGGATATCCTTGGCATCATTTTACGAAATGGCCACGACTTAAGCACGGGGTGTAGGCGTACACCCGTCAGTGCACAAAAGAATAATGTGGTGTGTCTATTGATCTTTAACCCGGACACGATCCGGGCTACTGAACGCATAAGGAACATGTAATTCGTTCACAAGATTATATATTCAAATAATTCTCCCAAGTTATAAAATGTTTATGCCACGTGCATCCAAATCAATTTTTAATCATTTTTCCAAAATGAGTCAGTTGATTGTATTGTGTAAACTGACGTATTTTCCCAAAAAGATTAAATGCAGGTACTAAGCGTAATTGGCTGGGATTTCTCCTTAGCATCGATAGAAGTCTCGCAAGCTTAAGATGCCTAAAGTCTGTTTAACTATTGTTTCCATTTTATTTTCGTTCCGTCTGTGGATAAACAATCGACTATTGTGATACATGATATCGCAATATATTTTATTCGGTTGAACTATATCTTTCATTTGCTTCCGCTGTGCATTTAAATATTGTGTTGTTTGACTATTATGTTGCCAACCACGTCACGATACTCCCCACCGGGCCCACCGGTGACACGTGGAAATCGGGGTGTGACAACAAACAACACTGGTGCTCCCCACGGGGATAAACTAGGTTGTATAAATCCTTTACTTAGTAATTCATCTAATTGTTTCTTCAATTCTAGCATTTCGGTGGGTGCTAACCTATAAGGTGCTTTGGCTATCGGTGTAGTTCCAGGAATTAGATGAATCCTAAATTCTACTTCCCTGTTGGGTGGTAATCCAGGTAGTTCTTCCGGAAAGACATCCGGATATTCTGATACTACCGGAATTTCTTTGAGTTCCTTTCCTTTAGTGTTAATTATTTCTGAAATCATATACACTACTCCTTGCTTTTGTTCATAACTAGCAACTTTCATTACTGAAATGAACTTCATGGGTGTTCGCGGCTTATCTCCTGTAACTATGATTACTTCTCCGGTGGGTGCACGAATTTCTATGGAGTTTTTATCACACAAGATTCGAGCATGGTTGGCTACTAACCAATCCATTCCTAATACCACATCGAATCTGGCTAAATTCATAGGTAACAAATTTGCAGAAAATTTATGACCTAAGAGTTCTATCTTTTCTTCTCGCAAAATCTTATCTATTTTAACAGAATTTCCATCTGCCGTTTCAACTGTAAAAATCTGCCTAAGGTTGGTTAAAGGTAAATTAAGTGCTTGGCATAATGAAGTATTGATAAAACTTTGGTTTGCACCAGAGTCAAATAATACTTTTGCATAGACGTCGTGAACTAGGAACGTACCAGCTATCACGTCAGGAATTAGTTCGGCTTCCTGTGTAGTCAGTTGGAAGGCTCTTACGTTCTTCTTGGAAGCTCCTTCTGCAGGTTTAGCTTTGTTGTCAGCTGGTTTAACTAATTTTGGACAGTCTGGCATGAAATGTCCAGCTTCTCCACAGTTGTAACAAACTGTTGACTTCTTCTTCCTGCAGTCTTCTTCTTGGTGTCCTGGGATTTTGCAGAAATTGCAATATCCCTTGCATCTTCCAAAATGCTTTCTTTTACAGGCATTGCAGAATGGAACGGTGGAAGATTGCCCGGTTCCCCTTATTTTGAAATTACTACGGTTACCCACACAGAATCCTTGGGTAATCTTTTGAGCTACTTCCTTTTTCCTATTTTCATCTCTTGTGCGTACTAGCTCGTCAGTTAGGGTGTTAGCTAATTCTACCGCATCGTCAATAGTGCGAGGTCTCGCAGCTTTAACGATATTACGGATCTCACCAATTAATCCCCAAATATAGCGAGAATTAAGAACCAGTTTTGGCGAAGCCAGTGTTGGTACCACTCTAGCATACTCGAAGAATGTCGAAGTATACCCTCGACAATCTACACCAATCATCCGATGGTTCAGAAACTTAATTGCCATTTGTTCCTTTTCATATTCGGGACATAATTTTCTTTCCATTAGCTGCTTAAATTCTTCCCAACTCATGGCATAGGCCATATTTCTTCCTTTGGCTTGAAGTACCGTATTCCACCATTCTAGCGCTCCTTCTTTAAAAAGATGCGACGCATACATGACCTTGTCTTCCTAAGCACATTTACTAATCATGAGTACTGCTTCAGTTTTCTCCAACCAACGCAGTGTCGCGGTAGCCCCTTCATTGCCTGCGAATTCAGCAGGTTTACAGGCAAGGGATTCTTTGTAAGTGCAACCAGGTGTTGCAGCTTTCATTTTCTTAGGCATAAAACTAACCCTTTTTAAGTACTAATATTGGAAAAAGAGTGTTTTTGTCTTCCTTTTGTATTTTCAGGATTAAATGAGCTCAAAAACATAAAAGAAGCAAAAAGACAGCTAAATCCAACATAAATACAAGGAAAGGAACATTAGTGGACTGCCCGACCCCTCAACGGCACCTTCCAAAGCAAATTAGAGAAGTCAGAAGACTGAACACGCCCCGTGCTCAGCCAGCACGGGGCCGTGCCCATGAAGCAGCAGAAAAGACAAATCTATAGAAGCTTCTATTGCCCACCACGGGCCGTGCCCAGCGGACACGGGGGCGTGTCGAAAGTACAGCAGACGCATTTATTGTAATTGCGAATTACAATTAATGAGGAGAGAGAGTGTCAGAAAGGCACGGGGCCGTGCCCAGCGGACACGGGGCCGTGCCCAGCTCTCTGTTCAGCCTATAAATAGGAGTGCTTGGATTCATTTCATCTCATCCCTTGGCACACCACCTCTCTCACACCTCATCCACCACCCACCACCACCACAACACCATCATCCACCACCATCATCCATTGTCCATCGTAGAGTGTGTGAGTCGTCTCGGGATCCAAGATTGATCGTAAGAGTTCTTGACAATCAAGGCCATGTTTGCCTAAGTCTCTTACATCACTTGGTGAAGACAAAGTGTCTAGTATAATACTTTTTATTTCTAATCTTTTGCACTTTTTATTTGGTTTTGTATTAATGACTTTAATAACTAGTTACTTATGTTGAAGGTGATCTTTCCTTATCGTTTGTCCGTGGTGTCTTGGCATTATTTTACTGTCTATATAAAATAAAGGATTTTCACCATTCATATCTCCACGGTCTATATGGAGGTATGTTGGCTACCTGGTCGGGGGTTAAGGGAACGGTTTGGTAAAGGTCTTGCCATTGTTCAGCGTTTAGAGGTCCTGCAATGGACCTGGGTTAAATTTAGTAGGACCTCCTTCAATACTTCACGGTATTGGATGGCGGGGGTCCAAACTCTTTGATCCCCTCATAAGTTAACAACTATTAATACTATAACCCGGCTACTTAGGACTGTATCCCTGCTGACTCAGACTACTTAGCCGAGGGTAACGTCACCGCCAAAAGCGGGGCCTACCACAATACTGCATTAATAACTTAATTCATTATCTTCCAATAATCCACCCTTTTAGGATTGTATCATTGCTGACTCAAACTACTGGGGTGAGGGTAACGTCACCTTCAAAAGAGGGGCCTACTACAATAACTAAGATAATCTCTTAATTATGTGCAAAAGTGCGAAAATAATCAAAGGTTATACTAGATACGAGTCGGAACCAAGTGATTCATCTTGTCTATCTGTTTTTATTTTATTTTTATTTTCAGCATTTTAGTTAGTTTTTATTTTTCTTAGCTTAAACATTTTTCTAAACTTTTATTTTGATTAGACGTTGAGGATAAACCGGTACTAAAAGCTCTTGTGTCCTTGGACGACCTCGGTATCTTACCAACGCTATACCAACGATGGGTGCACTTGCCCATATGTGTGTTTAGTGTTAGTGAAATATCGTGTTTTATAAATTTAAAACTTGGCTAAAATAAGTGTTAAAAAGGGCTTAAAATATACACCTAATATATATAACACTTCACACGCATCAAGTTTTTGGCGCCGTTGCCGGGGACACAAGGATTTTAAGAAAGCTTAAAATCGACGGCCTAATCAGTTTTTCAAAACCTTTTTAAAAGCGCGCACATTTTTCTGCATTTTAGTTTAGATTTGCATTTACAGTAGCCTGTACACGGGGCCGTGTTCGCTGAACACGAGGCCGTGCTGCACATTTTCATAAAAACACCCAGTAACAGAACCTTGAACACAGGCCGTGCTCACTGAACACGCCCCCGTGCTCAACGAAATCAGTAAATTTAATTAAAACGCCCAGATACAGACCTTGAACACGGGGCCGTGCTCACTGAACACGGGGTCGTGTCCAGCCTCTGTTTCCATTTTTATTTTTGTTTTCTGATCTCGAGACTCGGTTGTGGTCTGCTGAGTGATTCTTATGGATCAATACTCAGGAGGTTACAACTACACCTATGATGAGGATGATTATAGGGGTAATTATTGCACTAATTGTCGTAATGCACGCTCGATTCAAAATAATCACTCATATCAACCATCCAATTCATACACCTACTATGAGGAGTCCAGGTACGAACCATCAACTTCATACACATCCTATGAAGACCAAAGGTATGAACCTCCTCCCTCATTCTCATATTTTGATGAACCAAGGTATGAGCCTTCTTACTCATACTTTGAGGAACCAAGATATGAGCCACCACCTTCATATGCTTATTATGAGGAACCATGGCGTGAACAACCCACCTCATATGAGTATTATGAAGAACAAAATTACGAACCTTATCCATCATATGCTTACAATGAAGAACAATGGTGTGAACCATCAACTTCATATGGGTATTATGAGGAACAAAGGGTCGAACAACCGGATTCAAGCTTAGAAAATAACGATTCTTTTTCTATAACCGAAGTGACCGATAGGATATTAGAACACATTAGAGTTATCGATCGATGTATAAAAGAAGCTCGCGCAAGGGAAGAGGAGTCCCGCGCAAGAGAAGAATTAAAAAAGGAAGAGATAACTAAAAATGTAAAAATGGAAGAACAAGTAAGTGAAAAACCGACACATGAGTTAAACAACGAAAAAGGTGAGTCCGACAACGTTAAAATCCAAGAAGAGTCTAATTTTAAAGAAATTAATCTCTTGACACCTTCTTTTGAAAATCATTGTTTAGTACCCACTCATGCTAAGTTTTTAAAAGAGTTAAACACTAACACTAAAATTGACGAAACGGTAAGTGTTAAGTTAACTAATGATCAAACTTCGCTAATAAAAGAAGACCCATTTGAAATTAACATCACACCGGTTCCATGTTTCTTTCAAAATTCGTTTATTAGTAATGTCACAATCGATAAAGATCTTTGTGTTAACATAATGCCTAACTACATTTTCGAAAAATTAAGTATTAGTGATTTTTCTCCACTTCAAATACCCATTTTTCTATCCAATCGGAAAGTAATAAAATCAATCGGTATAGTTGAAGATGTCTTGGTTCAAACAAATCAAATGGTAATCCCAACCGACTTTGTCATCCTTGATGATGCTCCTCTAGTGTTGGGACGACCATTTGTAAAAACTCACGAAACTTTGAAAAACCAGAAGTTCAATAATCTACCTCTTCAATTAGGGGCATTTAAAAGAAGTGTCGATCTCGAACGATCAATGAAATATTCATTCGGCAATAATGACCCCCTAATTGAAGATGAAGATGAACCACCCGATACAAGTGAAGAGATTGACCACTTTGTTGAAGAAGAGGTCGCCATAGAACAAACTTTTAAGGTTCTTGATCGAAACGAGCAACCAAATAAGGAGTCTCCTAAAGACCCACCACTTAAGCTCAAAGAACTTCCAAAAGGTTTGGAATATGCTTTTCTAGACAAAAATGGTAAGTTACCTGTAATTATTTCATCTAAATTAGATAACTTAGAAAAAGAAAAATTGATTAATCTTTTGAAAAAACACAAAAACGCAATAGCTTGGAAATTTGTGGACATAAAAGGAATTAGTCCTTCTATGTGCACACACAAATTTTTGATGAATGATGACTACAAATCGGTCATACAACCACAACGTCGAGTAAATCCAAATGTTCAAGAAGTGGTTAAAAACGAAGTCATCAAGTTACTTGACGCCGGACTTATCTATCCTATCTCCGATAGTCCTTGGGTGAGTCCCGTCCAAGTAGTTCCAAAGAAAGGAGGTATGACGGTAATTACTAACGAAAAGAATGAACTAATACCAACGAGAACCGTCACAGGATGGAGAGTATGTATAGATTATAGACGATTAAATGAAGCAACAAGAAAGGATCATTTTCCTTTACCCTTCATTGATCAAATGTTAGAAAGATTATCCGGTCATAAATTTTACTGTTTCTTGGATGGTTTTTCAGGTTACTTTCAAATCCCGATAGCACCCGAAGACCAAGAAAAGACAACTTTCACATGTCCCTATGGAACTTTTGCTTATCGACGCATGCCGTTTGGTCTATGTAATGCCCCAGCAACATTCCAACGTTGCATGGTAGCCATTTTCCATGACATGATAGAAAAGACAATGGAAGTCTTCATGGACGACTTTTCTATCTTTGGGGATTCATATGACCAATGCCTCGATAACCTTGAACGAATGCTATCCCGATGTGAGGAAACTAACCTCGCCCTTAATTGGGAAAAATGCCATTTCATGGTAACGGAGGGAATAGTACTCGGTCACAAAATCTCAAGCGAAGGAATGGAGGTGGATCGAGCCAAAATAGATACCATTTCTAGATTACCAACTCCATCCTCCGTAAGAGCTATCAGAAGTTTCCTAGGGCATGCCGGATTTTATAGGCGGTTTATCAAGGACTTTTCAAAGATCTCAAGGCCTCTAACAAAATTACTTGAAAAAGATGCTCCTTTCATCTTTGACAAGGATTGCAATCAAGCATTTCTAACCCTAAAGGAAATGCTAGTCAATGCACCTATCATGATAGCACCTGATTGGAAATTTCCTTTCGAAATCATGTGTGATGCTAGTGACTTTGCAGTTGGAGCTGTCTTGGGACAGAGAAAAGAAAAGCATTTTCACCCAATCTATTATGCTAGTAAAACACTCAATGATGCACAAGAAAATTACACAACAACTGAAAAAGAGTTACTAGCTGTGGTATTTGCTTTTGATAAATTTCGTTCTTATCTTGTTCTTTCTAAAACTATAGTCTATACAGACCATGCAGCCATTCGATATCTCTTCAAGAAGCAAGACGCAAAACCACGTTTGATTAGGTGGATTCTACTCCTCCAAGAATTTGACATTGAAATCAAGGACAAAAGAGGAGCAGAAAATACCGCAGCAGATCATCTTTCACGCTTAGAAGACCCAGCTTTAGAGGCAACCAGGGACGAGCAAATCAACGAAAAATTTCCAACTGAGTCCCTGGAAATGGTGGAATACAAGGAAGAACCATGGTACGCCGACTATGCTAACTACCTAGCTAGCGGTATAGTCGCAAAAGGATGGCCACATCATCAAAGAAAAAAATTCTTTGCCAATGTGAAACACTACTTTTGGGAAGATCCATATCTTTTCAAAATGTGTGCCGACTAGAGGTGTACAAAAAAACTGATTACGCAACTGAAACCGAAAAAAAAACCGAAACTGGTTGTTGGAAAAACCGGTTTTTTTGTAACCGGTTCGGTTACTAACCGGTTGAACCGGTTATAAAACGGTTATAGGTTGTTTGTTGGATATCGGTTTTAAAACCGATTATATAAAAAACCGGTTTTAAAACTGGTTATATGTAAAAACCGGTTATAAAAACTGGTTAAAAACCGGTTAACCGAAAACGGGTCAATAAAAACCGGTTAAAACCGGTTTATGTCGCTGATGTGCAGAAAACGGTCATATGACCGTTGGGACTAGAAAGTGGCCGTTTTTTTTGTTTTTTTTTTTGTCAAAAATTCATCTCCAATTACTATAAAAGGGTGTTGGGTGTTTTGGTTCAATCACACCATTCTCTAATCTCCTAAATCTCATAAAAACGCTCACTTTTCTTATTCGATAATTGTGAAAAAAAACATGGCAAGCTCTAGTGCTCATGATTCGGTCAATGTTGGCGAGTCTACAACCGACACGGTTGTTCGTGTTCTTGCAACGAAGCGCAACCCGGAAGTTTGGAACCATTTCGATTTGTGCGAGATGGCGAGCGGACCGAAAAAAGCGCGTTGTCATCATTGTAATAGTTTTTACGCCGTTGGGGCAAACACCACCTTGAAACAACACATCGAAAAACCGTTTTGTAGGGCGTTGAAACAACAAACCGCTAGTGGTCAAGCTTCCATGGCAAGCGACGCTACTTTGTTCGCCTACAATTTCGATATGGCAAGGGAGGAAATGGCGAAGTTTGTAATCCAAGAAAGTTTGCCGTTCAACCATTTCGACAACCAACGCTACACCAAAATGGTTCAAAGAACTCTCCAACCGCGATACACTCATGTAAGTCGCGCTACTCTTAGGAGGGATTGTTTAAAAATGTGGAAAAAAGCTAAACTTGAATTAATTTCTTATTTTGAAAAATTAGAAACCGGTGTTAACTTGACTAGCGACGTTTGGTCCGCACCGCACGGTTCACCCGACTCGTATATTTGTGTCACCGCCCATTGGATTGAACCGGCGACGTGGCAAATGATGAAACGCACCATTTTGTTTAAACTTTTTGATTACCCTCACACCGGTGAAGCTATATATAAAGCTATCGACAAATGTATTAAAACATACAAATTGGAAACAAAGATTTTTTCGATAGCTTTTGATAACGCCTCAAACAACACGCTTTCGGTCACGCATTTAAGGTTAAAGTACACTCCGATTTGTGAGGGTATTTTTTTCCATAGTCGATGTGTGGCACACATCATAAATTTGGCCGTTCAAGACGGTTTAAAGGTTATTGAACGACAAAAAGAATCTTTCAAACAAATGTTACGTCATATATATAGTCATACGCAAAGGCATTCAAAATATATTAAAATGTGTAAGGAAGCGGGTCGAGTATGCTACGGACCCAATTGGGACGTCGCTCATCGATGGAACTCGACTTGCACCATGTTTGAAAAAGCTATTTTGCAAAAAGAAAGTTTAATAGAATTTCATAGCCTTTTGGCGAGTCGTGGAAAGGTTTCGTCTTACCACCAATCGAATTGGGGGCTTATTGAAACGGTTACACAAGTGCTTCAAGTTTTCAAACATCAACAAAGACTTTATCGGGGGTTTACTATCCAACTAGTTCATTGGTACTTCACAATTTGTTTAAAATGTGTAGAAAATTAAACGAGTTGTCGGGGAGAGGTAGACCATATTGTGATATGATAGATACGATGAAGGAAAAACTAAGAAAATATTTTAAAGAACTACCCGCGGTTTTCACTTGTGCCGCCGCTTTAAACCCTTGCTTTAATATTTTTGGAGCCGGTTCTTTGATTGAAAAAATTTCAAACGAGTTGAATTTAAACACCGTAGAAGAACCAAACTTTGGCGAAGCCGCAAAATCACGTTTTAATGAACAACTTTCAAAAATGTTTGATGTTTATGTAACAAAATATGGGCATATCTCGTCACACATTCACGAGTCAATGAGAAATGCCGCTTTCGGCGAAGGTTCATCAAATATGGAAGATGACGATTTGTATGTTTACAACTATTTGTATGATGAATCGAGTCAAATGCAACGTGGTAACACTAGTAGTAGCGAACTCGGTCGATATGGTGGGTCGAACTTTCTACGAACAATGACTTCACAAGACTTTAAAAATTTTGATTTGTTGGGTTGGTGGAAAAGTAAGGAAGAACAATTTCCGATCTTAGCCACAATGGCCCGAGATTTACTAACGGTCCAAGCTTCCACGGTAGCTTCGGAAAGTGCTTTTTCTATAAGTGGTAGGGTGATTTCGATACGGAGGACTCGACTAACACCAAAGGCGGTTGAGATGTCGATTTGCTTGAAAGACTACTTGGATGCGGCGGAGAGATGTCAACACATACGCTCACTCGAGGGTGAATTAGATTACGAAGCCGAAGTGTACGAAGACGAGGTTCGAAACGAAATGACAACCCCAATGACCGAAGAAGAAGCCGAACTAGATGAATTACTACGCAATAGTTCGAGTTCGGGTTCGGCCGAAGAAGATTAGACGCGGTTCAAGATATATTACTATTCTCGTCCCACTAAAAAAATATATATACTAGTGTGGACCTTCGTGCGGATTAATTAATATTTGAAGTTTAAGTATTTTTCGTTGTTACGCTTTAGCGTTCGTAGCGTTCTTATTTCCGTATGTTATGTAAAACCGTTTGTTCGTAGACTTAATGATATTATGTTTTGACTTTTTACACTTGCATTGTTTTTTTACAAAAAAACTGTTGTTTTTATACAAAAAAACAGTTAAAAAAGCTGCTGTTTTTTTACCAAAAAAAAGCCCTGAAAACAGTTTAAAAAACTGCTGTTTTTTTACAAAAAATAAGCCCACGAAACAGTTAAAAAACTGCTGTTTTTTTTTTTAAAAAATCCCACAAAAACAGTTAAAAAAACTGCAGTTTTTTTTAAAAAAAAAGGCCCAAAAAACAGCATTCTGCTGCGCAGACCGGTTTTTTTCCGGTTTTTTTAACCAGTTACAACAACCGGTTTTTTTATTCAGTTTTTATAATCAGTTATCAAAACCGGTTAATATATAAACCGGTTATAAACCGGTCAGAACCGGTTGGTACCGGTTATGGTTTTCGAGTTTTTGAAACCGGTTAAAACCGGTTACGGTTTAAAAAAAAACGGTTTACCATTGTCCAAAAAAAACCGGTTCGGTTAAAAAACCGAAACCGGTTGCTTAAAAAAACCGATTTGTACATCTCTAGTGCCGACCAACTCGTCAGACGATGCGTACATGGTAGTGAAGCACGAAGAATTCTCCGCCATTGTCATGAAGGTCCATACGGAGGACATCATGGTGTTGCTAGTACCGCTCGAAAGGTATTCGATTCAGGATTTTATTGGCCAACCATTTACAAAGACGCTCAAAGTCTTGTAAAGACATGTGATGCTTGCCAAAGAACAGGTAATATTTCTTCCAAAAACGAAATGCCACAAAATGGCATTCTTGTTTGTGAATTTTTTGATGTGTGGGGACTCGACTTTATGGGACCTTTCCCACCATCGAAAGGAAACAAATATATACTTGTGGCAGTAGATTATTTGTCTAAATGGGCCGAGGCCGAGGCACTTCCAACAAATGATGGAAGAGTCGTGGTAAGATTTCTGAAAAAAATATTCTCTCGTTTTGGCACACCTAAAGCTTTAATAAGTGATAGAGGTACCCATTTTTGCAACCATCAACTTGAAAATTTTTTAACAAGATATGGGGTCTGTCACCGGGTTTCGACAGCATATCACCCTCAAACAAACGGACAAGCCGAAGTGACTAATAGAGGTTTAAAACGAATACTCGAAAAAACCGTAGGGTTAAATAAAAAGGAATGGGCTGATAAATTAGACGATGCTTTATGGGCTTTTCGAACTGCTTATAAAACAACAATAGGTACAACCCCATATAAGCTAGTTTATGGAAAAAGTTGTCATTTGCCAGTAGAAATTGCACACAAAGCCTACTGGGCAATCAAAAATGTAAACTTAGATCTAGAATTTGCTGGTAAAAATCGATTTTGTCAAATAAATGAATTAGACGAGCTTAGGAATTATGCATACTCAAACTCTGAAATTTATAAGGAAAGAATGAAAAATTTGCATGACAAACATATTAAACCTAATGAATTTCGGGTAGGGGATCTAGTTCTTTTGTTTAATTCACGACTTCGATTGTTTCCTGGTAAATTAAAGTCTAGGTGGTCAGGACCTTTTTCCGTCACCCACATTTTTCCACACGGTGCAGTAGAAATTAAATCTCGAAATGGGCCACCATTTAAAGTCAATGGCCAACGGCTAAAACTCTATCAACGATTTATTGAGGATGAGGAAGAAGAGATCTCGCTTCAAACAATGGAAGAATAAAAACATCATGCCTGGTAAGTTACAAACGATTGAGACGACAAAATAAAGCGGTAAGTTTTCTAACCATAGCTTATGGGAAAAAGGGGCACTCACACGCGCACTAAAAAAAAAAACGCTCGGCACGTGGCCGTGTCCGCTGGATACGGGGCCGTGTTCGCGCTGCAGACGGGATAAAACCCCTTTTTCAAAACAGTTTATTCATTCCACACGCCCCGTTTCCCCACAAAAGCTCTGGTTCCAGGCGATTTTTCGCGAAATTTCGACGTCTCTTATCGATCTAACAACGTCAAGGTATGATTCTATCACTCTTAGTAGTTAGATTAGTTACTTGCATGTAGTTAAAACACCACAAATTTGGGGAAAAATCTAGGGTTCTTGATGTTCATCCGGATCGAACCTAAAATTTTTGCCTAAATCTGTTTGCATTTAGTTAGATTAGTGTTAAGGAAAGTAAATACACTTAGATTGTTCAAAGATTCACCCGATTTCTTACAAAAACCCCAAACCCTTGTTCTTAAACCGAAAAAGATAAAATTGACGGGGTAAACGGGATAATTTGGGAAAAACGGTGTTTAGGGTTTCATTTTCGGGGGAAACCGCACCTATTGGACCAAAAATTTTCAAGTTTTCAAAACCGGGTCGAAAAATGAAGTTTTTGAGTAACAGACCTCTGGACACGTGGCCGTGTCCGCTGGACACGGGGTCGTGTCCAGCCGGCTGTTTGCAGTTTCTTTAAAAATCTCATCGTTTCGTAAAATTTTTGGTGTATTCTTTCAGATGGCAAAGTTTACAAGGTTCAATGGAAGTGAGCTCGATGCAAGAGCAAGGTACGAGATACTTCAGACAAGACCCAAGGAGTACCCCAGGAGAGCTTGCACGGACCTGTTAACCTTGGTAAACCAGCTGAACCGATTCAACAACATCGTTACGGGACCACTAGCTGTTGCATTAAACACTAGGCTTCGGTCGGTGCATCAATGCACCATGGAGTTCTACAGTACCTTCAACTTCAATTCAAGGTGTGACCCATTCGACAATGAAGGGGTTGTATTTCGGTGTGGAGGGACAATGTACTCGATCTCCATGGCACAGTTTGGAGCCATAATAGGGCTATACCAAGAAGAGGAATCGGGAAACGAAGAGAATACCGGGGGATTACGAGACTTGGATGGAAATGAAAGACAAGCCGCATGGGCTCAAATCGGTGAAGGAATCTACGACCCTCGCAGCACCAAGAGTACGAAGCTAAGGGATCCGCTCTATCGCTACATTCACAGGATCCTCACCTACTCTTTAAACCAACGTCACGACAGTAGCGGTGTTGTAGGGTTGAAAGATTTGGTTGTCCTCCACTGTATCCACAACCAAAAGCCTCTCGATGTTCCGTATCTCCTATTACGAAACATGCATCTCAACCGCCTTGATCGCGCTCCAACGCCTATCTTCTTCGGGGGATGGGTGTACCGTCTTTTCAAGCATTACACGCAAATTCCAAGGTCCTTTGAAAGAAGCCCATGGTCGGGACGAGTTGACTACCACATTTTCCGAGCCATGAACTTACTTTATGAGGCGGAAGACTGAACAGTGAGTTTCCAAAGAACGCAAGGCTATGCATGGAACCCACAGGAGGCCCTAGTTCTTCACGCACCACCTCCCCACCACCAATATCCACCCCATGGTGATCCGGGTCAATCCTCCTCACAAGGAGGCGGTTTTCCTAATTTTCAAAGCTTACATGATCTTATGCAGGAAAACCTCATGTGTACCAGGAACGCCTACAACCTCGCCAACAATACTTACCACCGGGTCGGAGCTATTGAACGCAACATCAACGATATACAAGACGATATCGGCAGCATCCGGGAGTACATGGCGGGGCATGGGGATGGAGGTGATGATAGCGATGAGGATATGGAGTAGAGGGTTTGGAGGAGCAGGAGCGGGTTGATGGCGAGCCCACAGGTTTAAGTCCCTTTATCTATCGAACAATTGGTGGCCTGCGTGCCAGAAGTTGAACAATTTACTTTCCTTGCAACACTTTTATTTTCCGTTTTATTTTTCTTTTACTTTATGCTTGGAACAATTAACTATGGTAAATTAGGATGTTTGTGTTGCTTGGTGTGGTATTAAGTGATGAAACAGGTACAAACCAAGGCTTGGGGTGCTAAACCTCAGCACTTATAGGGCCAGGATGGAAAAACCGGAGGAAGAAACCTGTTTTTCAGGCTTTCAGACTGTCCACACGGGGACGTGTCCAGCCAACACGCCCCCGTGCTCACCTCCCAGACCTGCTGTTTGGCTTCTGTCCTGCAGATTTTTGTCAGACACGTGGCCGTGTCCAGTGGACACGGGGCCGTGTCCACCTTCTGTAAGTTCTTGTTACTGGCAGTTCGTCACGGGGTCGTGTCCAGTGGACACGGTGCCGTGCCCAGACTACCAGTAACACAAATTTTTGCTTTTTAAACACTATTTTACACATCTAATCAACCTAAAAATTTATTTTTCGGACACATTGAGGACAATGTGTAATTTAAGTGTGGGGGGAATGCTAAAACCTTGAATTTTGTAAGTCCTAAATACAAGCCTTACACAAAACTCTATTGGAACCGCTAATCACCCCAAATTTTTTTTCAAAATTTTCATTTTTTACTTGTCTAGGTTTAACTCGGGAAATTCAAGTTCTCAAAAAGGGTATATTTTTAAGAATTTACAACCGATAGCGTAGTGATAAAAAGAACCAACATAAGAAAATTATGAAAAGGCATGGCAAACTTAGTTAAAATTTGATTATATATACTTGATCACATAAAAACCCATTCCCACAAAAGTGAGTTTTGAGCCTTTATTGAGCATACAATTACGTATCATTAAAACTAAATGCTCATTTTTCGTTTCTTGTGTGAATAGCCGCTTGGTTCTTACGACTCTAGAACTTGCCATGACGATACATTCCCGGTCCTTATCAACTTAAACCCGAGTAAGTAAATGATGGAGGCATTAGGACTAACCCTTTTTATTTCTACACCATTATTTTTCTTTTTCTTTTACCACCTACCCAAAAATCACCCTAGTTAACCCCTTTAAGCCTAAACCTTTTCATTTCATCACCCAAACCAAAAACCCTTTTACCCACCAAAACCTTTTTCATTTTTAACCCTTTGTTTTAGTAACAAGTTCGGTTTTTCGTGTGAAAAAAAAAAAATTTGTGTTGATGATGAAGCAAAAAAATAAACAAACAAGTTTATCAAAAATAACCTTTTTTGAATAAAAGCTTCATCAAAATAAAAAGTTGCAAAAATAGAAAATCTTACGAAAACCGACACTTGTTACGCCTTTTCGCCCTTTTTCTACTAACCACTAACCACTTTCCCAACCACCTACCTTTAACCCAAGCCTAACCCTTAACCCACAAAGTCCTCTTGATATTTACAACGGTATAAAAGTTAAAAAGGAGGAGGATTGATTGCTTGGCAAGCCTATGGTAGGAATAAGTTCCATGCCGCTCTCGAGTGATTCACTAAAAATACACCTTCGGCCGAGTGTGAGTGATTTCTCCCGTGAGGTATGTGAGCTTGTATATAAATGGAATTTTAAAAAGGCATGTTATGCCCAATTAAATAGTTTCTCCTATGAAACGTTCTAAATAAATCATTACGAATAGGATTGTAAATAAATAAAAATAAACCCAAAAAGATCTTGGACATCCCGACATTCTACGACAAGCCCAAAAACCTTCTCTTCTACCTATTCCATTTGGGAGTGTAAGCCACATATTAAAGAGTTTTGCTTGAGGACAAGCAAAAGTTCAAGTGTGGGGGTATTTGATGTGTGCAAAATGCAACATATAAATTACATCAAACAAGGCATAAAACTAACCCTTTTTAAGTACTAATATTGGAAAAAGAGTTTTTTGTCTTCCTTTTGTATTTTCAGGATTAAATGAGCTCAAAAACACAAAAGAAGCAAAAAGACAGCTAAATCCAACATAAATACAAGGAAAGGAACATTAGTGGACTGCCCGACCCCTCAACGGCACCTTCCAAAGCAAATTAGAGAAGTCAAAAGACTGAACACGCCCCGTGCTCAGCCAGCACGGGGCCGTGCCCATGAAGCAGCAGAAAAGACAAATCTATAGAAGCTTCTATTGCCCACCACGGGCCGTGCCCAGCGGACACGGGGGCGTGTCGAAAGTACAGCAGGCACATTTATTGTAATTGCGAATTACAATTAATGAGGAGAGAGAGTGTCAGAAAGGCACGGGGCCGTGCCCAGCGGACACGGGGCCGTGCCCAGCTCTCTGTTCAGCCTATAAATAGGAGTGCTTGGATTCATTTCATCTCATCCTTTGGCACACCACCTCTCTCACACCTCATCCACCACCCACCACCATCACAACACCATCATCCATTGTCCATCGTAGAGTGTGTGAGTCGTCTCGGGATCCAAGATTGATCGTAAGAGTTCTTGACAATCAAGGCCATGTTTGCCTAAGTCTCTTACATCACTTGGTGAAGACAAAGTGTCTAGTATAATACTTTTTATTTCTAATCTTTTGCACTTTTTATTTGGTTTTGTATTAATGACTTTAATAACTAGTTACTTATGTTGAAGGTGATCTTTCCTTATCGTTTGTCCGTGGTGTCTTGGCATTATTTTACTGTCTATATAAAATAAAGGATTTTCACCATTCATATCTCCACGGTCTATATGGAGGTATGTTGGCTACCTGGTCGGGGGTTAAGGGAACGGTTTGGTAAAGGTCTTGCCATTGTTCAGCGTTTAGAGGTCCTGCAATGGACCTGGGTCAAATTTAGTAGGACCTCCTTCAATACTTCACGGTATTGGATGGCGGGGGTCCAAACTCTTTGATCCCCTCATAAGTTAACAACTATTAATACTATAACCCGGCTACTTAGGACTGTATCCCTGCTGACTCAGACTACTTAGCCGAGGGTAACGTCACCGCCAAAAGCGGGGCCTACCACAATACTGCATTAATAACTTAATTCATTATCTTCCAATAATCCACCCTTTTAGGATTGTATCATTGCTGACTCAAACTACTGGGGTGAGGGTAACGTCACCTTCAAAAGAGGGGCCTACTACAATAACTAAGATAATCTCTTAATTATGTGCAAAAGTGCGAAAATAATCAAAGGTTATACTAGATACGAGTCGGAACCAAGTGATTCATCTTGTCTATCTGTTTTTATTTTATTTTTATTTTCAGCATTTTAGTTAGTTTTTATTTTTCTTAGCTTAAACATTTTTCTAAACTTTTATTTTGATTAGACGTTGAGGATAAACCGGTACTAAAAGCTCTTTTGTCCTTGGACGACCTCGGTATCTTACCAACGCTATACCAACGATGGGTGCACTTGCCCATATGTGTGTTTAGTGTTAGTGAAATATCGTGTTTTATAAATTTAAAACTTGGCTAAAATAAGTGTTAAAAAGGGCTTAAAATATACACCTAATATATATAACTTCACACGCATCAATAGCGTATTTGAAATTTTATAAAGCCTTATATATTAATAAAAAACGAAAAAGGGTAATCGACATCATTCTACAAAAGAAACTAAACCGTTGTTATACGATACTTGTTAGGGGTGAAAATGAGCCGAGTAGAGCCCAAGCTCGACCAGGCTCGAGCTTCGAGCTCGAGCTCGATTAACTTATGAGTGCTCGGCTCGATTCGAGCTTTGTTTTCAAAGCTCGACTTGTTGGTATTTTCTCAAGCTCGAGCTCGACTCGGGATCGGCTCGTTTATTATCTATTAATTAATATATTAAATAAAAATAACATAAATAATTTACTCAATTTATTATTATGATATAGGCAAATAAACACGTTGAATACATAAATATTTCAAGAAATTATATAGGACTAAATATAATATTCATTCATCAAAACTTAACTTGTATTTATCGATTCGTTTTTAACTAAACTCAAATTGTGACATGACAAGTTGTTTTGTTTATTTATTGTTATATATATATAATAAAAGAAACAAACTTTGGGACACTTGTCATCATATTAGGACATGTCTTATGGATAATTATTATATAAGTTTAATCTTTTCTTATTAATATAATAAATAACCCTCCTACGAAATATTATTTAGTTTAATATCTTATGGATAATTATAATTTAATCTCTTCTAAATAATTATAGATAACTCTTCTACTAAATATTATTTTGTTTAATCTCTTCTACTTAACTTTAGATAATTAGTATTTAATTTAAATTTAATCTATACTTCTCATTTATAATGTTATTTATTTGATTTTCTATATCATATGACAAACACATACTTTTTATTTGTAATATACAAATTTTGCTCTTATTCTTTTCGATTACCCAATAAACAAAAATTCATATTAAATCTTATTATGTTTTAAAGGTCGAATAGAATACTTCTATTTTTTAATAAAATATTATCCTTAAATTTAAATTGTTAATTTAAGATATTTTTAAATAACCAAATTATTTATCACTAAAATCAAACTTTGTATTAACATATTATTTATTTTTATTTTCATTACTAAAAAAATTATTATATCTATTTTATTAGATACCTTTAAACAAACTGTATATAATTTCAATATTACTTTATATATTTATTACGGGCTTTTTAAATATAATTTATATTTTATCACTCAAATGACTGCTTATTTGCTTTTTGAATAACATGTTTGACCACCGTATTTTCTTTTCAATAATTAACTCCACAATCACCATATCTATCGTGTACCGAGTATACTCATTAGTTTTTTTAAATATAATTTTCTTATTTTTTGGTATATAAAATCATATTTATTCAAGCCGTGTAATACACGAGGGTTTTAAAGATATAACTTTTTTTTTATTATTTGGTAAACAATATTATATTTATTCAACCCATGTAATACACGTGGTTTTAAAGATATAATTTTTTTATTATTTGATATATAAAATTAAATTTATTCAACCCGTACAATATGGCTCTTATATATATAACTTTTTATTATTTAATATATAAATTATATTTATTCAACCCGTGCAATAAAGGAGGTTTTTAAAGATATATTGTTTTATTATTTAGTATATAAAATTTATTTATTCAACCCGTGTAATACACGTGGTTATAACCTAGTGTGTGTGTATATATATATATATATATATATATATATATACTATGTTATAATTCCATGGCATACATTGATTTCTTTTATTCGAAATTCAAAGTAGGATAAGATATAATATTATTTTTATTTATTTAATTAATATAAGATAAATAAAAAAGAGAGGCGGGAAAACTAAAAAGCGGATGTCTCAAATGGATGACACGTGACATATATTGATTTTTTATTTTATATATATATATATATATATATTTCGATGTTGAATGTTTTCTAAAAGGTATAATTTTATATATACCGTATATAATAATTACTTTACTCAAAATTCATACTGATGTAATGTATTTCAAAAAGTATTTTATTTTAAGTGAAAAATTTAGGGGGGGAATTACAAGGGAATAAATTTTAGTAGGAGGAAAATTTTAAAAATTGAAATTTGTTTATGGTTGCAAAGGAGGGAAACAAATATTTAACTGGCATAAATAAAGAAGACAATTTTTATGACGTAACAAATGTGTGTCATAACATGAAAAATTGTGTGTCATAAATTCTTCAAATTTAAGAAAAGATGACGGTTTTTATGATAGACAAAAATGTGTGTCATAAATTCTTCATATTTTACAAATGATGACATTTTTTTATGACACACATTTTTGCATGTCATAAAATTAGTGTGTGTCGTTGTTCGTGTGTCATTAAAGGTCTTTTTCTAGTAGTGAAGTTGAGATTCAGCAGGATAAGGGTAAAGGTTGGTATGGATAGGACTAATGATATCACAGCCTACCAGTATGCGATCTAACTCCTCTTGTAATGGCAACTCCTCGACTTGCCTCGAACTTTCCCCAATTTCCATTTCTGTTTGCCTAACACCTTCACTGATCATAATTCCTTTTCCTTTATCTATGGGATTCTCTATTTTGGGAATCCTTCTAGTTGCGGGTTTCCTCCTGCGTACACGTCTCCATCCTATGAATCTTCTCCTTTTCTTAGGCTTTGATTTTTCCGGAGGTGGAGCGTTGAATTCCATAGGTTCTTCCACATCGGGTATGGAAACTTCTATTTTTACCGGATAAAGATTGAGATTCTGAAGGGCTTCAGATAACTCATTCATGCTGTTTAGCATATATGCAAAATGTACACAAAATGCTAAGTTAAAATTTTATAACAGATAAACATTCAAATATTATTGCATACCGTGTGACTAATTAAATACAAAAGACAACTGTCAATTGAAAACATACTAGGATTTATTGTAGCTTATTTATTTACTGAATAAAGTTTCTTTTAGAGTTTCTGGTTTGTAGATGATATGGGTACTAGTACTGGGTCAGGTTATTTAAAATTTTACATTTACTGCTACAGTGGCTAACATATAAAGATCAGCCCATTTTTCATCTAATTTGTCTTCCCATGGTGGGTTATTGTCTAGTTTATGGGTTTCCTGGTTCACTCTCACTTCTTTGGACTTCTTTAATTTTTCTTGACTTTTCCTAATAATCAAACTTCTTTTATTAGGAGAAAGTGGTTCCTCATATTGTGCCTTTCGAACAAATATTCCTTCCTCAGTATTTATTGGGCATTTTGAGGATGAGGTTTCTTTTTCTTTCGGTGAAGTATCTAATTTATGGTAGATATCCGAAAGTCTTTGCTTACCCATACTGTAAACAAATATTCAATTAATAAAACACGTAATCGCAAAATGGCAATTAGTAAAATTAAGTATTTTCTAAATACTAAATAGGCTTAAATCAGTGGCTCTTTGAGTTGGCTCTGATACCACCTTTTCCTGTCACAGCCCCAACCCCGGTTTGACCCGGTCAGGAGCCGCGGGACAGGAACCCGTGGTATTTATAATGTGACAGCGGAAGATTTTTAACAGGATCTTTTAAAACTTGAAATGTCTGATTATTTTATTTCATAATCCGGGATAAACCCCGTAGTTTACAATAGAGGAATTTTACTAGGAAATTCCCTGATTTATTTAAACATGTTTATTCATTTTAACTGAGCCACCTCTTCAAGCTGGTTAGTGCTCCGTAGCACGTTTTCCTTGATTTACAGCAGGTTGCCTGAAACATGTTTTAAAAATATTTTTGTCAGCGGGGAAATACTGGTGAATCATTCATTTTTACAAAATGACACATAGTTATAATTTACAGCATAAGAGCGATTACAATGGCTTCTATCTTATTTTTATCTGGCGTCGTGTCACCCGTGTGACGATGGTCATACCACTATTGGGTCCCACCCCAAGTAGTGACGTTTATCACGGTGAGGATTTATTAGCCTAACCCGTGAGAAATTAGTAATGTGCACAATACCCCACTAGCCAGTGATTAAGATAACCACGACTTAATCCCTGTAATTATAACATTTTGAAAATGGAGTATTGTAAAATACTTTTGATTAAAAAGAGAATGACTCACATTGCAAGTTTAATTGAGCAGAGTTTAGCCTACTGATAAGCTTGTTTAACCTAATTCAAATAACAATGCACACGAACTAGGTTAGTAACTAATACAACATTTACGATAAATCACGAGATTAAACCTTCACAACGAATGACAAAGCGCGATACTTAAACATCCATCGAATTTACGACGAATGACAAAGCATAACCCTAATGTGGGCAGCACTTAAACATCCATTGGATAGTTTTAATCGATCGGATATTGAATCGTAGTGGCGATCGAGTTATTACCCTGTTATCGCGGCAGCGTTTCGTGATCGTGTGTGTTTTTATAGTAAACAGTATATAACTCAGTGTATGAAGCGAGTTTTAACGTCGAAATAGCGCCAAACTTCAAGTCCCAGGCCCCTGTATTTATACCCTAATTTGGACCCGCTCGCGTGTCGCGACAGGATCCTCCGCACCTGTCGCGTGTCGAGGGGGAAGCCTAAATAGGGTAGGCTTGCTTGATCACCAGCCTAGGCCTGCTGGGTCGACGTTTCATGAAAATTCGTTTTTGACAACGAGTTATGAGGATAATTTCAATTAGGGGATATCCCCCCTTGAGTTTTTAGGTGCCCTGATCCTGATTCCAACTATTCTGAAAATTTTAGGATTTATGCAGGATTACTTAGGGGTCTCAATTAGGGTTTCCTATTGGGCAATTAAAATAACAAATAGGACTTTTTGATGAGAGTTGTTACAATAACGCTCCGTCTAAGAACAATCCAGAGATGTAGGTGACCTGGTGCTCCGGTGCACACTTGCTCATTCTTATCACATAATCAGTTTTCTCCGTCCATCTGACAAAAGCTACAGCACCCCCGGTGCCATCGAAATTCAGAGGCTTACAGTCTAAGAACTGCTTATAGGTACAGCCTGTACAAGCAACATCATTCACAGATTAGCGAACGCACATGGAATATCCATATGTAACGTAATGTGTCTTTAGTGACTTAAACATAACCATGAGGTGGGTTGTTTCCAGAGGTACCCCTGCTATGTTCAGAGCGCAGGGCCTCGTGCTGTGCTATCGCTTGTGAAATCCGTTCTTGTAACTCAGCCTCTGTGGTGGGTAATCGAGTTTCTCTTCGTGGAGGCATCTTCTATAAGAAGATCGCATCGGTCAGGTCATAATAAGTATAGTAAGCACATGACATGTATACGTAATAATATCTATCGACGCAAGTAAGCACATAACATCCCAATCATAACGTAAACAAGTAATTCATCAATGTATGTAATGAGAATGTTGCGATTGAGCTTTCATATATCAGTAACCACAAATACAGTTTTACATGTTCTACAATGTACCATACATCAAAAGGGACTATAGGGTCACATCACCCTTGTCCAAATCGTCTATCAAACTACAACATTCAAAAGTCAAAAAGTGGTCCTCAAAAGGCTGTGCAATCTGGGCTCAATAGCTACACTCTCACCAAAAGTATGCTACCTGCATAAAACCAAAAACTGCTATGCTGATGGTGGAGGAGTAGGAGGTGGAGGAACGAAAAGCAAACTGCGCACATGTGCTAACTCCTCCTCAAGAACATGAACGATACGCAGCAGGTAACTAATCTGCTGCTCCATAGTAAGAAAACGAACGTCAAAATCTGGGTATGGAAGAAGAGGAGCGGGTGGGGTCGCGAATGGTGACGGGCAAGTGCAAGGTGGAGGACGTGGAATCCTCTCAAGATCCATGACTCAGCGACACAACATATCCTGCTGGAGCTGTACCGACAAAAGCAGATCATCCCTCGTGTAACCAGTGTAATGTGAAGGATGGTATGGATCAGAAACAGGCATCGTGTTGGGCGGAAACTAAATCAGTGGCTCACCCGATGGTGCAGAAGCAGAAGGAGCAGTATGTGAAAACTGAGGCACAAAGGGAAAAGCTGCTGACACAGGAGGAATACGACTGGGCTGCTGACTCGATGAACCTTCCCTTGGACGGGGTGGAGGGATATCCTGTAAGAATGTGATCGGCAGATCGGTGCGGTGCATGTTAGACACATGTGGGTGAAACGGGGCGATATCAACAGGTGCATGAGTAGGTGCAGGTGGGGGACTAACTGGCCTAACAAAAGGAGGCAAGTCATCATCGTCCTCTATCCACCCGTTGCGGGTGAACGCATAACTGGGGTCTATCCGGTCTGCAAAAGGAGCATGGTCTGCGGGTGCAGGTATCGGATCGGGTAAAGGTGGTGCAACAACAGGTATGTCAACGGGTACAGGGTCATGCTCAGGCAGAGGATCGTGAACAGGTATAGGCTCAGGTGCAATCATAGGCTCAGGGTCAGCTGGTGCTAACTCAAGATCAGCGGGTATCGACTCGAGATCAGCAGGTACAGCAAAAAGCTGATCAGCAGGAACGAAGTCAACCTCATGCTCAGGATCAATGTCAGGATCAAACTCATCGTCAAACTCGAAGTCCTGAACAGGTGCGGTAGACCTAGCATGCAACTAGTAGGTTCCTTATGATGTCTAACATGACTAACACAAATCATCAATCATCAAGAAGCAAATAAACACAAATCAACATGATTTCATATGTTAATAAGCTTATGTTAGAGATTTATGATTATGTTCTTTAGTGTTCATCAAGGTTAACAATGTATATCATATTTTATTCATCAAAATATGAAGTAACAAAGGGTTATGAGGACCTTACTACTAGCACAAGGCTAGGGATGAACACAAGAGGTTGAAGATGACAAATGGGTTGGATAATAGCAAATGGGAGAGGTCCTTCAAGATCCTCAAGCTCCACACTTCCTTAAACACCTTCTTACACCTTAGGATGATCTTGGATTGGATGGACAATGGATGAAAGGTGGTGGTGGTGGTGTTGTTGTTGTTCTCGGCCGTGGGGTAGAAGAAGAGAGGGAGAGAGTTAAGTGTGTGAAGGGTAGGTGAAGTTATGAGTTCCAAATCCTCCATCCAATACTTATAACCAAATTAGAGCTTTTATCCAATGTGTAACATGTCTCATTAGTACACTACAAGATCTTAAGCAAATCAAGGGAAGATCAAGAGAGGATTATGGTGGGCCACTCTTGTGACCATCCATATGAGGGGGGAGGGGGGGTCTTGGTTGTGATTAAATGGGTAGCTAGATTATATAGTTAGATCTTAAGTGTATTAGTTAGGTGTCATGTGTATCATATGTTATATAGTGTGTTAGGGTGTTCGGGGATCATAACTAGCTCAGAAACATTAAAACAATGCTTCTAGTGTAATTTTGATGTTTCGGGTAGTGTCCGGTTGTTCGGTTAGATACCGGTTCGTTAAAGTGTCAAACTATACCGTTTAGTGATTTTCAAGTACCCTTTTGTGACACTTTTAATTCCCGACACTTAGGAAAGCATTCAGGACCATTTAGTCATGTTTTTGCATGTAGCAAGCTTGTTAAAATGCTGAATTTTGCTGAAATATGCTGAATTTAGCACTTTTAGTGGGTTTTAGGCACTTTCTGGTACTTAAACTATCACCTAGTGAAGCAGTTTTGTGATCCTCACTTTCCTACACACTAGACAAGTGTAGTACCTCGTCTCTGGCCCATACAGGGTCTCAAAACATTGTTTGTCTATGTACCGACATCGTCAACATTTTTCTGAGTTATCCGCTAGCTGTGCTTTGTGCATCGCTTATGTCAATAAAATTTGTATGTAGTAATGATGTGACATTTTGCAATATGTGATGCACATGTAAGTATGATACAGTAATAAAAAAGCAATCATTTGTAATTCAGCACAGTCATTAAGCACTAATCATGGTTAATTAAATTGTACGGATACCTGGATTTTTTACGGTTGTCACACAGATGATGGGAAACACACTACCTAGGTCAGACTCCTACACATGTTTGACACGTTCTATCGGTTATGGAACTATTGTGGAAACCGGGATCTTAAAATACTAAACCTAAAGGATAACCTAAAGTACCCTCGACCCTTCTCGAGAAGAAACATATGGAAATCTAAAAGTCGTTAAACTACTTTTTTGGATTCCCTCATGATCTTTTTATACTATAATAATAAAGTACCCTCGACACAATCTACCTCACAGTGCGAAATTCACGGGTAACTATGGATTCCTGATTAGACTCAGCTAACAAACAGAGACAGGTAAACTAAGGAATCGTCTCACGAAGTATCTAACCCTAGAAATCTAATCACTCGAGACTAACTAACAACCTCTCACTTCTCAACTATTAAGGTTGGTAGAAAACCTGACCCAATTCAAATCACAACTAAACTCCAATGGTTACAACGTACGCTAGTAAGCCATCTAATAGTCAAAAGCACCAAACAGTCAACCTAGCATGCAACTATTCTTGAGAGCCCTAATGATCGTAGTCTAGACTAGAGAAAGAATCCTAGTTCGCTACGATCGAAGCTCTGATACCAAGCTGTCACACCCAGACTTTTGCGGAAGCGTGATTATTGGTGTGACTTTCTTAATACCATAGCATTCAATCATAACAACGCTATATGATAAAACGATAAGATGTTCATCCATTAATTAAGTTTGAAAACAACATAACATACTTGTCTGAAACGTTGACACCAAATTCAGTTACAAACCAGAACATGTTTAAATGAGTTCATGAAGACTCAACAAAAGTTCTTAATTAAAACTGAGTTTAGAAGCATGTATCCCGTCCAGGAATAAGATACATCTCCTAAACCCTACGACCACGGATGACATCTTTTATTCATGACGCAGCTTGAAAACATGCAACACCTGCCAGATCTACTTAGTTCCCTGAAATACATGTAATTTGAAAACATCAACAAAAGTTGAGCGAGTTCATGTGTTTGTATACGTATGTATAAACCTTTGTAAACAGTGTATGTATGTATGTTTGTAAATCCCTGGTATGAAAGCAAACAAGGAAAAGATCACCAATGGTTTGCAAGGCCACTGATATGCGTGATGGTGTAGGAAGACTCAAACCTAGCAAATTTGTACCGGGCTTCCGGCTGGAAGACATAGTCACCCTATGGGCCACCCTGGTCCTCATGGGTGTGGGCTCGCTACACCCAAATAGATCTATCACCCATGCCCCTCGGTCCTTATACGAGGATTAATGGTCTCAAGTATCCGCCTACCCATTCACATGATCTATGGTACTTTCCTAGGCTAACCATACCAATTGTAATTGTATGTAATACTTTTCGTAACATGTATTTCACCCCCGAAATTAATAAACAAAACAGTTTAAAGAAAAGGGGGACATGAACTCACAGTTTTGCGTCTTCAGTACTCGTAACTCAAATCTCCTCTGCAAACACGACTCCCTACAGTGTACTAGGGTCTATTAGATGAACGGGCCGTGCCTTGCCTTAGTATTTACGTTTTTGAGTTACGTTTCTTTTATGTCTCCAATATTATTCCAAGTTATAATTCCTTGTTAAAATAATAATTATCTTAACTTTAAATTATATTTAATTTTTGGAATAATTGTTTAAACAATATTCTTTTGTAATAATACTTCTTAAGTATTTATTTTCGTATTTCCTTCCCAAGGATGGCGGTATCTCATACATGTATATTCGTATTCTTGTATTTGTAGTTTCCAAAATAATATATTTTCAAGTCTCACTTTAGAAAATATATTTAAACTTATTTTTATCCAAATATAATGTATTTCAAGAAAATATATATTTTTTCCCAAAAATTATATATCTTCTAAATATTCCAAGAAAATATATATTTATTTCCCAAAAATAATATATTTTCTCCTTGTCGAAAATATGATATACTTTGTAATAAAAATAAAAATCATATTTTCATTCCTTTCGTATCCAAAATAATATTTACCAAAAATATATTTGTAATGGTATTTTCCGGAATATTTTGTAAGTTACATTCTATCGTTCGGTTCCACAATATTATGTGTGTAACTTATATGTTTATTCCTTGTGATTTTTGGTATTATTTTGGATTGTAAATTCTTGGTATTTTGTTAAGTATTACTTTAAATCCTAAAATAATATAACTAATACACAAAGTATACAAATAATCATACACAATGTGTCTTTAATGTAAATATATATTCTAAATACATATTTATCCATTTTTATTTATGAAAACCAACCTCCAATACTTGTATTTTTGTAACAAAACCTATGGCAAAGTTTATATTGAAAACCATAGTTAAAACACACTTGTGAATATTTGTTTAGAAAATATTTTTCTAAGTGTTTATATTTTTAGAAAATTTTGCCATAGTTTCCCTTAAAAATGGAGGTGTCCATGCCATCAAAGCATATCATTTTTTTTTCAAAATCATCACAAACAATCAACAATCAACCTACACTTACCAAGTGTCAAAACAACACTTATTTACATAATAATCATGAACTTGAACTTTCATAAAAACTTGTAGTAACTTGGTAGTGTGTTTAGTGGGTCTAGTTACCTTTTAAAATGTATTTACTTCTTTGAAAAACTCATTCTAGAAAGATTTGGTGTTTACAACTTACTAGATGATTTTTCCAAAAATTATTCTCTTGAATTTTTCTTGTAAACAATGTATTCTTATACTTGTTTCATCACTAGAAACATGATTAGTTTCTTTAAAAACAATGTTCATGTAAATCTTGTGATTTAACTTGATTTCTTTGGAAAACTATTTTTGAAATCATTCAAGTTTATGTCTAGTAATCATGTTACATGTTTCATCATTCATAAAATCATGTTCATTTTTCAAGTTCATGAAAACATAAAGCATGATGATCTTGGTCTTTCACAAGATCATCACCTTAACTTACTAGATCATGTGTTTAATCACAATCTAGTAGGTTCCTTATGATGTCTAACATCACTAACACAAATCATCAATCATCAAGAAGCAAATAAACACAAATCAACATGATTTCATATGTTAATAAGCTTATGTTAGAGATTTATGATTATGTTCTTTAGTGTTCATCAAGGTTAACAATGTATATCATATTTTATTCATCAAAATATGAAGTAACAAAGGGTTATGAGGGCCTTACTACTAGCACAAGGCTAGGGATGAACACAAGAGGTTGAAAATGACAAATGGGTTGGATAATAGCAAATGGGAGAGGTCCTTCAAGATCCTCAAGCTCCACACTTCCTTAAACACCTTCTTACACCTTAGGATGATCTTGGATTGGATGGACAATGGATGAAAGGTGGTGGTGGTGGTGGTGGTGTTGTTGTTCTCGGCCGTGGGGTAGAAGAAGAGAGGGAGAGAGTTGAGTGTGTGAAGGGTAGGTGAAGTTATGAGTTCCAAATCCTCCATCCAATACTTATAACCAAATTAGAGCTTTTATCCAATGTGTAACATGTCTCATTAGTACACTACAAGATCTTAAGCAAATCAAGGGAAGATCAAGAGAGGATTATGGTGGGCCACTCTTGTGACCGTCCATATGAGGGGGGAGGGGGGGTCTTGGTTGTGATTAAATGGGTAGCTAGATTATATAGTTAGATCTTAAGTGTATTAGTTAGGTGTCATGTGTATCATATGTTATATAGTGTGTTAGGGTGTTCGGGGATCATAACTAGTTCAGAAACATTAAAACAATGCTTTTAGTGTAATTTTGATGTTTCGGGTAGTGTCCGGTTGTTCGGTTAGATACCGGTTCGTTAAAGTGTCAAACTATACCGTTTAGTGATTTTCAAGTACCCTTTTGTGACACTTTTAATTCCCGACACTTAGGAAAGCATTCAGGACCATTTAGTCATGTTTTTGCATGTAGCAAGCTTGTTAAAATGCTGAATTTTGCTGAAATATGCTGAATTTAGCACTTTTAGTGGGTTTTAGGCACTTTCTGGTACTTAAACTATCACCTAGTGAAGCAGTTTTGTGATCCTCACTTTCCTACACACTAGACAAGTGTAGTACCTCGTCTCTGGCCCATACAGGGTCTCAAAACATTGTTTGTCTATGTACCGACATCGTCAACATTTTTCTGAGTTATCCGCTAGCTGTGCTTTGTGCATCGCTTATGTCAATAAAATTTGTATGTAGTAATGATGTGACATTTTGCAATATGTGATGCACATGTAAGTATGATAGAGTAATCAGAAAGCAATCCTTTGTAATTCAGCACAGTCATTAAGCACTAATCATGGTTAATTAAATTGTACGGATACCTGGATTTTTTACGGTTGTCACACATATAATGGGAAACACACTACCTAGGTCAGACTCCTACACATGTTTGACACGTTCTATCGGTTATGGAACTATTGTGGAAACCGGGATCTTAAAATACTAAACCTAAAGGATAACCTAAAGTACCCTTGACCCTTCTCGATAAGAAACCTATGGAAACCTAAAAGTCGTTAAACTACTTTTTAGGATTCCCTTATGAACTTTTTATACTATAATAATAAAGTACCCTCGACACAATCTACCTCACAGTGCGAAATTCACGGGTAACTATGGATTCCTGATTAGACTCAGCTAACAAACAGAGACATGTAAACTAAGGAATCGTCTCACGAAGTATCTAACCCTAGAAATCTAATCACTCGAGACTAACTAACAACCTCTCACTTCACAACTATTAAGGTTGGTAGAAAACCTGACCCTATTCAAATCACAACTAAACTCCAATGGTTACAACGTACGCTAGTAAGCCATCTAATAGTCAAAAGCACCAAGCAGTCAACCTAGTGTAACACCCGTCTCTTTATTTTAAGATTTTAAACTAAAATCACGCATTTGTTGTTGTTGTTTTTTTTTATTATTTCAAAATGCATCATTTCAAAACTTAGTTATAAAAACTAAGTTTACATGGTTATGGTATTCTAGTTTATAAACTAACTAGTTTAAACATTCAACATCAAGTTTAGTGTTTACAAAATAAAAATTGTCTAAAACAAGATTAGATTAACGCGGAAGCTTTCAAACTTTGTGTTCGGTTCTTGAATTCTTGCTTGATCGGCATCCGGAATGAGACGAACATCACCTAAGGTCAAAACCACATCAGTTGTTAGTTTTGACAACTTTATAACATGTATAAACAAATTCCGGTATCATACAAATAACAAAAGAATAAAATTTTAAATTTTTGATCTGTCGCGCCACGCGACAGATTCCTTTCAATCCTTCGCGAGCCGCGAGCACGCCCGCGTGTCTCGCCGGAACAAGTGACTCCCTTCGCGTGCTGCGGGGGAGACCGTTTTCCAGCGGGTGCATGTTAAAATCCTGCACTTTTGCCCAGCACAATTTTCTTTCAATTTTTCAACTTCTAAGGTGCATAACTTTTTATCTACTTATCTGATTTGCGTGATTCTTTTTCCTATGCATTCGTAATTTGATTCCCCATCACATGGAGTTAAAATCCAACATCCGGATTTACAATTTTCTAGGTTTTAGGCCTTCGGCTTAATTTTAATTATTAAACTTTTAACAAAACTTTTGACTCGTTTATACTATCATCAAACCAACTTGTTTACTACACTCTAATTCTCGTGGATTTCTTATTTTAGAGTTTTCTATCACACGAGGTTCAAATCACGGTTAGCATACATCATTAACCCGTTTATACTTATGCGCTTGTTTTGACCCGTTAAGGGTATTTAAGCGCTTTTACGCACAAGCCATACTCATTCATTTCTAACTTCATATTCCCATATTTTAATATCTACTCATATTCTGCCACCACTATTTTTGTGGTGGATTTAACATATTGAACCCATTATCCTAAGTTTTACCATTCGGTTAGTCATTTTACGCTAATGACCCATTTTTTTAACTATAAACTTATTTATGCGTACCTGGCTCGGATCAACATATTGACCCATTTTAATACCTTGTCTCAATAATCGCTAATTCATAGCATCTCTAATTCATAAGCTGATTTATCCTGTGTGCGTAAAACTCCACAAACACTTATTAGTCGTTAATTGACAAATGGTATCAACATTACCATTTGACCCGTTTGGTCTAAACGACCAAACATTTTGCGTTCATATTTGACTAGATCACCATTTTACCCTTTTCTTTTTTTTATTCGTTTAGGCTTACTTAGAAAGTAGCCATTCAAAAATCATTTTTATTTTTGCCATCCCATGACCAAATTACAATTTCACCCCTTTTACCATTAAACATTATTTTTCGTCTTTTGATACGTTCCAACCCGTATCTTCTCTTGTCAAAATCATATTTTGAATATAACCTTGTCGTATTTATAATCTATAATTAAATTCATATCTTACGATAAAAGTGTAAGCTTTACTTACCTCACGTCCGCGCAAACATTTTTCGCATCCATCATCCGTTGACCCGTTCCTTTCCAAGCTCCCACCTAGCTTGTTTAGAGTCAAACTATATCATAACATCCATAAGATGGTTAGATTGGTCATTCTTTACAATGGCCATCATCCTATGGTCTTCTCTTTTTTTTTACATACTTATCAGTCAAAACATGCCATATATTCAACAACTAGTTTTATACCATAATTCTTTTCATTCACTAACCGTTTGACCCGTTAGCGAAGTTACTTATATAAAATGGTTAGTAAGTGATTTTAAACACTTTAAGCACGTCACATAAAGTGTTATTTGTTCCCAACAATCAATACTTCATGCCCAAAGCAAGTATTTACAATCCTATGCCTTTTTCTTGGTTAATAAGAACACTATTAATGTGCAGCGATTTTGTATTCAGCTGCTGTAATTGACCATTTTGACCCATTTAAAAGCTGAATTAGATCAACATGTTCAAAGATGGATCGTAGAACTCTCAAATAGCTTTCTAGGCATATATGGTACGTCTTCTAACGATTTTTCTATGATTTTATATGATTTTTACAAAATCAGGACAGCAGCTTATTTTTAGCCCAAACAGCATGCTGTCTTTTCGAAATAGCCACTGAATTCGACGTTTTTGACCCATTTAACATCTGAACCAAATCATCATGTTAACTAACGAAATGTAAATTACTCCGAGACCTTTCTAGGCATATAAAGTACACACGTATACGATTTTTCTAAGATTTATTATGAATTTTTAAAATTCAGGTCTGCACTATATTATTTAAGCATTTCATCGAACACTTGGCGGGTTTCGTATTCAAGATTAGTCTCTAACCTATCTCTTGAACACCTTGCCCCAAATTTTATCAACATATCATTACAAATACACATATGTCACTAAGTTTTAGCATCAAAATCAAGCCCCTATGTCTAGTGTACATGAGCTACATCTAGAACTAGCATCACAACATCTATGTTCATCCATTTAACACTTCAATTCAAGTGTTCATCTTTTTATCATAAAACCCACTTAGCACCTACCTAATTAGTTAACCGAAACACTAATTTATGGTGCTAAATCACAAGTTTACATCTAGGGTTCGTTCCTAGACTCATAAACATCACAATTTCACTATAACATCCAACATTCACACTAATTTTCATTCATGCATGATTATCACAAATTTCAAAATATCACCAAACTATGAATTTCGACATACCTCATGATTCCCATGATTAGGTGATCATTATTATATGTTCAATTCCGAATTCGGGCTTCAATTAGCCTTTCAATTTGAAGGAAATGGTTGAACTAGGGTTATACCCTTTATTCGCCCTTGATGATCGATCTCTACACACACTTTATGTGTGTGTAGTGTTTTAAATTTGTGTTTATATAACACTACTTTCTCTTTTTACAACTTTGGCCCCTCAAGTTTAGTCTTGATTGTTTAAGACTCTATTTCCATGTTTTTATTACTTGTTTACATATTAATAACCAAGTGAATTTATTCCTAGTTATTTTATTTTACGGGTTAATTTTTACCACCTACGGTACTTTACCCGTCTTTTTTTTTTTTGTATTAACGTGGTTTGGTTACCAAAACCGTTTTCGGGGTGTTACATCTAGCATGCAACTATTTATGAAAAACATTCATCAAGTAACATGAGGACTTATAACTGATCAACGAACAAGTTTAAACACGAATATACATAAAATCACTAAACCAAAGTTTTTACTTTATATATTAAAACCCATAATTAATCCAAAAACCGATAAACTAATTGTCAAAACATGATATTCATCCACCGAGGCAGTGATAAGGGTTTTAGCCTAACATGGTCTAAAAAATAATAGCAATCATCTTAGTAAGTCAAAAGAACATGGTTTAACACAAAGAAAACAAGAACGTGTAACCCGGAGTATGAAAATACGAAGAATTCACAATCCCATGCTCCAAGCTTTGACCTTTATGATCCTTGATCTTCAAAACACCTTTAAAAGCTTCCAAATTCGTCTTTAGAGTTCTTGATTTTGTCCAAGGGATGTAAGATATGTTTATTGTCACACCCCGACCACGTAAAGCAACTAGACGTGGCGGAAACGTCGGGGAGTGTTGTAACAGAATTATTGTTTCATAACCATGGCATAAATAATTTTGTTTTATTTAATAAATGAACTCATTGTTTTAATACAATCAAATAAGTACAACTATGATCTTCCAAGTTTTAAAGTTGCTAAGGCACGAGTCCATCCTAAATGTGGCATGTATCAACAAATCATTGCAAAGCAGTACCTGAAACATGTGTAAAAATAGGTACGTCAGCATAAAAATGCCTGTGAGATACATAGGTTTTGTGAAAATAGGATTCATGACTTGTAAGTTTAAGAAAATGTTTAATAAAGTTTAGTCATGAACCTCGTAAATTGATTTGTTTTGTAAATCGTTTGAAAAACAATATGATCAGATGATATGTATAAATAAATGTAAGGTTAAATGAATAACCATGTAAAATGAGTTTGTATAAGATAAGTTGTTGTAAAACAATGTCTTATGAAAAGTATGTTATTTGTATAAAATATTACATGTCTCAAATTGAAATGATTCAAATAACGCTACAATATGTGATACCATACAAACACATATATATAGGAAGTACCAGCGGCGTATCCACCATGCTTGTATCATATTACACACGCCTCGTTACTTAAGTCACTTACTCAAAACACACCACCAATATAGGATGTTCATGTTTAAACCAATAGTCCAATGTTATTGTATAACTCAAGTTAAATGTAAACCATGTAATGTGTAAACAAAAGTTATGTATGGTAAGTAAAATGAGATTTCTTAAACCACAAGTAAAAATGTACAAAACAAAGTGTTTGAATAAATCAAAAGTTATGCTTTGTAAAATAATGTAAGGTTAAACGAATAACCTTATAGTAGCATATTAAAAGTATACTTTGGATTTGTAAATAACATATTAAACTATGTTTTGGTTTCATAAATAACATATCAAATATGCCTTGGATGTGATAAATAACATATTAAACTATGTTTTGGTTTTGTAAATAACATATCAAAATATGCTTTGGATGATTAACAAAATATATGTTGGTTTTGTACAATACCACACATGAGAGTATATCAAACTATACTTTAAAAGTGTGATTTAAGAATTCATTCAGACCTAGTGCATCAAAATACACCTTTGAGACTATAAGGATACCACAAAGGCAATCCCTATTTGGATGGAGAAACAAATTGGTTTCAGACATTCCATGACAACAGGAATGGAGTGTCAAATCCTATAGCGCTATATCATACTAACAATCGGTCTGGTGAACATAAAATAAGTACAATTCAACATTTTATTTTATGTTCTTTGAGAAATCAGTGTTTAAACCATAGATAGTCATTTAGTTTGTCAAAAGATAAGTAATAACATGTATAATCAATTATACTTTGAAATCATGAAAATAACAGATAGGTACACATGCTTCACCCCAAAACAGTTTGAAAACAGTAAAAGAGGGGAACTATGTACTCACCTGAGATTGTTTAGAAGTCCTTGAGTAACAACCAAACAATGCTAGAGATCACGGAAATCAAACGGCACCTAATATAGGTAACTACATTAATAAACCGGACCTAAATCGGAGGATTTAGATAGAATGAGGGTTCGTAAACCAAACGAGTATGGAGACTCGTGTCATATGGTTTAACAAAGCCTACATACTAAATGAAACCTAGCCTAAGCTGCTTTCGACCCATCGCGACCCATTAAGGTAGCTTATGCTACTTTAACGCGTCGTGCGCGCAAAAGCGCACTCGAGACGTCTAACTAGCCCTATGACAAGTGTTATATGCCTAAACATGTTACAAAATCAGTTATGTGACAAAATTTTAGGTTACATATGCTTATTTACCAATTATACATGAAAAGGGTATTCTGGTAATTTACCTAAGGCATATAAATTACCTATCATACAACTACTCGAACGATGTGACCATAGGGTATAACCTCGGAAGGTTATTCCCTATATGCTATGGTCACCTAATGTATTTGGTCGGATCCTAATGATCGACCAAATGGGTCGGGTTCGAAGGTATAAGCGATTTATTAGATCGCTTACCCTTACGACCCGAGACAACGTGGTAATCAGTAGGCATAGTCACAAGGGACTATAACCATCGTGATTACAATCACGTTGCGAAGTTCAAACGAACTTCGCATTGATCATAAATTGGTCAATGCAGAAAGTCAAACAAAGTTTGACTTTCGGACTCGAAAAGCAATAAAAGAACGAAGGAATACTTACAAAGGGTCCCCGAATGCTAATCTTGATTCAAGTAGCTCAGGTATGAAACAAAGGTTCCAACTTAGAGCTTCTCAAATCAGGATTCTAGTGGGTTTTTGCAAGTGAAGGCAAGGGGTATTTATAGGATTCAGAGAGCCGTTAAGATCGTTTCTCGGACAACGTGCTTTGATCTTGGCCATACACTTGCACACATGGTATTGTAATACCATGTGCACATCCAAAACCAGCCCATAGATTCCCCAAAACCATGTGCAACAAGTGGAACGGACCAGATTCGATGTTTCTGCAAGTTTCTGTCCAGCTTAGGCAGTCGCGTAGCGCGACGGTGAAAGCCTTTAGGGCTCGCGCTACGCCACCATGTACCATATTCAGCAATGTTTCAAAAATGGCAGAAATGGTCCCTGCAGCCCTTTTTAGCTATTTTCGATGCGTTTGAACCCCGTTAACCTCATTTCAAGGCTCTTAAAGTATAGGGAACTCAAAACATGCTCAAAAATATCTCGGATGTCGGTTCGTTTGGTCGTACAATCACGATGTTCGCTTAATTACGACGGAATGCGCACACGCGTGAAAAACGATCCAAATGACGCAACGAATGGATTTTTCTCATTCCAAACACTAAAATAAAATATTTTAGGGCTTACATAAATTTTTGGATGTCCGGATGTATTCAGAACGTAAGTTATGCGCGAAAATGCAAACTTGTGCACTTTTTGACACTTTTAGTCCCTGAATGACCCAAAAGTTTATTTTAGCACACCGAACCCCTCAAAGCCTATTTCTAAGCTATATAAAGGATATTTAAGGTTTGTTTAACTTATGGTCATGTTCCGGAATGTTCGTTACAGTTCAAATTGGCATACTTTCGCAGTTTGTCAAGTTTAGTCCCTGTAAGCGAATTAACTTGTTTTTGCCATACCAAAGCCTTCAAAACTTATTTCTAAGTTATGTAAAGGTTATTTAAGGTATGTTAAGCCTATTTCACTATTCTGGAGTGTTCGTTGGATTAAACTGGTTATCAGAGAGTATAACCCTCCAGAAAGCGATTTAAAGCTTAAAATCGAACAAGAGTTGATATGTGCAAACGATACACATATTTTTACAAATCCCAAGTATGAAATACAATATTTCATTGGTTTGGCATTTGTTTTGATGGTTGAAGTGACACAGGTGTCACAGTCTCCCCTACTTTAGGAAATTTCATCCCGAAATTTAAATTCTAGAGGAAACTTGTGAAGACAGCTGTGACGGTTTCGCCTTCTAATAGATCCATTAAACCCTTAAGTAAAACTCTGGGCCATGTTAGGACTCTTAGCGAATTTGTTAACCCTCAAAGTGAATTCCTTGTGGTAGTAAAACATGGAATTTTTGAACTACGGACAGAAGAACGTTTCTTATGAAGACTTATCATAGGAAACTTGTGTGTGCTTGAAATCAGAATTGGGGAGTGTAAGATGAAATGACATTGGTCAAGGTCCAAGACTTCTCCCGTATCATTATTCTTGTCACTATAGGTCTTAACACATGACAAAGCTTCCTGTGGTTTCTGTGCACTGAATTCCATAATTATGTAGGCCTCCATAATTACGTAATCCCTTGCACAGTCCGCACAGTTCATTTCATAATGCGTAGAGGAAAAAAAATCCATTGAATAAACATGAAGCGACTTGACTAGATCACCAAAGGATCTTTTTAACTAAATCAACGAACGATCTTTTTAACTAGATCAACACATGATCTTTTTAACTAGACCGTCGTACGATCTCCTTAAATAGACCACTTAAGGATCTTTGTTATTATATCATCACATGATATTTCTAATCAGATTTTCAAAATCAATCTGTTTAACCAGACCATTCAAGAGGTCCAATTATAGAATAGTACTTTAAAACCCAAGGGACTTGACTACAACGTAGAAGTCCATTAAGGATTTAAGATAGTAACTTTGGATATCCTACTGTGAATCCCTCATATAAGCTATGGAAGATTCTACGAGGATTTGGATGGATCACATACAACCACAAAACACATAAGCACAAAATTAGTTAACTTGATTCTTTAATTCGTTATCTTTAGGTATGGACATTTAAAGCACACTAGGAATCCAATCCATGGATTTCATTTGGCACTTTAATGATTTTCAAGGATCCATCTATAAAGATAGAAGGATTTCCAATAAGAGTTTGGCTTTGTTTCTTAAAAGAAACGAGTGTTTAAGGTTCTTGGGGAGATCACAAGTGATCATAAAATTACAGACCACATGAGTAGTTTGTCCTTGGGTTGACATCATAAGGTTGCATCAATCATTCATATAAACGCATAAATTTTGCAGAAATAAGAACAACAAATCTTTATTTATGTAACAACCGAATTGTCTAGAAGTGTCAAAAGATAACAACCAAGGAATTACAAAACACTAATTGTTCACTGCTGCATCATTGTTTCCGTTTGCCTCATTGATGTTAAATGCTCGTCCTCGCGCTGGAGGTATGTTAACAAGTCTTGGGCAATTGTTCCTGTAGTGAGTAAAGTCACCACAGTTATAACATGACCCCGGAGGGAACCGTGCTTGAACAGCAGCAGGGTTTGCAGCAGCTTGATTTGCATAACGACAAACATTGATCAAATGTCCCAACCGCCCACAGTGGGTACATTTGTGACACTGCTCTTGCTCCAGATGATGACGGTTGTACTTGTTGCACAAAGGTGCGGTACCAACATAGTTTTGCCTTTTGCGAGGTTGTGCTGGCTGGTTTGGTGCAACCTGTTTGTCTTGAGCAGTTACAACGTAGTTTTGAGAGGCTTTGCGCTTCTTCTTCTTGGACACCTCAGCATGTTCTTCCTTTGGTTCCACTTGAGCAGTCTTGTCAGATGGTCTTGAGTCGCCCTTCCGAAATAGCTTGTGCTTCCTGATATGGGATTCAGTCAGAGTGGCAGACAATTCAATGGCTTGTCTGACAGTAGTAGGGTTGCTGCCAGTAACAATATCCTGAATTACGTCAGGAAGACCATCAATGTATTTCTCAATCGCCTTATCCAAAGGCGTAACCATAGTAGGGCATAACAAGCTCAATTCCTCATAGCGGTCAGTGTAGGCTCGATGTTCTCCACTGTCTTGCTTCAGGTCATTGAATTCCCTTTCTAAAGCTCTCAATTCATGACGAGGACAAAACTCCTTCATCATAAGAGCCCTAAGTTCAGCCCAAGTTTGTGCTAATGCAACCTCAGCACCACGGTCTCTCATCACCCCGTTCCACCACGTAAGAGCCCTCTTCTGAAACACACTCGAAGAAAACTCGACCTTGCGATTTTTAGGACACTGAACATGACGGAAAGTATTCTCAATGCTCTCGAACCATTGAAGAAGCCCAGTTGCTCCCTCAGAACCACTAAACTTGAGCGGTTTAGCCGAGTTAAAATTCTTGAAATTGCATGGAGCATTGTTGTTGTTGATGGCTTGAACCATTTGAGCATAAAGATTTGGGAAGGAAGCAGCCATTTGCTGCGCGATGATTTCCGCCAGTTCGGCATTCGCCATCTGATTGTCGCGTCGAGGAGGCATTCTAAAAGAGGAAACATGAAAGGAAACGAGTGAGAGAATTAGACGAAAAGAATGAGATGAAACAAATCTAATGAAAGCAATGATAGTGGTCATTTGTTTGTTACTACAAAGCAACAAACGACCCCGGTGATTAATCAAAGTAAATAGGTCAAAAATAATGTATCGCGAAGACATGCTCGCCTATAAGTGGACACTCACCCCAAGAGTTCCCAGGTAAGAGTGACTGGTCTGATTATGTGGATTTGTACGAATACTCTAGCCTTAGACAGAAAACTCAGGGTACAGGCATTCACCCTTCCAGTTTGCACGTGTTCACATTATTTAAAACCCAAAACCTTGACGAGATTTTTGAAAATTCAAAGAGGTTCAAAACCTTATAACAGAGGGTTCAAAACCTTACAATAGAGGGTTCAAAACCTAGTAATCAATCATCCTAGAACAGATGATTAGTTTTCAAAGCGGTTTTGAAATTTATGTTCTTGTTGTGGTCGTTGCCTAAGGATAGGTGACGGTATTGTTTTATGACTAAACGCAAGTAAACTCGCGTTAGGGTCCTAAGAAGGTTATAGACTAGGTCAAAGCATTACTAATAACCTAATTCCCTATAACCATTGGCTCTGATACCAACTTTTCTGTCACACCCCGACCACGTAAAGCAACTAGACATGGCGGAAACGTCGGGGAGTGTTGTAACAGAATTATTGTTTCATAACCATGGCATAAATAATTTTGTTTTATTTAATAAATGAACTCATTGTTTTAATACAATCAAATAAGTACAACTATGATCTTCCAAGTTTTAAAGTTGCTAAGGCACGAGTCCATCCTAAATGTGGCATGTATCAACAAATCATTGCAAAGCAGTACCTGAAACATGTGTAAAAATAGGTACGTCAGCATAAAAATGCCTGTGAGATACATAGGTTTTGTGAAAATAGGATTCATGACTTGTAAGTTTAAGAAAATGTTTAATAAAGTTTAGTCATGAACCTCGTAAATTGATTTGTTTTGTAAATCGTTTGAAAAACAATATGATCAGATGATATGTATAAATAAATGTAAGGTTAAATGAATAACCATGTAAAATGAGTTTGTATAAGATAAGTTGTTGTAAAACAATGTCTTATGAAAAGTATGTTATTTGTATAAAATATTATATGTCTCAAATTGAAATGATTCAAATAACGCTACAATATGTGATACCATACAAACACATATATATAGGAAGTACCAGCGGCGTATCCACCATGCTTGTATCATATTACACACGCCTCGTTACTTAAGTCACTTACTCAAACCAAACCACCAATATAGGATGCTCATGTTTAAACCAATAGTCCAATGTTATTGTATAACTCAAGTTAAATGTAAACCATGTAATGTGTAAACAAAAGTTATGTATGGTAAGTAAAATGAGATTTCTTAAACCACAAGTAAAAATGTACAAAACAAAGTGTTTGAATAAATCAAAAGTTATGCTTTGTAAAATAATGTAAGGTTAAACGAATAACCTTATAGTAGCATATTAAAAGTATACTTTGGATTTGTAAATAACATATTAAACTATGTTTTGGTTTCATAAATAACATATCAAATATGCCTTGGATGTGATAAATAACATATTAAACTATGTTTTGGTTTTGTAAATAACATATCAAAATATGCTTTGGATGATTAACAAAATATATGTTGGTTTTGTACAATACCACACATGAGAGTATATCAAACTATACTTTAAAAGTGTGATTTAAGAATTCATTCAGACCTAGTGCATCAAAATACACCTTTGAGACTATAAGGATACCACAAAGGCAATCCCTATTTGGATGGAGAAACAAATTGGTTTCAGACATTCCATGACAACAGGAATGGAGTGTCAAATCCTATAGCGCTATATCATACTAACAATCGGTCTGGTGAACATAAAATAAGTACAATTCAACATTTTATTTTATGTTCTTTGAGAAATCAGTGTTTAAACCATAGATAGTCATTTAGTTTGTCAAAAGATAAGTAATAACATGTATAATCAATTATACTTTGAAATCATGAAAATAACAGATAGGTACACATGCTTCACCCCAAAACAGTTTGAAAACAGTAAAAGAGGGGAACTATGTACTCACCTGAGATTGTTTAGAAGTCCTTGAGTAACAACCAAACAATGCTAGAGATCACGGAAATCAAACGGCACCTAATATAGGTAACTACATTAATAAACCGGACCTAAATCGGAGGATTTAGATAGAATGAGGGTTCGTAAACCAAACGAGTATGGAGACTCGTGTCATATGGTTTAACAAAGCCTACATACTAAATGAAACCTAGCCTAAGCTGCTTTCGACCCATCGCGACCCATTAAGGTAGCTTATGCTACTTTAACGCGTCGTGCGCGCAAAAGCGCACTCGAGACGTCTAACTAGCCCTATGACAAGTGTTATATGCCTAAACATGTTACAAAATCAGTTATGTGACAAAATTTTAGGTTACATATGCTTATTTACCAATTATACATGAAAAGGGTATTCTGGTAATTTACCTAAGGCATATAAATTACCTATCATACAACTACTCGAACGATGTGACCATAGGGTATAACCTCGGAAGGTTATTCCCTATATGCTATGGTCACCTAATGTATTTGGTCGGATCCTAATGATCGACCAAATGGGTCGGGTTCGAAGGTATAAGCGATTTATTAGATCGCTTACCCTTACGACCCGAGACAACGTGGTAATCAGTAGGCATAGTCACAAGGGACTATAACCATCGTGCTTACAATCACGTTGCGAAGTTCAAACGAACTTCGCATTGACCATAAACTGGTCAATGCAGAAAGTCAAACAAAGTTTGACTTTCGAACTCGAAAAGCAATAAAAGAACGAAGGAATACTTACAAAGGGTCCCCGAATGCTAATCTTGATTCAAGTAGCTCAGGTATGAAACAAAGGTTCCAACTTAGAGCTTCTCAAATCAGGATTCTAGTGGGTTTTTGCAAGTGAAGGCAAGGGGTATTTATAGGATTCAGAGAGCCGTTAAGATCGTTTCTCGGACAACGTGCTTTGATCTTGGCCATACACTTGCACACATGGTATTGTAATACCATGTGCACATCCAAAACCAGCCCATAGATTCCCCAAAACCATGTGCAACAAGTGGAACGGACCAGATTCGATGTTTCTGCAAGTTTCTGTCCAGCTTAGGCAGTCGCGTAGCGCGACGGTGAAAGCCTTTAGGGCTCGCGCTACGCCACCATGTACCATATTCAGCAATGTTTCAAAAATGGCAGAAATGGTCCCTGCAGCCCTTTTTAGCTATTTTCGATGCGTGTGAACCCCGTTAACCTCATTTCAAGGCTCTTAAAGTATAGGGAACTCAAAACATGCTCAAAAATATCTCGGATGTCGGTTCGTTTGGTCGTACAATCACGATGTTCGCTTAATTACGACGGAATGCGCACACGCGTGAAAAACGATCCAAATGACGCAACGAATGGATTTTTCTCATTCCAAACACTAAAATAAAATATTTTAGGGCTTACATAAATTTTTGGATGTCCGGATGTATTCAGAACGTAAGTTATGCGCGAAAATGCAAACTTGTGCACTTTTTGACACTTTTAGTCCCTGAATGACCCAAAAGTTTATTTTAGCACACCGAACCCCTCAAAGCCTATTTCTAAGCTATATAAAGGATATTTAAGGTGTGTTTAACTTATGGTCATGTTCCAGAATGTTTGTTACAGTTCAAATTGGCATACTTTCGCAGTTTGTCAAGTTTAGTCCCTGTAAGCGAATTAACTTGTTTTTGCCATACCAAAGCCTTCAAAACTTATTTCTAAGTTATGTAAAGGTTATTTAAGGTATTTTAAGCCTATTTCACTATTCCGGAGTGTTCGTTGGATTAAACTGGTTATCAGAGCGCGTATAACCCTCCAGAAAGCGATTTAAAGCTTAAAATCGAACAAGAGTTGATATGTGCAAACGATACACATATTTTTACAAATCCCAAGTATGAAATACAATATTTCATTGGTTTGGAATTTGTTTTGATGGTTGAAGTGACACAGGTGTCACATTTATGATGTATCAAATTCGTTTTTATACCATTCCCTTTAAAAGCCCGTAACCCTAAATTCGTTTTCGCGCATTTGAGACCTGTCGCGTGACGCGACAGGTAGTTGATCCCCCCCCTCGCGTGATACGAGAGGCTATTTTGACCTATTTTGACTTAAAGGCCATTGCATAACGTGACGGTGATATCCTCTCCCTGATACGGGCAAGGAGGCGAGGACCATTGCTACTGGTTTGCTGCCCAAAGAGGAGGTGGCCCACTGATTTGAGTTCCATGGGTTATATGGTGAAGCGGACCACTGTGTCCAAGGGTTCCAAGACTTATTACTCTTTTGACCCCACCCCCATGAGGTTCAGCCACGGCCTCTGCCGCGTGAGCCACATCCGCGACCACGACGGTCCTGTTGACAGTCGCCGCGGTAGTCAGCCGATGCGGCTTGAGCATTTGATGAACGTAAGGCATTCACGTCTAGGGTTGTGCTGTTCATTTGAGAAGCTTAAAGGACGTGTTCAGCCTTGCGAGATTCCACCATAATTAATTTAGAACGACCATCATAAAACTAGAGAATGGATCCTGGTTTTGCAAGATAGTAGCTATGCCTTCATATTGTTCATTGAGACCACTAATGTTGTAACACCAAGCTTTTATTATCAACCGGGAAACCAACATTTGCAAGTTGGTCTGCAAGAACCTTCAACTGCTGACAGTATGCGTAGACACTTTGAAGAAACACTAGATAAATGGTCGGAACCGAAATATCTAGGGGGTTTGGATCCGCATAAAAGGGGTTAGCTCTCTCTCGGTTGATTCAGTTGCAGCTGAACTTCTTCTCCGGTGATTCTGCAAAAAAGAACACCGTTAGCCTCGTCAAGGGGAGAAGAGGGTTCTCTCCTTGACCCGACTCCGGCGTGAGAATAAGTATTGGTAATGGAGAAGATAAAGTATTTGAGAAGTGAGTGTGATCTGAGTTTATACCTGAATAGTTCTCATATTTATAACCGGGAGTTTGGGAGGGAAAACCTGTTATTGAAAAGATGACGGAATATGCTAACGCCGTAGCGGTTATATTTTCTTCCGTTAAGTTCTTTGATCCTACGTTAAGCTGCCTCGATCCGATGTGAATGCACACGGATCGTGGTTTGATCTATGGCTGGGGGATTGCCACGTGGAAAGTGATTAAGTGGAGATTACTCTCCAATTGCATGCCTTCGTTGTGATTCCAGGGTTGCTTGTGGTGATGACACGTGTCCAGACGGTTATAACCGTCTGGGTGTTGCACGATTGTATTTCTTTCTAGAAGATTACTGCTGTAATCTGGTGTGACACCTTGCTGTGTGGACACAGACGAATAAATCCCAAGTCTGGGTAAAACAGTATCCAAGTCTGGATATTTAGGCGGAGGTATTGAACAAAGGGTTTTAATCCTTTGTTAAATTGGAGAAGGCGCAAGGATTTATGTTTTCCTTTGGGCGCGTGGTTATAGATTGCTGACTTCTCCTTCTTTGTAAGACTAATGTGCGGCCGCGCAAGGTCGAAAAGCTAAAAAGGTTGGTTTGTGGTATGGTCCCAAATCCGTTTTTATGAGGTTTTTGGGACCTTACCCCTTCAAGTCCCCCCAGTCTAGTGTTGTACTTATGCAAATAAGTGGAGCACTGGACTTATGAGAGGGAAATGGTTTTTGGGCGCGAAAAGGTAAAAAAGCTTCTATGAGAAGATTTGAATTTGTTGAGTTTGTAAAGATTTTTATGGAAAATCTTTGACTTGAAACTAGCACAGTAAATTGATTTTGACAACCTGTCATTGTCGGTTGTTTTTTTCTGTCTGTGTCTTACACGCGCGCGTGTAAACGCGTGTATGTTCTGACATCTGCTTTTTCTGTTGCTTGGGGAACCGTGATACCCGGAACAGTGCTGTGACGGTTACCGATGCTATTTATTGCGATGGGTATATAATCGTTTGGGTAACCTTCTCTGTGTAATCATTGTTTTGTTTGAAAACTTTTCCCCATTCCTTGTTCTTAAGAAAATTCTCCATCCTTCTTTCGCTTATGTTAACCGGAGAACGTCAAGAGGATCTTGTTGAAGATATGTCGACTGAACTTCCACCATTGAAGTGGCCTAGGGCGTCTTTTGAGGGTTTGATTCAGAATCTTAAGTTTCCGGAGAACTGGGGTGCTTTGTATCCTGAAGAGGGGCAAACAGCAGCAGATGCTCCGGCCGGGTATATAACCCTCTTTTGGGATTTCTTTTGTGACGGTAACTTTCGCTTGCCTGTCACCAGATTTTTCCTTGAAATTCTTGGATTCTACAATCTACACATCTCCCAACTTCACCCTATTGGTATGGTTAGGGTTCGACATTTCGAATTCGTATGTCGGACGATGCATGTGGAGCCAACCGTTCCCCGATTTAGGGTTTTTTATCAGATGCATTGTATCCAGGGGTTTTATTCATTCGTTCAGAGGGCCTCTGCAAAGAAGATTTTACATCAACCCCCAAAGTCTTTTCATGATTGGAAGCAAAAATTCTTCTTTATTAAAGCCGGAGTAATTCCTGTGAGGATGGTTCTTAGGGGGAAAGAAGATATTCCGATCGAAACCCTTCAGACTCCGGTTGATGAAAACTGGTATCAGGATCTGAAGGATGTGCCCAATATTGCTTTGCCGGAGAAAGCTCTTGTCGGAGCCGGCATGAGTTTAAATTGGAAAATGGAGCGTGATGACAAACCCGTATACACGGAGGATGGTCATAGTAAGTTTGGGGCTTTTCCTCTTTAAATTTTTTTTTTTGACCTGCTCTCTCTTCAAATGTAGTTGTTTCTCTATACGTTGTTGCCTTCAAGAGGGAAGGCGGAAGAATGGGAACTATCAAGAAGAAGCCTGAAGAGGAGCTCTGGTATCATCGTATCGTGAGAAATTTTGTTCTTCCGCGGGATGCGGACCTATCTGTTCAACCGGCAGCTGGTGCCGGTGAGTTTACATCTGTTTTCCCTTTCTTTTTTGCTTTGAGTAATTTTTTGTCTTGCGCTTTCGTAGGTGAATTGTTGAATTTGGGCGTGGGCCCTGAGAAGAAAAAACGCGCAACTACGTCCACTTCCGCGCCGAAGAGAAGTGAAACTGTTAAGACTCAACCTTTGAAAGCGAAAAATGTTGGAGAGAAGAAAGGTACGCGCCGTACTTCTGTCTCCAGGTGTGATTATGTGGTGGTTTCTGACTCTTTGGAGGGTCTTATTCCTGTAGTGACTATGCGGGAACCAAAGCCTGAACCAAAGGATTCTGCTGATATTCCTCCTTCTAACCCGAATGAGCCTATCGATCTGGATTCCAGTCCCGAACATTTGGTTCATAGGAAGGTTGGTAAAAGAAAGCAAGGTGATGCTGATGCGGAGGGTCAACCTCCCAAGAAAGTGCAGGGGAAGAAAATTACCAGAAAAGGAAACCTTGATGCTTTTGTTTCAGAATCTGTTGCTGGTAAGTACTGTTTTTCTTTGTTTCCTTTAAACGGATAGGATTCTTACAGACTTTTATTTGTCCAGAAGTTCCTGTTTCCCCTGTTCCTGTAGAAGTATCATCTGTGGTTGATAAGGAACTTCCCCCTACTCCGCCGCGCGCTGCCGCTGCAGACCCGTTAGAGTCTTCAGAGATAGCTGGGGAAGGTGTTGAGAAAACTATTGAGGCTGAGGAGCCTGTTGGTGCTAATACAGAGACTGAACAGATTGTTGAGCCGGGTGTGGTAAATGATGCTGATAATCCACCGACACCGGAAAAGGAAACTGCTGAAAAAATTCAATCTTCTTCCCCTAGACCTTCTGAAACTATTCCTGAGCATACTGAGAAGGCCGCCACTGAGGAGGCAGGTTCATCTGCTGGTGTTGAGAAGCAATCTCCAATTCGCCCAGAAGAAACTCTGGGAGAATATTATTACCGGACTTATACGGAGAAAGATGCTTCTGATCCCCATGTCCCTGTTTGGAATGTGAAAAAGGGAGATACCTTTTTGGATTGGCGTGTATGCCAAGATTGGTTGCAGGGGATACTTCCGCCTGGCGAGATTAAGTTTCAGGAAAATCAGCCTTATGAACAGACCTATCAGTCTTATCTTGCAGAAACTGCTTCTCATGTTTCTACTACTCACCGTATAGTGCGTGAGTGGTATAGCATGCATAAAGAGCGGACATCTTTTGTAGCATCACAAAGGAAGTTTGCTAAAGATGAAAAACATGTGGCTCAGTTGAAGGCTAAATTAGAGGCTGAACAAGCTAAGTTTGAAGCTGAGCGCAAGACTGAGGAATGGTCTGTTGCTGGTTGGAAAAGAAAAGCTGAAGCTGAAGCTGCGCTTTTATCTGAGGAACGCAAAAATTGGAGGAGAATTTGTAAGAAAGATAATGCTAAGAAGGCAAATCTCCGCAATATCATAAATAACCTTAAGGCTGAGGTTGAAAATCTGAAGAATCAAGATGTGGAGGTAGAAAGATTGAAGAAAGAAAAAGCTGATATGGAGGCTATGTTGGTGGAGGCGCGCTCTCATAGGGAACGAAGTGAGCAACGGGAGGTACAAGCTTTAGCCACTCTTGCCGTTAGAGATAAAGAATTAGAGGAACTTACCGCTTTGGTTTCTGACCAGGAACAATTGAAGAAGGATCTGGAGTTTGCGCGTTCTGAGAATACTGAAACCTCCCGCCGTTTGACTGAGGTTGAAGAGAAACTGGAGAATTCAGAAATGGCGCGGGTTTCAGCGGAAAGCGAGCTTGAACCCTTGAAAAATGATATGGCATGGTTGAAGGACCGCGGGATTGCTTGTGTAAGTTTTTTTCCTCTTTCTTGTTGTGAAATCATATATGTGCTTTTTTGATGCTTAGCTTTGCTTGATTTCATAGGTTGCCGAATCTGTGTTAAACTCTGAAGATCTGGATAAAACTGTTGCTAATTTGATGGTCGCTGCGCGACGAGATGGTTACGCGCAAGGTTATGCGGAATGTTCCCAACATGTGAATAGCGCTTTGAAGGTTAACTGGGATGATAGCAAGTCTGCTACCTTTGGCGTTAATACTGCCAGCGCGCTTGCTGCTATGAAGACAGAGTTTAATAACTTGCAACTTCCAGTGATGGAGTTGATAAATGTGGCGCTGCAATCGGACAATCACGTTGCGCAACTTAAAGAAATCTTTCCGGATGGGGGTGAAGATTTAGAGTAGGATGAAATTGTATTGAACAATTTTTTTTATATAGGATGTAGATCCTTGTTTTGTCGGTGCGCTGTTGCGCAAGGATTTTAAACACTGCTGTGTCTAAAACTCTTTAGGGCGTATTTGTACGCTTAAAAATAGCAGGTTTCTATTTGTTTTGTTAAATGATTTTACAATATTTTGCATGAGTACAATTACTTTTGCTTTGAGTAAGGCGAATAAAGTTGGTATGAAGCTCATGTGTGAGTTTATGGTCGTTTGTGACGTGATCACTGACCGCGCATGGAGCTTTGTGTTATACTACCATAATGTTTTTGCACTTACTAAAAAGAAATTGCATGCACTTTGTAAACACAAAAATAATAGAAACTTTGTAATTTTATTCATGGATAGTGCTCAGAGGCATTACAAAGTTTTTCGGATAATTAAATGGAACTTAACTTACTCCCTGATAGTTCCGCCGTATTTGATAAGTCATGTCTTTTCTGCGGAAAACTTATAGAGTCCTTTAAGTTTTAGCCCGTTTGCTTGAGCTTTCTTCTCCCCGGGTAATCTGCTTAATTTCCTTGCGCATATTCTGGAGTAAATGCGTAAGTTCTCCATTTTTGAGGGCCTTCTCTATTTCCGTGCGCAGAGATATGCAGTTGTTCGTGGTATGCCCGTTATCCTTATGATATTCGCAGTATTGCGTCGGGTCTTGACCACGTTTACTCTTCATCGGAATCGGAGGTTTGAATTGGTGGTCCTCAGTACTTAGAACCTCCGCCGGGGTCTTTGTTAGGGGAGTCCACTGCCTCTCCCTATTTTTGTGCTTGTTCTCTCTTTGTGCAGAGAGCTTGTTGATTGTTGTGCGGGCATCTTCAGAGGAACGACTTCCTGATGCCTCGCGCCATGACTTTTTGTACCTTCTTTCACCAGTTGCGCTTAAGTCTGCGGACCTGTTGTGTGGTGGTGGTGGCCTATTTATAGTAAGGTTTTTCTCGGTCTGCGCATAAACCTTGGCCGCCGCCATTATCTTTTCCCAACTTGTGGGAAGGCCCTCTGTTCCCGATAATACCTTGACCATGTCGTCACATCTAACCGCGTACTTGAACTGAGCACGGATTAGTTGTTCGTTAACACCTCCAATCTCTAACACTTCTTTATTGTATCTGGTGATAAAATCTTCCAGATTCTCGTCATCGCGGCGCCAGATGTTCATGACGTCGGATGTCTCACGTTTTGACCGCCTTTGTTGGCTGAAGTGTGTTAAAAACTTTCTACGCAGATCTTTCCACGACTCGATCTGTCCTGTTGGTAGGTTATCAAACCAGATTCGCGCTGGGCCGGTTAGTGTTTGCACAAACAAATGACACCATAGCGGAAGAGTCCAACCGCCAACCAACCCTGCGCTGGTGAATACTCTTAGATGATCATCGGGGTCAGTTAACCCATTGAATTTCCCAACGTTAGATGGTAATTTGGCTCTCTCCAATGGAGCCAGAGCTATCTCCAGTATGAACTTCGAGTTTTCTGCCGCTTCATCAGGGCGATAAACTAAGTCATAGTTATGCTCTGCCTCAGGGTTATAAACCGCTCGAGGCCTGCATTTGTTATAGTTTGGCTGCAGTCTGTTGAATACGCTGGTGTTTGCACTCAAACGACATGTTTGATCGGATTCATCAGTATGAGCGTCCCGTTGGGAACCCAACCTATCATGAACCGATTGTCTTCGACGAAGGTGTGGTTCACCATGATGTTGTCTCTGGTAACTGCCTGTATCATCATAAGTTGACTCTTCTCGCTGAGAGGCATGAGCTCTAGATCCCGGCCTCCGTGATTGGGTTACGGGAGCAGTTTGAGCACACAACTGTGTGTATACTGCGTTTAATGCCCCTTGGGACCGGACATACCATGATATCGGAGTTTCTCCTGGTGGTAAAATTGATTGAGCAGGATTTGCTGGTAACATTCCTGGAGTAACAGGATCATTTGCTCGATTAGATTGAACCTCATTATCGTCCGAGGCCTCTTCTACGATCCCTTCCACTGGTAAAGTGTTTCCGACGTTTGGTCGAGGACCAGGTTGCCGGTGAGATGACGAATTTTCTGCCATGTGCAAAAAACAGAAAACGGAATGAACTGAATCGAAACGAGATAGAAACTAGAAAAACTGAGAAAACGGTGGGCGCCAATGAAGAAACACTAGATAAATGGTCGGAACCGAAATATCTAGGGGGTTTGAATCCGCATAAAAGGGGTTAGCTCTCTCTCGGTTGATTCAGTTGCAGCTGAACTTCTTCTCCGGTGATTCTGCAAAAAAGAACACCGTTAGCCTCGTCAAGGGGAGAAGAGGGTTCTCTCCTTGACCCGACTCCGGCGTGAGAATAAGTATTGGTAATGGAGAAGATAAAGTATTTGAGAAGTGAGTGTGATCTGAGTTTATACCTGAACAGTTCTCATATTTATAACCGGGAGTTTGGGAGGGAAAACCTGTTATTGAAAAGATGACGGAATATGCTAACGCCGTAGCGGTTATATTTTCTTCCGTTAAGTTCTTTGATCCTACGTTAAGCTGCCTCGATCCGATGTGAATGCACACGGATCGTGGTTTGATCTATGGCTGGGGGATTGCCACGTGGAAAGTGATTAAGTGGAGATTACTCTCCAATTGCATGCCTTCGTTGTGATTCCAGGGTTGCTTGTGGTGATGACACGTGTCCAGACGGTTATAACCGTCTGGGTGGTGCACGATTGTATTTCTTTCTAGAAGATTACTGCTGTAATCTGGTGTGACACCTTGCTGTGTGGACACAGACGAATAAATCCCAAGTCTGGGTAAAACAGTATCCAAGTCTGGATATTTAGGCGGAGGTATTGAACAAAGGGTTTTAATCCTTTGTTAAATTGGAGAAGGCGCAAGGATTTATGTTTTCCTTTGGGCGCGTGGTTATAGATTGCTGACTTTTCCTTCTTTGTAAGACCAATGCGCGGCCGCGCAAGGTCGAAAAGCTAAAAAGGTTGGTTTGTGGTATGGTACCAAATCCTTTTTTATGAGGTTTTTGGGACCTTACCCCTTCACACTTGGAAACCCACTGAGACGGGTGTTAGAGAACTTGTGAAGTAGGTGAATTGCGCGAGCACTCTTGTTATTTTGAAAGATATTCTTAAGAGCCACCCATGCCTCGTATGCACTAGCATTAGGTTTGAGTATGGTGTGCAAGAGGTCATTAGAGATGGTTCCGTAGATCCACTGTAAGACGATAGCGTCCAGTCGATACCAAGAATCATCAACTGCTTTAGGTTGCTTATCTTTGTCCGAAACCTTCGAAGAGGAGGAGGATTTGACGGCTGGTCTTGGAGAGAGATGATCGTGCACTTGGAAGTCACGACAATGGAGATGAAAGAGTTCGCTCCAGGATGCATAGTGACCGTTATCCATCTCTAGGATTATCGGGATTAAGCTTTTAATGTTGGACGAGGCTGGGTGAAGTTTGTTATCCATTATAAGATGTGATACAGAGGAGACGATGTATTGAAGACAAGGAGGAAGATCGGACGAAAGTGTGGGGGATCAGAGGGAGGGAGACGGCGACCTAGAGTGCCTGGTCTCATGATACCATATTAAGGTGTAATGTAATTGGCTTTCTTGCCTTCTCTGTCGCATTAATCAAAGATATAAGTAATTACAAAGCCCTATCTTTGATTAATTACAACTGATTGACAATATATTAGAAAATACAATATTGAGCGTTATTATTAATGAATAAACATTATTATAGAAAAATAAAATTAACTTACAAGTAAATTAGTACTTAAAAAACCCAATAGAGAATCATAGATTACAACTGTTCATAAGTTGTGTTAAAGAAATATGTTATGTACGGTATAAGGGGAAAGTTTGTGAGATGTTTGATTTCTTGCATCAACTATTCAAAAAACTTGATATAATTTTTTTTTCTTTTTTTTTTTTCTTACTTAATTTGGCTTGATTATTGATAGTCATTCTTTTGTGAATCGGTTTTAAGTATCAACACTGGAGCTATTTTAAATCTTAACATTGATTATTGATAGTCATCCTTTAATACTTTCATTGTAATAGACTTAGTTTTACAATTATAAAAAAAGAGTTAAATCTCATTTTAGTCCATGTGATTTGAGTCATTTTGTCAGTTTAGTCCAATGGTTTTATTTTTTGCATATGGGTTCAAAAAGGTTTTAGTGTTGCCATTTTAGTCCACTGGGTTAACTTCATCCTTTATTTTTGTTAACGAGAAGGCAATTCGGTCATTTATATGGCCGAATTGCCCTTCTAGTTAACAGAATTACATATTAAATGACCAAATTGCTCTTCTCGTTAACAGAAAAAATGGATGAAGTTAACCCAGTGGACTAAAATGGCAACGATGAAACTTTTTTGGACCCATTTGCGAAAAATGAAACCTTTCGACTAAATTGGTAAAATGGCCCAAACCACATAGACTAAAATGACATTTAACTCTATAAAAAATTATACGAATCTAAACAATGTTGTTCTGCTATACGTGATTTTGATGAAATTCGTAAAAATACTTTAAAAAAAAGAACCAACATTTGTTCACATGTGTCATAAACGATTATATGTGTCACCATCGTTTTTAAATGTTATTCTATAGTCATGAAGGGAAATAGAATGAATTACTTTTATTTACTTTTGAAGTAGGGAAACAAAAAAAAATAATAATAATAAGAGCACCCGGGGTGGGTACGTGATACCTAAATATCACGCGTGGAAGATATGCTCACACCGCCGCCGCCTTCGTTTTTAACGCGTTTAATGTTTAACGCGTGAACCGTATGACGCGTTGAAGAATGAAGAAGCAGCCCTTTTTTTGACCTGGGGGATGATTGTTGCTGCATTTGACCAACAACAACAGCAGCAAGACAGCAACAGCAACAACAAAAGCTCCATTGTTGCTGATCTTCTGCGTGTCCACCGGAGAAACCGTCGGCGTCGGAGCTCCGGCAATAACCTATTCTCGTCATTCGGTCCCCAATAGCAGGTATTCTTAGGTGATTGTGGGTCGATTTCACTGTGTGAGCGAAAGCCCCATATCAATTTAGGAGATTATAAAGCTTATCTCCTTCAATTTTGTGTTAACTTGAACTAGGGTTCATGGTGAGTATGTATGTGATTTTTTTTTTCTTTTGAATGGCCATTTCCAGCAACAACCTAAGGTATTTATTTGTGTTAATTTATAATTTAAAAAAATAAAAAATTAAAAAATTTGTGAGTGATGGAATTTGTACATGTGATGACCATTTCCAGCAAAAAAGAGTGTGAGTGATGGAAATAATGGTTGATGACATGGCAGAACCTGATTGGATGTTGTGAGTGATAGAATTGGGTGTGAGTTATCCCACCCCTACCCCTAATGATAAGCTAATGGATTTGGCAACCAGGCCTTCAAAGTGGAAAGTGGACGTATTATTGTATTGAGTTAGACACAACGGTTTACTTATCTTCTTAAAACAGAAATTACAATAGGGACTCAAACCTAGAAAGTTGGATGCTTGGTTGTAAATTGTAATATGTTTTACATACTTTTAATATTTGTTTGATACAAGTCTTTCAACACTACTAAATACACAACGTTTTTAAAAAGATGTTTGATTGTGACAATGCGTCTCACTCATTTCAATGGTGTGTCTACTTTTCACATTTGGCTAAGTTTGTAATGAGTTTTGGGATTAGGATCAAATACAAAGGATCCTAATTGTAAGAAGTGTAAGAAGGATTTATAGAGTGACAAGTGTCCAATAACCTAAAAAACCCACTACACAAAAAAACCCACTAAAAAAAAAAAAAAACCTTAAACATCCACCACCACCAACCCCCCCCCCCCCCCCCCCCACCACCTCACCCAAAAAAAAAAAAAAAAAAAAATTTTTTTTTTTTTTTTTTTTTTTTTTTTTTTTTTTTTTGCCGAGGGGGTGGGGGGTGGGGGTTTAGGTTTTTGGGTGGGGGTGGGGGTGGGTGTTTAGTTTTTTTTATATTTTTTTTTTAGGTTTTTTGGGGGTGGGGGGGGGGGGGTAGGTTTTTTTAGGTTTTTTTTGGGGGGGGGGGGGGTTAGGTTTTTTTAGGTTTTTGGGGGGTGGAGGTGGGGGGGGGGGGGGTTAGGTTTTTTTAGGTTTTTTTGGGGGGGGGGGGGGGGGGGGTTTAGGTTTTTGGGTGGGGGGGGGGGGGGTGGGGGTGGGTGTTTAGGTTTTTGGTGGTGATGTAGTGGGTTTAGTTTTAAGTTATTGGACACTTGTCACTCTATAAATCCTTCTTACACTTCTTACAATTAGAAGTCTTTGTAGAATAACTTGACCCATGAGTTTTGATAAACAACGATATATTTTGGTATATAACAGGTTGTTTTTAACATATTATAACGGTGGTTCTACTTTTCATGTCTGATTCATTAACGAATTGTTGTAACGGAGTCCTTTTAGTTCAGATGCATATAACGACGTGTTTAACCCATTATAACGTGTCCCCAACTTCACTATTTTGAATGTATAACAAAACTAAGAGCATTCACAATAATGCATTTTTTTTTTGGTGTTTTTTAAAAACGGTTTTGTAAGAGTGACTAGAAGAGAGAAAAGAGAAGTGACATTTCTATATTGTGTGGACAAGTGCCATATAACATACGAAAACACTCTACAAAAATACCTTTATCAGGGGTGCTGTAACAAAAAAGAAAAATAGATATACCTATAACTAAGAATGTCATCCCAAACTTGTTTAAAATATATAGAAAAGAAAGAAAAAGAATTTCATAAGTTGATGTAACTTTTTTTTAATAAACGGTAAGGGTATCCGGGGCACTCTCGGGGAGGGTGTTCGGTGACCACATTCCCCGATCGGGAACACCGCCGCCATCACCGCGGGGACCCGATTCGGGGAGTGGTTTCGGTGGTTGTTCACCGCGATGAATTGGCACATGGATCGAGGAAATAGACGTTGGCAACGGTCACTTTTTAAAAAAAAAAATTCAATTTTTTTTTAATATAAATAACCAACTTAAACTCACTCTCAAATAATTTTTTTACCACACCCACCACTCTCAAACTCACTCTAAAAAAATCTATCAAATACAACACACAATGGATTCCAAGTTCCCGTTTTTTCCTCCCCTACCCGACTTTCCCGACGATGAAGGTTCATCGTCAAGCGATGGTAGCTTAATTTTCTTCCAAAATCTCATCCAACAAGCGGAGATACTAGACACGGCATCGTCTAGTAAAAAAAAAATTGTCCCTCGAGATCGTGAGGGTGACCACGAAACACTAATGGCCGATTATTTTGTAGAAAATCCAAAATTTAATGCCGATATTTTTCGTCAGAGGTTTCGTATGTCCAAGTCTTTGTTCCTAAAAATTGTTAGTGACGTCGAAGCGAACGACGAGTGGTTTCAAGAGGGCTTGGACGGGAGAATGAAGAAAAGTTTCACGCCGTTGCAAAAGGTTACTTCTGCGATTAAACAACTTGCAACCGGTAACCCACCACGAAAACGACGAATAATTAAAGATGTCTGAAAGGACCTCTCGTGAGTGCCTTGAGTATTTCTGCCAGACGGTCTGTGCAATGTATGCCGGTGAATTCTTACGTAGACCAACGAGCCACGACGTTGCGCTATTTTACATAACATGATTATAAAAGACGACGGAAGGATGTGGAACGGGCGTTGCGCTATTTTACATAACATGATTAAAAAAGTTTAAGTGGCAACACGAGGCCGCAAGAAAATATGTGGAACGGGCGTTTGGTGTGTTAAAGGCGAAGTGGGGAATACTAAAGCGTCCAATGCGTTCCAAAACGGTGAAAAAGATAAGGTTACTCGTGTATACGTGCATTATTTTACATAACATGATTATAAAAGACGACGGAAGAGCGATAGCACCGGTACACATTCAAGATCCTCCAGTCGAACCCGTCTTCGCTGATACAGCTTATAGCGAGCTCACTGACGAAGAAACGCATTGGAGACTAAAACACGATCTCGTTGAGCATCTCGGACGTTTAGATCTACCTCACCTTGAAGTGAGTTCCGACGACGAGTAATTTGTTTTTATATTTTTTTAGTTTGAATGTAATTTTTATTTTTCTAGTTTAAATGTAATTTTTATTTTTAATTTAATGAAATGTCTTTTATTAAATTTTATTTAATTTTTATTAATATTTTTTTAATTTATAAACATGCATAATTTTACAACAAATAAAAAAAAAAAAAAAAAAAACACAAGTCCCCTAAGAGGGGAGTGCCGCCATCAAATTTGGGTGTTAGAGGAGTTTAAGAAGGGAGTTGACGTGGCATATGCTGGTTGGTTATGCGTAAGAGAGGGGACTCCCCTCTTAGGGGAGTGCCCCTCTCACCCTAATAACCATATCATCAATGCACATAACATCGACTTTAATTCACATAAATAAACACTTTTCACCTATAAAAACCCATTAAAATCCTTTTAAAACCGGGCCTAATTATAAAAGAGTGGTTCAACTTAATTATATCAATTATATATCGTTGATGTATGCATACCCCACCAAAGTCAAAACGACGCGGTTTCCGCTCCCTTAACATGCGTCCCACTCTTTCTCCTTAAAACCTAACACCATAAATACCCCAAAACACATACATATTTCTTACAATACAACTCTCCCCTTAAACAATAACACCATGCATACCATTCCCATTTCATCTTTAACATTCTTTGCTTCCTCCCTCCTCCTCATCTCCACCATATTCCACCCATGCGCCGCCACGATCCCTCGTAAACTCGCCCTTTTACAAACTCCGGCCACCGTCTTAAAATACCACAAAGGATCAGTCCTCATTGGCAACATAACCATCAACATCTTATGGTATGGCCACTTCACCCCAAACCAAAAAACCATAATAACCGATTTTATTAACTCACTCAACGCACGCCTCCCTCCAGCACCCTCCGCGGCCTCCTGGTGGCAAACCACCAGGAATTACAAAGGCGGGCCGCGGAGGATCCAATTAGGGAAACAAATAGTAGATGAAAAGTACTCCCTAGGAAAAACCCTTAAAGATTCCCATCTTATTTATTTAGCCACCAAAAATAAAGGGTTTAATGAAATAAGCTTGGTATTGACCGCAGCTGACGTTGCGGTCAATGGGTTTTGCATGAATCGGTGTGGGACCCACGGGTCGACTCGGGTGAACAAGGGTCATAACTTTGCGTACGCATGGGTTGGTAACTCGGTGACTCAGTGCCCGGATCAATGTGCGTGGCCGTTTGTGCAACCCGTATACGGGCCGAAGGTTCCACCGTTAGTGGCGCCTAATGGTGACGTTGGGGTCGACGGGATGATTATAAACATTGCAACGGTGTTAGCCGGAACCGTGACGAACCCGTTTGATGGCGGGTATTTTCAAGGCCCGGCTACGGCTCCGTTAGAAGCCGTTACGGCTTGCACCGGGATATTCGGGTCGGGTGCGTTTCCCGGATACCCGGGGAGCGTATTGGTGGATAAGAAGACGAGGGTTAGCTATAATGCGCAGGGTGTGAAGGGGCGTAAGTACTTGTTACCGGCTATGTGGGACCCCAAGACTTCGACGTGCAAGACACTCGTGTAATGATTAAATGAAGGTTGACGTGTGAATTATAATTTTGTTTTATTTTTAAAATTTCATTATTTGTTTAGCTTAAAGTTTTATTAAAGACTGTAAGCACTTATGATATATGTTTTATGACTCACGTGACGTTGTTGAAATTAATTATTATTTAATCAATAATAGAGAAAAATGACAATTAATATTCTTTTTATTTATAATATATTTTTGTTTTTATACATTTAATTATTGTGTATAGACTTATAATATATCAACAAATCACCAAACTGAATTTCGTTAACGTTTTAGGGTTCACAAAATCAATATACATAAGACTATTTAGCGATTAGAATGTAAAAAGGTTAAAATAGCCGTTGTGAATTTTTACCTGTACACCGGTGTTCTTCGAATCATCGATTAAGATTGTGAATCCATTATTATCACGCGATGATTGATTGATTCCATATAGGAAACCCAAATGACGCCCTCTGAATTCAGATAATCGTCGATTTCATTATTCACGCCGATAACAATGAGGAATATTTCACCAGTTATCCACGCGCTTTGATTTCACGTTAGTCGCATGCTATTGTGTTACCAGATCTGTGATTTGGGCCTGATTTGTTTAGTAATGGGCCTAATATAAAATTGGTGGCCCTAGGCCCGGGCCTAAGGTTTTAAGCCTATTGGGCCGGCCCAGGACTTATTATTAAATAAATACTAGGGTATTTCACACAGGGGTGTCATTGTTCATAATTTTTTATATGTCAAATACATCAATGGTAACCTGAACACACCTAAACCCATGTAATTTAAACAATGACATGTTTAATTTTAGTCGGACGTGATTACTACCCATTTGTTAAACTGGTTAAACATGCAATGAAAAATACGATCATTTTATTAAACGTGTTAAGATTGACAAAAACCAAATTGCTTTCATGTCGCGGCTTATTTTCCAAACCCAACCTGGAATCAAGCACACTAGTTAGTACTTGATCGAGAAGTTGGAAAGCAAAATCAAGTTCAATAAAAGGAGGTAGATGGGCTGGATATAGAGGGCTCATGCAAATGTTCAATTAAAAGATAAAACAGCTTCATGAGCCCAAATTTATAAAAATAACGATTGAAGAAACCAAGTTAACAAATGTGAAAAACTATGGTGGGCCATTTGCTTGTATGGGCTGTGTGGGTGGGCTGCTGGCAATCTATTCATGATGTCCAGATTCCAAGTTAACACATCCTTAGACCAAAGGGTATGGGGGTCGTCCCCATCCCGTCCCGGTCCGTCCCCGGCGTCGCACACTACCCCCAAGTGGGTCGTCGCGTCCTCAGCGGCTTCTGCAAGACGGAGGCGACGTGGTGGTTGGTTGGCTGAGTTTTCGTTTGGTGGGCCCTCTCTCTCTCCTTTAGTAATATATTGATTTTTTTATTAAAAGTGGGTAGTCCTCCACACCCTTGGGTAGTCACCAAGGGGATGGTCCTCCTCCCGTGATGACGTGATGCCTACGTGGCGAGTGGTCTCCAAAGAGACTAACCAAACCATATCCAATGGTCTTAGGTAGTTCAAGTTTATTTTTGTGCAGGCACATTGCACATTATTGGGATCGATTTTAAGTTTTTGGGGAGTTGGTATTAAAATTAATGCGTCTTTGATTATTTCATCGATCAGTGACGACCTGACCCGACCCATGTGCAGCAGTATAGGGTACTCTCTCTCGGAGGCCCAAAATTTATATATAGGGTAGGAATTTTAAGAGAAATACATGCTAATTGAGGAATGTGATAAACATTTTGGATAACACAACTTATTTAAAGAAAAAAAAGTGCAAATCACACCTTTTTAAGTTTTTTTTTTTTAAATTATACTTATTTGTATATTATCAAATTTTAAATTATACATATGTGTATACTATCAAACATATTTGTACGATACTTATTTTTCAATTTAAAATGCGTATCTACACATATGTATACTAGAAAAAACATGTTCGAAACCATAATCTTCCTTTATATACAAACTAGTAGGATAACCCGCGCGTTGCGGCGGGAACTCGGTCAATATCGATTCAATTCGTTACAACACCGGTAAGATACCGACACTCGATATAGCAACCAATGCTAGTGTTGATGTTATTTGGTCATAATTGATTCCGTTCGTCATGGCACCGGTATGAATGTCGAGAAAACCATAAAAAACAAATATCGGTCCCAATTTTGTTTAGATGGTATCGATTCGGTTCGTCATGATAAAGAACAAAAGAAGCACATCCCGTTATATTATTACAATAACGTAAGGGTAAAGGTCGTCACTTTATCTAAAAAAACCAATCTCTGTAGCAGCTTTGGGGGCATGTACATTGTGCTTCGATCATTTATACACTATTATTCGCAATTTGGTTTTAAGTAAATTTATATCATGATGAAGATTAACATAAATACGTCACAACCACATAATAATCAGAATTTTATAAAACATAGTACTTTAAAAATCATACAAGAAAAACAAAATATGTTTAAAGTAGTTAAGATTACTAATATAGTGAAAATAATACAAAGTATTGCTATTGTTCATAAAACATCGTGCTTCGATCTCTTAACCCTAAACCATAAATTCTAAACCCTAAAGTTAAACAATAAGGATAAAACCTAAAATAAACCGTAAAATATAAACTATAAACCCTTAATACTAATGATTAATTCCATCTTTTCCCCTTCAAAACTATACTTCAAACTGAGCCACTTTCTCTCATCTTTACTCCCCACATAAATCATCCAAAAGAAATTGTCTGTTTCTTCTCTACAAACAAATAAACACAAAATACATATCGAAACAACAATAAAACTTTAAAATCTAATCGGCCCGATTCAGATAACCGAAAACCTATAAAAACCCATAATAACCCACAAAGATTTCTCTAGAAAGATCAAGATCTGAACTAAAAGATAACATTTCAGCTTGATCAAATTGTTGAAAATCGAAGAAAGGTGAGATGGGTCACTGCTACCTTGTTTCGAACTTAGCTTAGACAAAATCAATATGACAGAAAACGGGAGGAGAATCTGGTTTGGGGGTTAACCAGCAGCATTGTTCTTCTATGTTCTGTGATTGTGTTATCCCTTCCACACCGTCTTGCGGAGACATCCCATGAGCTCCATACCCGATCTACCAAAGTTATACCCAGATTATTATCGAAGACAAGGGTAGACTTTCGTTCATCGGACCTTGGTCGTAACTTGACCGGAATTGAGAGGCGCTGCCGTGCGCAGCCGGGTTCACCACCAGAAACAGTGATCCTTCCACCGTATCTCTTTCTCTAAAATCCGTGGACCTCGTCTCTCTCTATTATTTGGGTACAGTTGAGGAAGAACCTTGAAGGGGTATGGTCCCAAAAAGCTGCGCAATCCTCCTGCAGGGTCGCGCGGGACCATACTCCTTAGCCAATAATTTTCTTATTTTGTCAATCTCGCGCGAGATACACCACAGCTTGTAATACGGCGCGAGGTCGGAATAACAAGAAGCTCCAAGTAACAACACTTAGCATTATGAAAATAGTGTGCAATAGACCAGTACCACGCGCGAGGTTATTACGTACTCAACAAGGGCCCCGCGCGTTAACAGCGCAAGGCTGTTCCAAATAGTACAAAGTACAAGTGGCAGAAAAAAGAGCCAATAAGCGCCCTTCTGACCCTGCTCAATCGTGCTCCACGATCATCTGACATGCAGGAGACAAGAAGTACTCAAGGACGCCTACCTGGCACCAATCATAAGGCAGAGACAACTGCCCCACGATCTCCACTTGCCTGCTGATGGCAGGACGGCGGCCAGACCGACAACCATGACACGTGGCTCCAATCATTGTGCGCCAGCACCAAAGAACTCCCAGAAGCCACTAACGGTCGAGACAAGTGAGACAAAGAGCATATCGCCCAAGTTGTCGACTTCCGGCCCAAGGCCCATCAGCCCATATCCTCTTACACCTCTCCGGCTATAAATAGAGACCTCACTCCACAGGTTAAACATTCCATTCCCTCTACTCTCACACTTAACACTTAATTATCTCCAAAGCACAGTCGCTTATTCTCACACCGGAGCCCGGTTAAGAGGGAAACCCCCACATTCCCCTCTTAACGAGTAACGGTGTTTTGTTTTGCAGTTAACCACAGTCGTTAAGGAGCTCAAGAATCCATAGAAGATTAACCACTATGCAAGGAACATAAACCAAACTGATTATCCCCTAATTAGTTCTGTGTTTCTTCATTGGCGCCCACCGATTTTTTTTTTCTACAAACCACCTTCATCTTCTTATTCCCTGAGTTTTCACTGCTTTTCTTCCTTCGATCATGGCTGGTCAAGGAATCATTCCCGAATTTGTTGGTCTCGGAGCAGACCCTAACGCAGCGTTGGGGGTGGATAATCAAAACATCCAGCCCCAACACGTTGAAGAAATTGGCGAGATCGAGATGGCCAACACCGGGGGTCCTCGCGGGAGCTTCACCCGCATCAATCAAACTACCCCAGGAAACAACGGTGCTGGACCATCGAACCCAGCTCCACCTCAGAATATCTCAGCGCTATTGGGGCTACCAGAGGGCGAAACCCCAGCCTCATGGTACGCCAAGCAACTCGCCACCATTAACGCGACATACCAATCCTTGAGCGCGCAACAAGCAGTTTTAACGGCAGAACCTTCCTTGGTTACACCAACCGGCCCAAGTCACGGGCCGCGCCCGATGCAACCACCGCAAAATATCCAACGAAGAGCCAACAGACCTCCCCCTACCCGAAGACTAAGCGTGCAGGACACGCGCGATACGCGGGGGGAGACAGAAAGCTACTATGACGAACCGTCAAATTCCCGAAGAGGCCCAGTTCATAGCCGGCTCACGCCGCGCAACATGAACGATGAATGGGAAGAAACTGACCCGAACGATCCAACCTGGGAAAACGATGACGAATCTTCGGTCTTCAATCGTTTGCAAAGAAATCACGAGTATTACAAGCCAAGGCAACACGTTGGTTATACCGAGGAGGCGGAGCGCGACTTTCGCCTCGCCTATCGACCAGAAGAAGCTATAGAGCACTCAAAGTTCATCCCAAAGATAGCACTAGCGCCGCTCAAGAGAGAAAAGTTGCCTCCGACCGTCGGAAAGTTCAACGGATTGACTGATCCAGACGATCACGTCAGAGTGTTTACTAGCGTGGGCTGCATGGGAGGTTGGAACATGCCCATGTGGTGTCATTTGTTTATCCAAACATCATGGGTAGAATAAAATCATGGGTAGATTTCAGGACCCAGTTTCTGAGTCACTTCAGTCAGCAAAGGCGATACCAGCGCGACACAGCTGAAGTTGAAGATATCTGGGGAAGAGATAATGAGGGTTTGGAAGATTTCATTACGCGGTTTAACAAGGAATGTTTGGAGATTGGTGGCGTGAGTAAACAACTCATGCGCTGCCATTTCAAGAAAGCAATCCGTTGTGATAGCCTGATTAGAACCATCACTGGGAAAGATGGAATGCCAAAGGAGTGGGACAAACTCATGGAAGCCGCGAAGATAGTCGCGCAAACGGAAGAGTCTCTCGCACGAAACAACAACTATCGTTCTGAAGATAGATTTTCCAAAGGGGGTCACCCGCGCGATGACAACAGGCGCAACAAAGGCAAAAACCCTGGGTGGAAGGCCAACCACTCCAGCGGTTATAGCGATCGACCCCGTTACGAAGAACGATCCCGCTATAAGGAAGACGCGCGTGACACCATTGACCGCATCGGTTATAGAAAGGCAGTCCGAGATGATAATCGGGAAAAGCATTGGACTCCGCTCATAAAAACACCAAAAGAGGTGCTAATGACGGAGAACCATGATTTTAAGGCTCCCAGGCCTATGACGAACAAAAAGGGACAAGACCCCAATCTGTATTGTGATTTCCACAAGGACACAGGCCACTTAACAGATGATTGTTACAGCTTGCGACAAGAGATCGAGAAAGCACTAAAGAGTGGAAAGCTGAGCCACTTAGTGAAGAATGTGCGCAAAGAAACGCGACAGCTCCATCGCCACGATGAAGGAAATCACAAGAAGGTTCGACGCCTGGAGACACACATGGTCAATGGACCAAGATACAGCGCAAGAGAAAAAGGCAAGAGACCTTATGAGCCTTCATGGCAAGAACAGCAAGTTATCTTCCCGGTGGTGCGCGGGGGTCCCCGAGCCACACGACCCATCGTCATCACCGGTATCATCGGCCATTATGAAACTGAATACGTCTTCATTGACCCGGGGAGTACAGCAGACATCATCTACGGACAATGCTTTAACCAGTTCGACGATGAAGACAAAGCGAGACTCGAACGAGTTGACTACCCACTGTCCGGGTTCTGCAACGAAATGGTCTTCCCGTTAGGCCAAATTAGCTTCCCCGTCACACTCTCTGACGGGAAGCATTCGAGGACAACGAACGTGAACTTCATGGTGATGCCTGTTAAGTCAAGACATGACGTACTGATCGGGAGAGAAACGCAAGGTGAGCTGAATATGATAACTTCCACCCCCCACTCAGCGATTGGTTTCCCAACCAAGACGGGGGTGGCAATCGTTTATGCGAAGAAGGAAGTTATGTCAACAGAAGAGATGCGCCCAACAAAAGCGGCAAAGGTTTCAGCAACCGAGCCCGAAAAATGGGTCTTAAATCGCAAGTATCCGGAGCAAACGGTGACGATAGGTCACGCTATCTCACCAGATATCAGAACTCGCCTGAAGCAGCTCCTATTCAAGAACATGGATATTTTCGCCTGGACCCCGGCCGACATGACCGGAGTCCCGCGCGACATCACAGAGCACTGTTTAAACACCTACCCCTCGGTTGAGCCGAAAGTCCAAAGAAGGCGCAGCCTAGGGGCAGACAAGACGAAAGCAATGAATGAGCAAGTTTGCGAGTTACTTAAAGCCGGCATCCTGCGAGAGGTACGTTATCAGAGCTGGGTTGCGAACCCCGTAATGGTAGAGAAGTCGAGCGGCGGATGGCGAATGTGCGTCGACTATACCGATCTCAACAAGGCATGCCCTAAGGATTGCTATTCTTTGCCTGAGATCGACAAAAAGATAGACTCTCTCGCGCCATACAGATGGAAGTGCTTCTTGGATTGCTACAAGGGGTACCATCAAGTTCAAATGAAGCTCGAGGATGAAGACAAGACAGCGTTTCGCACGGATCTGGGGATTTTTTGCTATACGAAGATGCCTTTCGGCCTGAAAAATGCTGGCGCCACATACCAGCGATTGATGGACAAGACCTTCGCAGGTGACATCGGAAAGCATATTGAAGTTTACATCGATGATCTAGTGGTCAAGAGTCCCGAAGAGGACCAAATGTTGAAGGACATCGAGAAAACGTTCAATTCATTGCGCAGCGTAAACATGAAGTTGAATCCAGCCAAATGTTCTTTTGGCATGGAAGAAGGGAAGTTCCTAGGCTTCATAGTCACCAACGGCGGCTTCAAAGTAAATCCAGAAAAAGTCCAGGCAATAGAACGGATGCCATCGCCGCGAACAATCAAAGAAATGCAACGGTTGGCCGGCCGCCTCGCCGCGCTTAACCGCTTTTTGTCAAATCACGCCGCGAAGTCGCACCCTTTTATCAGCACACTGCGCAATTGTGTGAAGAATCAAGAATTCAAATGGACACCCGACGCAGAAAAGGCTTTCCAGCAAATGAAAGCATGTCTGATCGAACTTCCTACCCTGACCGCGCCGTTTGAAAAAGAGCCACTCGTATTGTACTTATCCTCTTCCGATAAGGCAGTAGGGTCGGTGTTATTAGTGGAAAGAAATGGAGTTCAGACTCCAATTTATTATGTCAGCAGAGTACTCACTGACCCGGAAACGAGATATTCCACGATGGAAAAATTGGTTCTTGCGCTGCTACATGCTTCCCGAAGACTGCGCAGATATTTTACAGGGCATGTGATCACCGTACTTACCAATTTCCATATCGGCACGATACTTCAGAAACCAGAAACATCAGGAAGACTCGCCAAATGGGCAATCGAGTTGGGAGGCCACAACATTCTGTACCGGCCGCGCCCAGCCATCAAGGGTCAAGTTCTAGCGGACTTCATCACAGAAGTCCCAGCTGATAAAATCAAGGATTGTGAGCTTGTTGAAACTCCAGTGAAAGACACGACAAACGAGACTTGGATGCTTTATACTGATGGGGCTTCAAATGAAGATGGCGCGGGAGCTGGATTGCGCCTCGTAAGCCCCGAAAAGCATGAATTTACTTACGCCATCAAGTTGGACTTTAAAAACACCAACAACGAGGCGGAGTACGAAGCATTTCTGGCAGGCTTGCGCCTCGCCATCAAAATGGGAGCTAAAAATCTACAAGCACATGTTGATTCTCTCTTGATAGCCAGCCAAGTCAACGGTATATACGATGCAAGGGGTGAAGTCATGGCCCTATATCTGGAACAAGCAAAAGAGTTGCTTCAACAATTCAAGTCTCACAAAGTCATCCACATCAATCGCTCCGAAAACAAACCAGCCGACGCCTTGAGCAAGCTTGCTTCAACATCCTTCCAACATCTTGCCAAAGATGTAAGGATTGAGGTACTCAAGAACCCTTCAGTCTTGTTACGACAAGTCAATGTGATTGAGTTAGGGCAGCCATCCTGGATGACCCCTATCATTCAGTACTTGAAAGAAGGAATACTCCCAGAGAATAAAGCAGAGGCAAGAAAGATTCAGAACAAAGCTCTGCAGTACGAAATGAATGGTGGTATCTTATACCGCAAGTCCTTCTTGGGGCCACTACTGCGCTGCGTGGACCCCCAAGATGCGAATTATCTGATAAGGGAGATTCACGAAGGAATCTGCGGCATCCATGCGGGACCACGCATGGTTGTTGCGAAGATCATGAATGCCGGATATTACTGGCCAGGGATGCATGTTGATGCCCTGAAGGAACTGCGCAAGTGCGACTCCTGTCAGCGGCACTCTTCGAAAACCCTGCGCCCTAAGAACGACCTGATCCCCGTATCCACTGCTTGGCTTTTCCAGCAGTGGGGAATCGACATGGTGGGACCTTTCCCAGAGGCTCCAGGCGCCGTCAAGTTTATAATAGTGGCCGTCGATTACTTCACAAAGTGGGTGGAGGCCAAAGCCCTTGCTTCAACTACAGCCATGATGGTACGCAAGTTCATTTGGGAACACATCATCTGTAGGTTTGGCCTCCCACTCAAGATTGTAACAGACAACGGAACCAACTTTGCGTCCGAGGACCTCCAGAAGTGGTTGAAGGAAATGAAGATAGAACACACTTTCTCCTCCGTGGCGCATCCTCAGGCCAACGGACAGGTCGAAAGTGTAAACAAATGTATCGTCGATGGGATAAAGGCCCGATTGGGCACGAAGCGAAGAGGCTGGGTGGATGAGCTCCCAAGTATCTTGTGGGCCCACCGGACCATGCCAAAGACAAGCACCGGCGAGACCCGTTTTAGCCTAGTCTATGGCTCAGAAGCGGTTATCCCGGCAGAAGTTGGCCTGCCCTCTCCGCGCTTGACAGCAGTCAGCGCAATCAACAACGAGGCAGAGCGTCGTCTTGACTTGGATTTGCTAGAAGAAAGGCGCGAAATTGCGCGAATCAAAGAAGCCAAGTACAAAACGCAACTAGAAAGGTACTACAATGCGCGAGTCCGCATATGTACCTTCACTCCAGGGGAATATGTTTTTCGAGACAACGAAGCCTCAAACGCGGAACGCCCAGGAAAACTAGCACCCAAATGGGAAGGCCCATACTTGATTCATGAAGTGCTAGGAAAAGGGGCTTACAAATTACGCACCCTGGACGGACACATCATTCCGCGCACGTGGAATGCGCAACAACTGCGCAAGTGCTATATATAACTACTATCGGCCTTGCGCCATTACCCACCCATGTTGGCCACGCGCCTTTGTAATTACTCATGTTGGCTAAGCGCCTATTTTGCTACTTACGCAATGTATCTTGGCCTAAGCGCCTACTTAATCAATGAAAGCATACGACATGCTCTTTTATCACGACTGACTTCTTTCGTTACAAATGCATGTTAAACTTCCGATTAGCAAGAAAACACTCCAGCCATGCCTCCAAGGTCCTCCGCGAACATAGCGCGAGACCGGGCAGTTACTCACACAAGAGCCATGCTTACATTTATTCTCGCTAATTTAACCTAAGTTTCTAACAACAATGCAATAATTGTAACGAAACGGAATAAAGTCATGTTCAAACAAAATCGCAACAATTGCATCAAGGCAAACGTCATCCATTAAAAGGCGCGACTGCGCAAGAGGTTACATCAGAAACTTACAGAAATTCACAAGGCACAAAGCCATACAAAACCTATCTACTCGAAACAATCTCAAGCATCATCACCATCATGCTTGTCGCCACCATCGCCTTCATCATCGCCATCATTCCCAGCTTCCTCCTCATCTGATAACTCAACCGTTATAGGTGGATCAAGAATGCCCTTAAGGCGCCGGCACCAGTCATCATGTTCCAAAGCCTTGGCAACTAGATCCATCACAGGCAGTGACAACTGGTCATAAGCATGTTCAGCGCGTGTCAGCGCGGCACTAGCCTGGTCAGTAACCGAACAATGACTGACGTCAAACTCCTGTCCAAGTGCTTCTTCAACGTGTTGTGCGCATTCTAGGTACCCTCCTCGGTGACCAACAGCGCGCGCAGCATCGGTCAAAGCAGCGACAGCACGATCCAGCTCTCCAGCATTGAGAATGGAGTTAGCAATCTACAGCAAAGTTTGCGCATTAAAAACAACTTCTAACAGTATACCCTTTGGAAGGGAAAAAAGGATAACATACCAGCACTACTCCACGGCCGCGCATCCATTCGGCCTCAGAAACGAGAGTGTCAACAATGCCCTGAGCTTCAGCATAATTAGTTTGTGCTACATTGAGGGCAGAAGTGCTAACATCACGCGCTTCCTTAGCTCGTTGCTTGGCCTCCTCAGCAGTTGCGGCCTTAACCTTCTCAGCCTCCAGATCAATCTCCAAAGACTCGCATTTATCAACCTGATCATTTAGGCGGCGTTTCAATTCCGCAATCTCGACATCCTTGGCATGCAGGTCCTTATCTTTGCTTGACAACTGAGCCTTCACCTCAGCCAACTCACCCTAAAAGGAATAAAGAGACTTAGGCTATTTTATAAAACAAAAGTACAAAGAAAAGGTATAAGTTGCACAAACCTCAACCTGCTCCTTAGCAACCTGTGCAGCTTGCACATCCTCGACCTTGCCGGTCAACTCAACAACCTTGGCTTCAAGGTTGACAATCTTGTTACGATCCGCAGCCGCGCGCTCGTTATCTTTCGCACATATGCGCTTGAACTCGGCCTTCTCCTTAGCCAGTTGCTGTTCAGCAGTATGAAGTTTATTTTTCAGGGCCTCGCGCCCCCATTCTTCAGACTTTCGGTCAGCCTCGAACTTCGCCTTCTGCTCATCAAACGCAGCTCTAGACTTCTCCAAGTCAGCAGCACGCCTCAGTATGCGATCGCGATACTTCTCCCAATCATCCCTCTCCCTAACCATGGTTCGCCATTCCCGGACAATCTCTTGGTTAGCGGCGCGGGTGTTGGCTTCACCAACAACATAGGCATGATAGAGCCCACTGTGAGTCCGCGCCCGTTGACGATCCATCTCCCCCGGAGGAATCGAATTCACCAGCCAGTCATGGCAAGGCGCGAACTCGAGGAAAGTATCCTTCTGCTTTAAACCCCAAGGCGGATTGTGCGGAGCGTCACCGCGACTCTCTTCAGTGTAAGACTTGTAATAGATATCCCCCACTGTATCCCGGGGGCCTATCGGAGAGCGCGGCGGCGCGACAGCTTTCATACCACCCCGACCACCAGATGAACCTGAACCCGCGCCTCTGGTAATAGAAATACCAGCAGGCCTTTCAGCAGCAGTTTTCTCCTTCTCCTTCTCCAGGGTTCTCTCCTTTCCCTTCTCCTTCTCAGCATCAGCAAGAGCCTTCTCAGCAGCTCTTCTCTCCTGCTCAGCCTTTTTCTTCTCATCATCGGCTTTCTTCCTTTCCTGCTCTGCCTTCTTCCTCTTTTCTTCAGCAGCTTTGTTCTTGCGCGCCTCTTCAGCCTGGCGCTGGTCTTCCTCAGCTTTCTTCTTCGCCTCAGCTTCCTTCCTCCTGTCTTCATCAACTTTCTTCCTACGCTCTTCATCAGCCTTCTTCTTCTCTTCGGCAGCCTTTGCCTTATCGACCTCAGCAACATGTTTGCCCTTGTCATGCTCAGCCCCAGCAGTCTCGGAAGATTTGATGATAATCTTAGGCCTTTTTGGCTCGGGCTCCGTAAAAACAACACCCTTCTCAGGGGTCTTCTTCTTGCCCTCTACATAAATCAAAGGGTCAAGACAAGGAAAGCCACACAAAAAAAAAAAAAAGGACTACAAACAAACTTTACCAGGAGAGAACTGATAGAGTGAGCGCAAATTGCTCTGTTTACCAAGCACCAGAGCTCCTCCAGCCTTCGACGCCACAGTCACACCAGCAGTCGCCCCGCTCCTGGTCCTTTTTCTGCTGATCAACTTTCCAGCAGTTTCTTCTTCTTCCTCCTCTTCTTCCTCTTCCGCATGCTCAGCAGAGGAAGGAGTAGCGCCAGCATCCGGGTTGCGAGAACCCGCGCCACCTTCACCTTTTGAGCGACCTGCTCCGTCTTTACCTTCGCCTACGCGCGACAAACCCTCTAATGAGTCACTAATTATCACATAATCTTTTAAGTCACTTTGACGAAGACGAAGACTACCTTTACCAGCAGCTGCGCGGCTACTCCCGCCCTTCTTGCTTGTCACTTCAGGCTCACCCGTCTTCTTCTTCTTTGAGGGTTTCTTCTTCTTCTCTTCAGGGTCGATACCCAGGTCGCGCAACACACCTGCAAAGATGGTAGACCAGGAACTTAACTCCCCGGTTGAAGACCCCACAGACTCTTCGCTGGAAAGATAGACAACCTCTTTCCCAGCAGAAGTGATAGAGCGCAAGGGACGAGGGTTAGGTATATGCGCACCTTCAGTGGCAGTAGGCGGCGTGGCAAACGCATCAGCAACAGGGTACATAAAGTTAACCCTTATCTGGTGATACCAGTATTCTTCTCCGTCTCGAAGCGGGCGCACACTCATGGAACCACCAAAAGTGGCAAAGGCAGCTTGATATAAACACGCCTCTACGCGACAAATCACATAAATAAAAATCAAGCTACGAAAAAAGATCAGTGACGATAAGGAAATTACTAACCTCTATCATCGATCATCAAGATAGGAACTTCCGGGCTATCAGGAAGCCATTGGTCGCTCATCCGCGCCGCCACCAAGACATTTTCCCCGAACACCCGGTTAGGGGTAGGGGTAAGCTCCCGATACCAAGCCTCGGTTTTGGGGATTGGCAAGTCTTCTTTAACAATCGCTTCACTCCAATCGCGGAACGTCATAGCAATGGGAATAACCTCCTCTCGAATATAAAAGAATTTCGGTTTCCAGTCATGAAAACTCTTGGGAGGATTTAGCAATACCTTCTTGGCGGCGCCACGACTGGCAAAGGAGTAGAAGCCCATATTTCTCTGAAGTTGATAAAAGGCTCGAAACTTCACGACAGTGGGCTCGATGCCATGAGCCCAGCACAAGAACTCAAAATGTCGAACCCGGACCATTCCGGGTGGGCTCATCTGAGAGATATGAAACCCATAATATCGAAGGATATGTGCCATAAAGTTGGTCGCCGGCAACCGGAAATTACCTTGATGGAAGAAGTCTTCGAACAAGGTAATGTACCCCGGCGGTGCATCAGCGGCCGTCTGGTTCTGGCCGGGGTACCGGGCACCCCACTCCGGTGGGAACCGGAAACTTCGGGAAAGCTGTTCAAACAGCCCTAGATCCCACCGGAGAACAGGTACAGGACCTTCTTCTCCGGGATTTTCTTCATGTTGTTCTTCAGCCATCGATAGTCAGCAAAGAAACCCTGAATATTTCGGAAACGGGTTGAAGGTCTACTACGACACTTCTTGAAGACTCGAAGATCTGCTGCAACCGTGTTCTTCAAACTTGAAGATTGAAAGAAGCTTTGAGAGAAAGAAGAAGAATAGTAGGAGAAGAAGTGGGGAGCCTCAAATCTCTCCGGATATATATACCCATCGCATTTAATGCGATGGGTAACCGTGCCGAAGTCGCCGCAAACAAGGCCAACCAGAAAGCGCCACGTAGGGCGCGTTTCCCGGAGTGACGGTTACCACGCGCGCGTGGGCCTCACTCTCCTGACGAAAATCTGAACCGTCAGCGACAAGTTGATGACAACCGTCAGGGGTCAACTCAAACGTCACCAACCGCGACTTTTTCACCAACCTGTCAGAAAATTCAAACTTCGAGGTTTCTCCCGCCCAAAAACATTATAAACTTCATGAAAAAGCCAACAACAAGCCTGGTAGCCGCGCCGTAGTAATTCACAACTTACACGCGCGACGTCTACCAAAGCCAAAAGCATCATTCTACCTCTTATTTTTCTAAGTCCAGAGCTCCAACCATTTGCCTCGCGCATGGTGCAGCACTGGACTGGGGGGACTTGAAGGGGTATGGTCCCAAAAAGCTGTGCAATCCTCCTGCAGGGTCGCGCGGGACCATACTCCTTAGCCAATAATTTTCTTATTTTGTCAATCTCGCGCGAGATACACCACAGCTTGTAATACGGCGCGAGGTCGGAATAACAAGAAGCTCCAAGTAACAACACTTAGCATTATGAAAAGAGTGTGCAATAGACCAGTACCACGCGCGAGGTTATTACGTACTCAACAAGGGCCCCGCGCGTTAACAGCGCAAGGCTGTTCCAAATAGTACAAAGTACAAGTGGCAGAAAAAAGAGCCAATAAGCGCCCTTCTGACCCTGCTCAATCGTGCTCCACGATCATCTGACATGCAGGAGACAAGAAGTACTCAAGGACGCCTACCTGGCACCAATCATAAGGCAGAGACAACTGCCCCACGATCTCCACTTGCCTGCTGATGGCAGGACGGCGGCCAGACCGACAACCATGACACGTGGCTCCAATCATTGTGCGCCAGCACCAAAGAACTCCCAGAAGCCACTAACGGTCGAGACAAGTGAGACAAAGAGCATATCGCCCAAGTTGTCGACTTCCGGCCCAAGGCCCATCAGCCCATATCCTCTTACACCTCTCCGGCTATAAATAGAGACCTCACTCCACAGGTTAAACATTCCATTCCCTCTACTCTCACACTTAACACTTAATTATCTCCAAAGCACAGTCGTTTATTCTCACACCGGAGCCCGGTTAAGAGGGAAACCCCCACATTCCCCTCTTAACGAGTAACGGTGTTTTGTTTTGCAGTTAACCACAGTCGTTAAGGAGCTCAAGAATCCATAGAAGATTAACCACTATGCAAGGAACATAAACCAAACTGATTATCCCCTAATTAGTTCTGTGTTTCTTCAAACCTCATCTTCTAGACCTGGCAGCACACACCAAAACCCCACAAATCTACATCGTCATCACCAACTTAGCAAGAAAATTAGCGCAAAGTTTCCAAAATAACCATTATTGCTCGGAAACATACCTAGTTACAACATCTGTCGCCACATCCTTCGTTTAACACCACCAAGGTAAAAAAAAACATCATCAAACACCCGAACCTGTAACTTTACATCCCTTTGATTCAAACACAAATTAACTGAAAATAATAAAGGAAAACACGAAAAAGTGAAATGATACGCGTCGTAAGATGATTACGCGTCGTCGGAGAAGATGAACAATCGTCATCTCCCTCCTGCGTCTCTCTCTTCTGCTCCCTTCTGTCTCTTGTTTCTCTTTCGCACTTTAATTTTTCTCTTTCTTACCTGAGTTTGAGTGTATTGGGCAAGGGTGTTGAGGACAGGTATATGTGTTGGACATGGTAGAAGCAAACGTACAACTTCCAAAGCTAAGGTTTCAAGTAATAAAAGCACAAAACTCACTTTAAGCAACATGTACAACCTTCATTGCATAGAATTGTTATAAATTAGAGTATTATATAATGCATAGCCAAAACAATCTATTTCTGGAGCATCAACACTAAGAGAGTGTTCGTTTCATAGAATGAAATTGAAATTGAATTTTAATGGAATTGGAATCTTGATTTCACTACTTGAGTTGTTGGTTTCAACAAGAAAATTAATTGAAATTCAATAACAACATAAGGAAGAGAATCTATATCCCAATTTCATCCAAATTCCATTCTATTTTGCGAAATAAACACACTTAAATTACAAATCAAATTTCAAGCTTTGTACGAATTGCCATTCGAATTCCATTACAATCCATGAAACGAACACTACCTAAAAGTTTATGCAGAATCACCGATTAAAGTGGATGATAAGCGAAGAATTGAGGCAGAACATTAAGATGATAAGTGATGAGCTTAGCCTAACGTAGTCAAAACCACAACATACTTAACGGAGGGACTTGTAGAAGATACCCCCGGTCCCTTGAGCTCCAACCCATTTCCCTTGTTCAAAAAGAAAATTAAACCTCCCTTCCATTGGACCACTTTTAATTATAGTTGGGATTGTTTCTGTATCCAAAAATGACATTTTATTAGCAATCTGTTGCACAAGATTCTTATGATTTAATTATAGTTGGGGTTGTTTATGTATCCAACACACCGCCCCTTGGGCGTGATTCAATTAAAATGAAGTAGGGCGTGAGCTTGAAAACGAAAACGAATGATCAAATCTATATACTATAATAAAAGAAACCAAATTTTGGACACGTGTCATTCATTGAAGGTATCCTCAAATATATAATTATCTTATATTAACTAAATAAATAAATAATAAATTAATATTAAATCTTATCATACTTTAATAAAATATTATCCTCAAATCTAAATTGTTAATTTAATATATTTTTAAAACAAATACCTCTCTTTCCTACTTATCTTATTTTAAATATATAAATAATAAATTAATATTAAATGTTATCCTAATTTATTAAAAATATAACTTTTTTTATTATTTGGTATACAAAATTATATTTATTCAACTCGTGTAAAACGCGGGGTTTTCAAAAATTTAACTTTTATTATTTACTATACAAAGTTACATTTATATAACCTGTGTAATACACGAAGTTTTTAAAGATATAACGTTTTATCATTTGCTATGTAAAATTAGATTTATTCAACACGTGTAATACACGAGGTTTTTAAGGATATAATTTTTTTTATTATTTGATAGATTTTTTCAACCCGACTATACACGAGTTTTTCAAAGATTCGACGTTTTTATTATTTAATATACAAAATTACATTTATTTAATATGTGTAATACACATGTTTTTTAAAGATATAACTTTTTATTATTTAATATATAAAATTACATTTATTCAACCCGTGTAATACACGGGGTTCTAACCTAGTTAAATATAAATTGAATATTGAATGGTCTAATAGGAAATTATAAAAGATAATTGGCTAATGATTAAATAGGGGTTATGAGACATACCACTACACCAGTTTTGGATTTTACCTTCCATAATTAGAATTATGGTACCAAAGTAGCTTCTTTTATTAATTGATTAAAGAACATACATAAATGGTACCAAAGTAGCTTCTTTTATTAATTGATTAAAGAACATACAGAAGGTAATATAAATCAACGAGAGTTCCAAGGAAATAGGAAACTTAGTTAAACAAGATAAACATGAACCAAATGTACGTATCCTATTTTAATAAATCAACTAGACTTCCAAGGAAATAGGAAACTTAGTTTTTTTTTTTTGGAAGGCAAATATCATTAACACCACAAAACCGGCATTATCTCCAAGTTAGAGATAAGCCAAAGAAAAACGAATTAGTTTACATCAAAATTAAAATGGCACCAACGTTTCCAATCTACCGTATCTTTCTTATATCTACTTTTGTACCAAAGAAAACCCAACGCTTTCACGTCCGCCACTATTTTAACCACGTCCGGGGCTATGTTTGAGAACGCCTTATCATTTCTAGCCTTCCAAATCCTCCAACACGACACTATAAGAATCCCATTACTCCCAAATAGGAAACTTAGTTAAACAAGATAAACATGAACCAAATGTACGTATGCGGTTTTAATAAATCCCATTACTCCCCTTAAGCTGGAGCGTAAAGGTCACAAACGCCAAGCTTGTCGAGGAGAAAACGTAATTGTTGAGCACCCAATGCTTTGGTAAACAAGTCAGCAACTTGGTTTCTTGAGTCAATGTGTAACGGTAACACTTCTTTGGACTCAACCCGTTCTCGAACAAAATAGCAATCCATTTCGACATGTTTCGTACACTCATGAAACACTGGGTTGATGGCTATGTGTCGAGCAGCCAAATTGTCACAAAACATAAACGTCGGTCGTGATTGTGGTGTTTGTAGTTCGCTGAGTAACCATCGAACCATAAACTTTCACTCACCGTGCTTGCCATCGAACGATACTCAGCTTCCGCTGACGACCGAGAAACGACCGACTGTTTCTTTGTTTTCCAAGAAATCGGGGCACCACCTAAGCTCAATAGATAGCCAGATCGAGAGCGCCGCGAAAGAGGGCATCCGAGCCAGTCGGCATCGCAATAAGCAACCAAATTAGCGCCTCCGGTTTTCGGTAGAAGAATGCCTTAGCCCGGACTAGTTTTCAAGTAGCGAAGTACCTGAATGACAGCTTCCATATGTTCATGTCGAGGGTCCGAAACGAATTGAATTAGCACATTAACGGCGTAAGTAATATCGGGTCTCGTAGCTTGGAGGTATAGGAGTCATCCCACAATTCGCCTATAACGACCAGCATCAACCTTTTCGCTTTCACCACAAGTTGTTAACTTTAGGTTTTGTTCCATTGGAAATGAGCTTGGTCGACACCCGATTAACCCACTATCCTCAAGAATATCCAATGTATATTTTCGTTGACTAAGGACCATTCCGTCTGCAGTTCTTGCAACCTCAATACCCAAAAGTACTTGAGAATCCCGAGATCTTTGATGCTGAATTTTTGTTGGAGAAATACTTTGGTTTGGTTGATTTTGTCAACATCATCACCGGTAATTATGACGTCATCGACATATATAAGAATGGCTACAAATCGATTGCCATTGGTGTGAGTGAACAATGAGTAATCGGCTTTGGATTGTGAAAACCCGTTTTCAAGTAGTGCAGCGGAAAATTTTTGGTACCAGTTTCGAGAAGCTTGCTTTAAGCCATACAAAGATTTCCTTAGGCGACAAACCCTCGTTTCATTTTTCTTAGCAAAACCTTGTGGTATTCTCATGTAAACTTCTTCCACCAAATCGCCATGGAGAAACGCATTGTTGATGTCGAGTTGATGCGTTATCCAATTTTGTTTAACCGCCACAGCTAAGAGTGTCCGAACTGTGACGAGTTTAGCCACCGGTGCCAACGTGTCATGATAATCTACCCCCTCCATTTGAGTGAAGCCTTTCGCAACGAGACGTGCTTTGAAGCGTTCAACTTCTCCATTGGGTTTGTATTTAACTTTGTAAACCCATTTTGAATCAATTGGACATTTTCCTTCCGGAAGATCTTCAAGGGACCAAGTCTCATTAGCTTCAAGGTCTTGGATCTCCCTTTGCATAGCATCAACCCATCGTTGATCCTGCGTGGCTTCACTAAAGTTTTTCGGCTCATTATGGGAACTAATGTCCGTTAGATAAACTTTATGAGAGTTAGTGAATTTATCATAAGAAACATAGTGAGCAAGGGGGTGTACCGTTGAAGAAGACTGATTTGTGGTAGTGCGTTTATGGTCAACGGATGGAGGCAATTTAACTTCGAAGTCGTCTAGTCGCTTAGGAGGTGCCTTTGTTCTTGGTTCTCGAAGATAAGTTGCTACTTCTGGCTCAACTGAAATGTCGGATGAATTGCCAGGTGACTGACCTGGTGTGGTTTGGCCCAAACCGCTACCATCAGTGGACGTTTCTATAGATGGGCATGCGTTGGCTGGCTGGTCAGAACTCATCGGCACAATGTCGAGAATATCATTTAATGCCACATTATCTGCATCATCATTTGGCCTAACATTGTTCTCTTGGGCTTGCATGTTAGGCTCATCTTCAAAGGCAGGAGGCTCAAACATAGAGACTTCTTTTATTATGGACTTTATTCTGGTAAACGGGAAACTGTGCTCCACAAAAGTGACGTCCCGAGATGTTACAATTTTCCGTTCTCGATATCGTAGACCTTGTACCCTTTTGTTCCCAAGGGATATCCAATAAAAACCCCGGGTCTTCCCCAATAAGCAAATTTGTCTCCCCCTGTCTCGGTGCTCCAGTAGTACGCTAGGCAACCGAAAACTTTCATCTGGTCATAATCAGGCTCTTCGCCAAAAATAATCTCATAGGGGGTTCGGTTGTTGATGACTTTTGATGGAAGACGATTTATTATATATGTGGCAGCTTGGATACATTCAACCCAGAATTTTAGTGGCAAACAAGCTTGAAACATGAGTGCCCGGGCTGTTTCAAGAAGGTGACGATGTTTTCTTTCGACCACCCCATTTTGTTGTGGGGTGTGTGGGCAAGTCGTCTCCAACAAGATACCTTATTCGCCATAAATTTTTTTCATTTTGTTTGAGGTAAATTCTCCTCCATTATCACAACAGATTCTTTTGATTAATTTTCCAAACTGTGTTTTTACCATCTTTTGAAAATTTATCAAACAATCACTTGCTTCGTTCTTGTGACTAATTAAAAACGTCCAAACTGCTCTACTATAATCGTCGACAATTGTTAAGAAAAAAATGGCATGTGAAGTAGATTGCCTACGATACTTGCCCCAAATGTCGCAATGAATTAAATCGAAACATGCAACAATTTTTATTAAACTTCTCGGAAAAGGCAAATGAGTTTGCTTAGCCTTGGAACAAGCATCACAAAATTTGTCTTTAACATTAAAGGAAATACTTTCAAGAAAACCGACCCGACAAAGTTTACTATATGATGCGTGACCCAATCGCTTGTGCCACACTTCAGCATCCGTCTTGGACATCATGGCCTTCCTATCTTCAACCATCACGCCCATCCTATAGAGACCATTTGCGCACTTACCCACGCCAATCAGTTTCCTCGAGCGTAAGCCCTGCATAAAACAAAAATTTGGAAGAAAACTCACTAAGCAATTTAAATCTTTAGCAAGTCGACTTACTGAAAGTAAGTTACAATTGAAGTTTGGAATATAGAGAACTTTTTGGATTTTAACATCCTTTGTCAAATGACAATCACCTCTTGCTTCAACCGAAATGCTATCCCCATTCGGGATGACCACAGGTGTTTCATTTTTATCTTTAGTGACATTAAAAAGAGGTCGTAAATTATGAAGTATGTGGTCAGTTGATCCAGAATCAATGATCCAATCCTCGGTTTCGGGTAACTTACCAGCCATGTTGACTCGAGGGACATGATCACCTTGTGTTACGGGTTCCTTCGATTCGGAGAAGTCCCTCAAAAGTGTTTTGTACTGCTCTTCACTTAAGCCAGCAACTGTGTTCGGTTCGGTTTCCACGCACCCGGCCTTGGGCCTCCCGCGTTCTCTTTTTTGCTTTTCCGGGCCACCACTCCGGGTAGCCCACCAGCTCAAAACAACCCGATTTAGCGTGGCCAGTCTTCCCACAGTGTGAACACGTTTCCATCGCCCCATCGCCTTTCTTTGATTGCCCCGGGTTTGATTTGAAACGTGTCCCGCGAGTGTCCGTTTTGTTTTGCCCTCCTACCTGAAACGCAACAGCCTCAACGTGTGCTTTCTTACCCATGGCCAGGTTGCATTGTTGTTCATCTTCTGAAACAAGCCGATAGGCTTCCCTGATCGTGGGTGTCGGCTTCATAGATAATAACTGGGTTCGTATTGTAGAAAATTCCGGATCCAAACCCATAAGAAACTCATACAACGATTGTTTTTCTTTGAATTCTGTCATCCTTTTTCCAACCTCACAGGTGCAGTTGCTACAGGTACATTTTGGCATCGGTAGGACTGAATCGATTTCATCCCATAGTGACCTTAACTTTGTATAATACACGGAGACGGTGGCACCTTCCTATTGTGTTACTGTTAAGGTTTGTTTCAGTTCGTATGCCCTAGGTGCGCTTTCTTTCCCGAACCGTTCCTTGAGATCTTTCCAGATTTCTTCAGCCGTATTCGCATATTTTACGCTACCTCTAATTTCTTTATCCATTGCTGTAGTAAGCCAACCCTTGATCATCGCATCACATCTCATCCATGCCATATACATCGGATCGGTTTTTGCTGGTTTTGGGATTGAACTGTCGATAAATCCCATCTTGTTCTTGGCAAAGTAGCTTCTTTTATTAATTGATTTGTGAGTTTGTTTCAAGGTTTTGATTTTTGTATGTCCTGCTCTGATACCATTAGAATTATGGTACCAAAGTAGCTTCTTTTATTAATTGATTAAAGAACATACAGAAGGTAATATAAATCAACGAGAGTTCCAAGGAAATAGGAAACTTAGTTAAACAAGATAAACATGAACCAAATGTACGTATGCTGTTTTAATAAATCCCATTACATAATTCCTTATATACCACATGTGGTTTCATGCCCAGTGGAAGTACACATGATCTTATTATTACTTTCTTTCATTTGTTTCCCATATTTTCTCTAGTAGCATAGTCAGACCATGTGTAGTTGTAATGCCCCTACCCTTGGGCGTTTTGCGCCATGTGGCAGCCCAGTCAGCAATGGGGCATTATGGGGCGTTTTCTAAAATGGGTGTAGTGGAGATGTGAGCATTGTGTTAAAAGAGATTTAAATAAAAAAAACCATCAAAAAATCTTGTTGGACAAACAAAGGAAGATCAATGGTGATTGGACAAACAAAAGGAAGCAAGACGTGGAAATAAAAACGCTCCAACTGATTTTGGGTACAAAAACGCCCACGGGGGCGACAACAGGGGCGTGGTGGGGCGTTTTGTTAAAAAAACGCCCAAAAAGTAACGACCACGGATGGTCTAATGGGTTACTGGCAATACATGTCATTTCATTTGGTTTTCTTTTCGTACGTAAGATTATTAAAAGGAGTTTGGTTGATGTTAAGAAGATTATGAATGAAAAATATGAAAGTTTCATTTTATCTCTAAGTTTCTTTCTATCTTCTTTCTGGTTTCTTTGGCCCATGTTTAATAGTTGTAACCACATCATTGTGATAGACCATATATTTGGCCATTAAAGACTATGATTCCGCTTTAAAATTGACATTTATTTAGTTTAATGAGATATTATCATAAAAAAAATCATCCCATCTCTGCGGCGAGCCTAACGGTTTTCTGTTTTGCAGGATCGTTTTCCAAGCTATCTAACAAGATCCAAACCCTCGATTACAGGCTCCGGCCTTAAGTCGATTCTTTGGTTCTTCAATTGGCGCCATCCGATCTCAAAGCTCTTAGTCCTTCACTTTGGTGAATTTCTTGAGCAAAGAACTGACAAATGGCGGCCTCAGGTTCTATGAATCTGGGATCCACGGCTGTTAACACACAAACTACAGCACCAGCAAGCACTGTTTCCGCAATCTCAGCTGCTTTAAGCTCGGGACCGGGAACAACCTTGCCATTTATTCTGCTTCCTACTTCACAAACGTCAGAGTTTGACACGGAATTTCTCTCAAAAAATGCAAGTCTTCTACGAAGATTGAAAGCACAACAGGCTAGAGATGAACAAATCCTCGGTCTACGAACCAGGTTATTTCAGGAAGAAACTCCGGTAAGGACTATGGGTCCTACGATATTCACCCCTCCTACTTTCTCCACAGCTGTTACTTCGGAAACTTATAGTGGATATGTGCAGGGATCCTCCGGACCATCTCCAGCTATGATAATACGAAATGAAACTGAAGTAATTAACGATCCAGAGCTTACCAAGCCATATCACCCATTTTCCATGACTGCTAAGTCCAAATTTAGCGTCCGCATCACACACGCCAAGCTACCTCCGAAGCTCAAAATGCCAACTACAGTAAAAAAGTATGATGGTACGACTGATCCAGATGATCATATGTTCGACTTCGACGGAGCTGCGCGAGTAGAACAATGGCCGATGCCGGCGTGGTGCTTCATGTTCGCACAAACACTAACCGGGGCTGCCCGGGTGTGGTTTGATGCGCTGAATGAAGGAGAGATCAACGATTTCGAAGAGTTCCGAAGATTATTTCTCTAGAATTTTAGCCAACAAAGGCACTATTCCAAAGAAATCACCGAAGTTCACAACATCTGGAGAAAGGATGGGGAATCTCTGGATAGTTTCATCGACCGGTTCAACCGGGAAAGTATGCAGATCAGTGGGGTGGTTGACCAGTTAAGGATCTCCGGATTCTGTCACGGTGTCCGGAACAACCAGCTAGTTGAAAAGCTGCACGAAAATCTTCCGAAGACAATGGAAGTACTCATGGAACGAGCCAGAGCTTTCGCTCGGGGAAAAAACGCATGTAACCCAGCTCCGGAGTCAGATCATAAGATATCCTCCTGGAAGAAAAATGGTGGGTCGGTGTTCGATAAAACTCCATCCGGAAGTAGGGGACGACCGCACCCCTACAACAGGAACGACAGACCGCCACGAGGAAGAAGCTCCGGGTCAAGGTTCTACAATCTATCGGACCTTTCCAAAACTCCCAGTGAGATTCTAAGCGCAGAAGGGGCAAGTTTCCCTGTCCCGCCAAAGCTCCGAAATCCGGGTGATAAGAACTCCAAAAAATATTGTGATTACCATCATGCTCGAGGTCACAATACAGACGATTGCTGGTCTCTAAAGCAAGAAATTGAAAAAGCAGTACGGTCTGGTAAGCTGTCACATCTAGTAAAAGAGGTAAAGGAAGGAAAGTCTTCAGGGAACTCGTCAGATAATCCGAACAATCAACCAGCAATTTGCATGATCAGGAAAGTAGGTAGCCAGGGCATCAAGCGGTCCAGTCATCATATGGCCGCTTGGATGCAGCAACCAATTGCTTTCTCTCCAATTACCCCCGGAGAAGTAAAAGACGGACCTATCATAGTATCTGCGATCATAGCAGGTCATAAGGTCCGGAGGGTTTATGTTGACAGCGGAAGTGCCACCGAGATCATGTATCAGCAGTGTTTCCAACAGCTAGCTCCACAAACCAAAGCAAAGTTGATACAAGTCTCTATGCCATTAGTAAGTTTCTCCGGAGAAGTGGTACAGCCTATTAGGCAAATCACTTTGCCAACAACGTTGGGAGAAGGAAGTATGGTCCGGACCGTTAATTTAACGTACCTGGTAGTGGAGGCAAGATCCGTCCACAACGTGATATTAGGAAGACCAGGCATGTGAGCTTTCAGTATCATCAGTTCTACCATCCACGGCTCATTAAAATTTCCCACCGAAGCAGGGGTAGCGACTCTGCACTCTGAGTCAACAATCTGCGTAGCCGAAATACGACAAAGCAATGGTAATATCCAACCTCCGAACCTCCTTACAGAAGAATGGGCCATACACCCACATTTTCCGGAGCAAAAAATCGCAGTCGGGGCCCAGCTCCCCGTACGTACCAAGAAGAAGCTGTGGAAGCTTTTGTCTAATTCACTTGATGTATTTGCGTGGCAAACCTCGGATATGGTCGGAGTTCCCCGATGTTTGGCCGAACATAAACTGAAAGTGTCGCATTCAGTAAAACCGGTAGCTCAAAGAAAAAGAAACATGGCTCCAGCCCGTAACAAAGCCATCTCCGAAGATGTGCGAAAATTGCTCAGCGCCTGGATTATCAGAGAAGTGCGGTATCAAACATGGGTCTCCAATCCGGTGATGGTAACCAAGAAAGACAAAACTTGGAGGATGTGTGTCGATTTCCCGATCTGAACAACGCGTGTCCGAAGGACTGCTATCCTCTGCCGGAGATCGATCTAAAGATCGACTCCCTTTCCAGCTTTCGCCTTAAATGCTTCTTGGATGCATACAAAGGCTACCACCAGATACAGATGGCTTTAGAAGACGAAGATAAGACGGCGTTCGTAACGAATGAGGGACTCTTCTGTTATACCAAAATGCCGTTTGGGCTGAAGAACGCTGGAGCTACATACCAAAGGTTGATGGATAAAGCATTCAAAGATCAGATCGGGCGAAACTTGGAAATTTACGTGGATGATTTGGTCATCAAAAGTCAAGCCGAAGACAACATGATCGATGACATACTTGAAACCTTCACAAGGCTTCGGAGTATCAATCTTAAACTTAATCCCAAAAAATGTTCTTTCGGCTTAGAGGAAGGAAAGTTTCTCGGCGTATGGATAACACAGTCTGGAATACAGGCGCACCCGGATAAAATAAAAGCGGTAGTCTCCATGCAGCCTCCCAAAACTGTCAAAGAAATTCAGTCACTGAACGGCAAGCTCGTGGCTCTCCATCATTTTGTCTCAAAAGCAGCTGATCGCACTATCCCTTTCATGAATTTGTTGAAAAAGCGAACGGGAAAGGGTCAGATAGAATGGACGCCGGAGGCCGACTCAGCATTCCAAGAGCTAAAAGTTTGCCTAGGGTCGTTACCCACTCTAACTACCCCAGTCACCGGTGAAACTGTAACTGTTTATCTCTCTGCCTCTCATTTCGCCATAAGTGCAGTGCTTGTGGTACATCGGAATCAAGCACAAATTCCGGTCTACTACGTAAGCCGCATCCTGAAAGATTATGAAACTCGATACCCGATGATAGAGAAATTGGCACTCGCTTTGGTACTTGCCTCCAGGCGCCTCCGAAGGTACTTTCAGGCTTTCAATATAGAGGTGCAGACTGACCTCCAGATCCAACAAATTCTCAGAAAGCCGGAGGTTTCCGGACGTCTTACCAAGTGGGCAATTGAACTCAGCGCTTTCGATATCACATACCGAACCAGAGGTCCGGTGAAGGGCCAGGCCGTGGCAGATTTCCTCACGGAGGTACCGACCGAATAAAGCACCAAAGAAAAGTCCTCCCTACCAAGGGTATGGAACTTATATACAAACGGAGCCTCCAGCAAAGAAGGGTCGGGAGCCGGATTAATCCTAATAGATCCAGAAGGGATAGAATACACTTATGCTCTGCGATTTGAGTTTAAAACTTCAAACAATGAGGCCGAATATGAGGCCCTCCTTGCAGGACTCCAAACCGCAGCTAAGGCCGGTGCAACCTCCGTGCGAGCACATGTTGATTCGTTGTTAGTGGCTAATCAAGTCGGCGGAGAGTACGAGGCACGAGAGGATAACATGGTTCGGTATCTCCAACAAGTTAACAGCTTAATTTCCTCTTTCGACTCTTGCAAGGTAGTACACATACCACGGAGTAAGAACAAAAAGGCCGATGCCTTAAGCAAACTCGCATCCGTAGCCTTCTGTCACTTATCCAAAGAAGTTCTAGTCGAAACCCTACAAGCTCCGGCCATCCAACAGACGGGCTCCGTTATGTCAGTCTCCATGCAGGAGAAATCTTGGATGACTCCAATCTTGGATTACTTGAAAAAAGGTACGCTCCCAGAAGACAAAGCTCAGGCTCGGAAGCTAAAGGTAAAAGCGTTGCAGTATCAGGTTCACGATGGGCAACTTTACCGAAAGACCTTCTTAGGTCCGCTCTTGAAATGCTTAACACCGGACGAAGCCAGCTATGTCATAAGAGAAATCCACTGGGGAATATGCGGCATCCACTCCGGACCGAGGATGGTCGTAGCCAAGGCTATGAATGCCGACTATTTTTGGCCGGGAATGCACCAAAGTGCTATTAATGAATTACAAGCATGTGAAGATTGCCAACGGCACGCTCCCATCAGCCACCGAGCAAAAAATAACCTTGTCCCCGTAACTTCGGCTTGGCCGTTTCAGAAGTGGGGGAGCGACATCGTTGGTCCTTTCCCAGTATCCACCGGAGGAGTGAGATTCCTATTGGTTGCCATCGATTACTTTACCAAATGGATCGAAGCCAAACCACTCCTAACAATCACCGGGGATCAGGTGTTGAGGTTTGTATGGGAAAACATAGTATGCAGATACGGAATGCCGCTCTGTATAGTCAGCGACAATGGGAAACAGTTTGCAGAAAAACCATTCAAGACTTGGTGCGAAAGAATGCACATTGAGCAAATTTTTGCTTCGGTAGCCCACCCCCAGGCCAATGGGCAGGTAGAAAGAGCCAACCGCAGTATTGTGGACGACATAAAAAAGCGGCTGGGGAAGGAAGGAGTTTCCTGGGCAGATGAGCTTCCGCACGTCCTGTGGGCTCACACGACGATGCCAAAAACAAGCACTAGGGAAACTCCCTTCAGTTTAACATACGGGACGGAAGCAGTCATTCCCGCCGAGGTAGGGATACCCACCCCCCGCATGCAACAAAGTCAAGAAGAAAACGAGCAAGAACTTCGCCTGAACCTCGATCTAGTCGAAGAAAGAAGAGAACTTGCGGCCATCCGAGAAGCGAAGTATAAAAAAGAGTTGGAAAAACATTACAACTCTAAAGTAAAAGAGGTTCGGTTCAATGCAGGAGACTACGTTATGCGGAGCAACGAAGCCAGCTTGGCTGAGGGCACCGGAAAAATGGCTCCGAAGTGGGAGGGCCCTTATCTAGTTAACACCGCAGGAAAGGACGGTGCCTACACTCTCAGCAAGATGGATGGAACCCCCATCCCTCGCACTTGGAATGGAATGCACCTCAAGAGGTGTTTTCTTTAAAAATTTGATGTTCCAAAATAAGATTGTAATACGGAAGCTACGGCCTCTGTCACTCTTTTTCTTTCCTTGTAAAGCGGATGGTTTTACCCGCACCAAGCAGTTTTATTAATTCCAAGAACTACGGAGGGTTTTTCCCGTAGATTATTTTATATGTTTTTACCATGTGTTCACCGGAGAAAAATAACTCCGGATCAAATAAATAGAATAATGAAAATTTTCTATCACTAAAGTTGCAACATACAAAACATCTTCGGCCGAATTAGGGATGCTAACCCTAAAAGGGGAGAACGAACCGGCTCCGTTCGTATTCCTTCACTTAAAAATTATCCTTAAAAAGTAAAACTAATCGGATCCGTACACAAGAAAGAACGTTCTAAAAACCGAAAAAATGTAAACACAAAAAGCATGGACGCATGTACAATAAAGTGATTACATCAAAATTAACCGGACTAATACAGCCGGATGATACAAGAAACATTTACATATCGAAAGGATAATTGTCAAACGCTGGTAAGAACATCATTACATTCGTTCCAAGTTTCAAAAAACAGGGTGCATATCCCAAAAAACCGGACATGTCCACCCTCTAAAAAGTTAAACAAACTAAAAACTTCCAAGGTGCATACCCCAAAAAGCCGGGCATGTCCACCTCATTCCTTCGGAGAATCATCGTTTGCGAAAAACAGAGCCTTCTTAATCTCAGAAAGTGGCGCGTTGATGAGCTTCGGAAGATCCTCTACCACCAGAAACTTAAGAGTATCAAAGCAAGCAACCGCCGCATTCAGCTCCTCCGCAGCGTTACGATTCAGCAATGGAACATCTGCATAAGGGGTCTTCTTCTTCAAAGCATGAACGTATCCCTGATGAAGACCGGAATTAACACCAACAGAGCTCATCGCATTGTTAACTGCGGCCACGGCTGCAGTCATCTCCGGTCCTTTATGGATGTTTTTGGCCAGAAGTTTGGCTCCTTCCGAAAGCATCCATGCTTTGGTTGCTTGAAGTTCCTCCACCTTAGCCTTTAAAGCTGCTTTCTCCGTTTCACTCTCTTCTTCACGCCCCTTCATCTCTTCAATCTGGTCTCTCAAATCAGCCTCTCATGATTTAAGCGTATCCCGCTCTGGAAAAAGTGTTAGAAAGAAAAACGGAAAATTAAAGCCAAACAAAGTACGTACCAGCCATCATACTCTCATAAGCAAGATGAGCATTGTTAAAAGATTCTTCCATTTTCGCCAAAACCGTCTTATGCTCTTCATCTTTCTTCCTCATCGATTCGGAGAATGCTTTAAATTCCGCAGATACCTTGTCCCTGTCTTCCGCAGCGGAAGCAGAGGCCGCTTGGGATGATTGATTTTGAGCAATCAAAGACCTAACTTTCTCCTGCTGAGCCTGAAGATCCTGAGTCAGTTGAGTGACTTTCTTCTCCATATCCGGAGCCCTTAGAACCTTCCGCTTCAAAGAGCGAGTTTCTTTCTCCAGGTTTTCCCTCACAGACTCCGCCTCGATCCATCTTCGATAGACTCCGCCTCGATCCATCTTCGATAAACCTCAGTCACAAAAATATTTGATTGAGCCTGATTAGTTAAAACAGCCGTAGCCAGATCTTGGCTCTTCATTTTCCGGCTCTTGGCATAATCCAGCGGAGTATTAATATTAAACAGCAAGGTTCTTGCAACAAGCTCGTCCATCACCATGTCCTTGTTCCGGATATCCCAATCCGGAATGAACTTCTCATCGGCCGTCGCCGGATCAATTTCTATCTCATCCGAAAAAGTATCTGCATAACGAAAAAAGGACATCAACTCAGGTCCGAACCAAGATGAAGGAAGTGAAGACACTTGATCTTCCTCATCATCTAAAAAACAGTCCGGACCCAAGGATGAGTCCAAGAAAGTACCTGAAAAGGTCACCACCTTCGGACCGCCATGAGCTTTTCCCTTATCTGTACCCTCCGGATTTTCTACCTCCATGCTCTCAACTTCGCTGTCCGGAATAAAACCACCTGAATATGCAGGAGTGGGTTCGGATCTAGCCCGTGCGGCCTCCTCTCTTGAAAACTTACCACCAGTAAGATGTTCATCCAACTCTTCCATCACGTCACCACTGGAGCGTGAGGTACCTTTCTTGGTCTTCTTCATCTTCGGCATTGGGAGGGGATCAGAAGATCGGATTTGCACGGACTCAGTTTTCCTCTTCTGAACAAGAAGCTGCTGATCTACTTCATGAACAGTACCCTTGCTTTTCAAAGAAGCAGAAGAAGGGCGGTATTGAAGGGCTTCATCTAAGCTGCGAACCTCCGGGTCACTATCCACGTCATCAAGAACATATTTCTTACCAGCTCGCGATCCGTATGAACCAGCGGCATCCTTCAAAGATGTCGGAATAGAAGAAGTAACCTCCACAGCAGCTTGATCACGAGTACTCGAAGGGATAGAAGAAGTGGTCTCCGCAGCAGGTTGTTCAGAAACATTTTGAGGAATCACCGGCTGAATCTCCTGAGCCGAAGAAGCCACTTGCTGCATAAGAGGAACCTCGTCCTCGCCTTGGTCTGCAAAATCGAAATAAAAAACGTCCAAACTGGGAACCTTCAGAGCATCCAGAAGAGACATTATGGCACCTACATTTTCAAATCAGAAAGAAAAAAAAATTAGTAAAATAACAAAATAATGGTGCCGAAGGGGATGCAAAAGGCCAGAACTTACGATCACGCTTTCGGCGAATAATCGGCCAATCCCTATCCCCTTGGGCCCAGGAAAAACTGACTCGACTTAACCAAAGGAAATGCTCGGGAAGGGGACGGATTGGGGACTTGTGCTCGATCAGGGCACGAGCAAGCTCTTGGTCAAAAATGAAGTTTTCGCCCAGATCGAAGGACATCGTCTGGTCCTTGAAACGCCACCTCATGTCCTCCGGAAGGCAACGATCGTCCAGCCAGAAAAAATTATCTTTCCAATTTTTCAAGCTGGACCGTTCGTTGGATGACGGGGAAGGTATACCCTTCCGGTGTGCAAAGGTATACCAATCTCCGGCCGTGATGAATTCATAAAAGTATCGGAAAACATTTAGGTCCGGTCTCCGATCTAGGGCTCGACAAGAGATTTCAAAGTGGCTTATACGGCTAAGGCCGAACGGGTTAACCTGACTGATATGAACCCTAAAAAACTGGAGAACCCTAATAAAAAAGCGAGAAAACGGGACCCTATAATTCGCGAAATTGCAGACGCCAGTGTAGAAGGGAAATTTCCCTTGACGGAAAGGGTAAATGGTTTCGTTTTTTGGCAGGACCGGATTCAAGTCTAGTGGGATCCTATACTCGCTAACAAACTTATTTAACTGACGTTGTGTGAGAACACTCACACTATCAGACAAATTGTCCTTACCAGGAGCCATTTCATAAAAATAAAAGAGAAGTGAAAAAGGACGCACCTTTTAAGAAGAAGAAGAAGAGTTTTAAGTAAAAGCTAGAGGGTAACAAGGGAGGAGAAGAAAACAAGAGAGAAAGAGGTAAAAGTGAAAAAGTAAAAAACGAATTTATAGAGGTTTTAAGTCGGTTAGGGGCAGTCTTATCGAACCGTCACCTCAACACACTCTCACGAGTTTCAACACAGGGGTTTATAGCTGTCACGGGTGGGTGACTGACGGTCGAGTCACAAAAGTCACCCACGCCACATCATCACCATTCAGGTCACACCACGTCATCAATTCTGACCACTCCAACAGCGACACGTCATCCGAATAAGACAAACCTAAAACAACATTTTGCTAAGTCTCCACCGAGACTTAACAAACTGGGGGACTTGAAGATACATATCTGAGGCCGGACATTACCCTTGGGACGAACCGGACTCCACTTGAACAGGCATCTAAAACATGTCCGATCCTCATCAAGTACCTCCGGAGACGAACCTCCATTTAAGTGCGTTTGGACGAATGACGTCATCTCAGTTGACTACTATAAATATCCCATCAAGTACAAGGCCAAGTACGATTTTCTGAACCTTCGTCCCTACTTTCTCTCTCTATTTTCTCTTTCTACAAATACTTATCCTCACACCGGAGGGTGGTCGCAGAGGGGCCCTCCCATCTCTGCGGCGAGCCTAACGGTTTTCTGTTTTGCAGGATCGTTTTCCAAGCTATCTAACAAGATCCAAACCCTCGATTACAGGCTCCGGCCTTAAGTCGATTCTTTGGTTCTTCATCCATAAACCCTAACACCACAAATACCTCCATAAACACACACACATATTTCTTACAATCAACTTAACACCATGCATACTATCTCGAATTCATCTTTAACATTCTTTGCTTCCTCCCTCCTCCTCATCTCCACCATATTCCACCCATGCGCCGCTACGATTCCTCATAAACTATCCCCTCTTCAAACTCCGGCTACTGTCTTAAAATACCACAATGGATCAATCCTCATTGGCAACATAAACGTCAACATCTTATGGTACGGGCACTTCACCCCGACCCAAAAAACCATAATAACTGATTTTATTAACTCACTCAACACCCGCCTCCCTCCGGCACCTTCCGCGGCCTCCTGGTGGCAAACCACCAGGAATTACAAAGGTGGGCCACGAAGGATCCAATTAGGGAAACAAATAGTAGATGAAAAATACTCTCTAGGAAAAACCCTTAAAGATTCTCATCTTATTTATTTAGCTTCCAAAAATATTGGGTTTAATGAAATAAGCCTAGTATTGACCGCTAATGACGTGGCGGTTAATAGGTTTTGCATGAACCGGTGTGGGACCCACGGGTCGACTCAGGTGAACAAGGGTCATAACTTTGCGTACGCGTGGGTCGGTAACTCGGTGACTCAGTGTCCGGATCAATGTGCATGGCCGTTTGTGCAACCCCTGTAATGCCCAAAGGTTCCACCATTAGTGGCGCCTAACGGTGACATTGGAGTCGACGGGATGATTATAAACATTGCAACAGTGTTAGCTGGAACCGTGACGAACCCGTTTGATGGCGGGTATTTTCAAGGTCCGGCTACGGCTCCGTTAGAAGCCGTTACGGCTTGCACCGGGATATTCGGGTCGGGTGCGTATCCCGGATACCCAGGGAGCGTATTGATGGATAAGAGGACGAAGGTTAGCTATAATGCGCAGGGTGTGAAGGGGCGTAAGTAATTGTTACCAGCTATGTGGGACCCCAACACTTCGACGTGCAAGGCACTCCTGTAGTCCTGTGAGGATTAATTGGAGGATTACTTGTGAATTATAATTCTTATTTTTTTATTGTATTATTTGTTAAGTTTAAAGATTTACTAAATAGAGTAAGCTGCTTATCATATTTAATCAATAATAATAGAGAAAATGAGACAATTAATATTTATTTATTTATTTATAATATAATATATTATATAGCGTTTGTTGTCATATATTTAATTATTGCATATAGACTTATAACTTGCTAAATAAATACCAAGTTATTTCACAGAGGAGCGTTAAAGTTCCAACACTATTCATAAAATTTTATGTGTCAAATACATCAATGCTATCAAAATACACTTAAACACATGGAGTCTAAATATGAGTCAATTAACCTGTTTATCTTAATGTGTTAAATGGGTTGATACGTTATAAATCAATTGTAATAAAGTTTTATTAAACGTGTTAGGACGCGACTACTAACCGTGTATTAAACTAGTTAAACATGCAACCAAACATACGGCAATTTTATGAAACACGTTAAAACCGACAAAAACCAAATTATTTTCTTGTCGTATCCTATTTTCCACCATAAGAAAGCATGAGTCTCACGTTCATTGTACCAACAAGGAATCAAGCACATTACTTAGTACTTGATCGAGAAGTTGGGAAGCAAAAACAAGTTCATTAAAAGGCGGTAGATGGGGTGAATATAGAGGGCTCATGTAAAAGTCCAATTAAAGGATAAAAAGATTAGTTAGCACAAATTTATAAAAACAATAACTGAAGTAGGGATGTTCATTGAACCGAATAACGAATTTTTGAATTACTCGAATCGAATTTTTTCGAATATTGTTTTTTTATATTTTTGCTTGAATTCGTATTCAATTAAAAACTGGTCAATTTGACTCGAATTCGTATTCAAATAAAAATCCGATTCATATTCGATTAAAAATTCAAATTTGAATCGAATTCGGATGAATTTGAATAAATTCGTTTTGATTCAATTTTTTTTTAAATATGTAAAAAGACTATCAAATCCTAACTTTAACACCATGTATAAATTATAAAGTAGACACAAATAACAATATCAGATTAAAAAGTTCGAAACCGGTGCAATGATGCGGGATGGCTGGTGCGGTGATGGCGATGCGGGATGGTGGCTGGTGCGCTGATGGGGATGTAGAATGGTGGCTGGTGCGATGATAGGGGATGGGGAATGATGGCTGGGCAGCGACGCTATGGCCGATGGGTGATGGTGGCGTCGTTGTCTTAGTCGGTTAAGTTATGGTCGTGGCTGATGCAAATAAATTTATAAATTAATTTATACTATAGCCCAAATTAAAGTTATATGTGTATTATATATAAATATAATAAACAAATATGTGTAATTTGAATTCAAATTTCGGATCGAATTTAAACTTGTAAATTCGTATCCAATTCGTATTCAATTTATTAGACTGGAATTGAATCGAAAATTCAAATTCTTGATACTCGAATTGAATTAAGTCGAATTTCGAATTTTTCGAATTCGAATCGAATTCTGAATACCTAAAGTGAAGATATCAAGACTTTGGGCCTAGAAAGAAAATGTGAACCTATGGTGGGTCATTTGCTAGTATGGAGGGTTGGTGGCAATCTATTCATGAAATCCAAATTCCAAGTTAACAAATCCTTAGCTAGTTCAAGTTTATTTTTGTGCATGCACAGTTTCACACTACTAGTATATGATTAAGCTCTCTGAGAATACACTAGCCATAAGACTAATGGTTCCACATAGGAACACCTTACCCTTCAACTCGGTTGGAGGAGATGCGTATTTTATCAAGAGCATCTTGGATCGTATATGCGTAGTTGAGTGAATCAATCATTTGTCAGTAGGTTTCACATATGAAAGAATTATACAAGTAGATGGACACCCAATCACCCTCAATAAGTGATGACAAGTGTGACAAGTACATGCCATATTTTATCAAGAGCTTACCAATATAGTCTATGAATAAATTACACAAGTAGTTATTAAATCTAACATAAATTAATGTTGAAAATAATAATTCAAACATCATACTTTATATTATTTTACAGATTTGAGCCTCATCTACTTATCTTGGAGACTTGGAAGACTAAAGGGTGGAAATCATTTGGTTCTTTTTCTCAGCTTGATTCTAGGGATATAATTGTTTTGGTACAACTCATTTGCCAATTTTTCTTTCCTTCTTGCTTCTCGTAGATTGTGTTCCTCCTTGCTATCTACGTTTAACGATCGACTATATATACTATTCTTTCCTCTTTTCTAAAGCATCAATTATCAATTGCTCATGAGAGTCCTATTGCCTATTGGTAGGCCTGTAAACGAATCAAACGAATTGTTCATGAACTTCTTCGGTGGGAAGTTCGTTTATTTAATAAATTGACGAACAAGAACACAATTTTTTGTTCATTTATTAAACGAATGAACATGAACACACGTTTTTATGTTCGTGAACTTCCCATTTGTGTTAATTTATTTACATTGGTCTATGTTAATTTCAATTTAAATACATAAGTAATTATATTTATATAAATATTAAACATAAAAGGAACTTTCTATCTACTTATATAAATATATAACTAATTGGTAATTGGGCTTTATAGTAATAAAAATGGGTTTTCCAATTGAATTTATCGTAATTAATTACTAATTTATATAAACAATTACCTTATGTGCGTTTATGTTTAGTAAATTATCTTCATTAGTGTTCATGTATGTTTCCTCAATTGTGTTCCTTAGTGTTGTTTGTTAAATTATGGTGGTTTAGGTTTGTTTGTTTATGTACGTTTACGTTTGTGAAAAATTCATTTAGGTTTTTAACGAATGATCATAAACGACAATGAACATACCCATTTTCTTAATAAACGAACATGAACAAATTATGTGTTCGATTATGTGTTTGTGTTTGGTAAAAGTTAAACGAATGAACACGGACATGTCTTTATTCGTCTGTTCATTTACAAGCCTAACTGTTGGTTGACATCCATATTATAATAATTTTTTTCAATAATCCGACTATGTAGATTTATCTTTGAAATCGAATTCTTCATTATCTAGTTACCACGGAAGTTGACATTGTATCAAGGGCATAGGCTCATTTGGATTCTACTCACCTTTGTAGATTCCAAGCGTTGTAATTTTTTTTCTTGTTTTCCATCACTATCAAAATCGTGGTTTCAAACACTAGGCTTTTCCGCTATGTAATCTGGTTATTCCCGTCTTATGGTTAAAACCATATTCATTCGGATTAGGATTAATTGGTTGAATTGGGTTGTTCCACCATTGTTCATTGTAATTGAAATCAGATTACAGTTGGCTGAATTGGTTCGCTGGTTTGATTGGTTTGGATATGTTCGTGGGTTTGCTACAAGTTTGTGGTAATAGAATTAATAGAAATCGTAAGTGAAGGTTTCTGTTGGTCTGTCATACACACACACTCACTGTAATTTTTTTCTAAACCAAATTTTTAGTTTATATTGCATTGTAACTAACATGAGATTTCTGATATTTCTATTTGTTTTTGTTTTTAGTTTGATTACTGTTGTATTGTTGAGTCTATACGTGCAATCAGTGCTTATTGAAAGCTAGAGTTTGCTTATTTAAACCTAGAGTTTCTTTGTGCAATCTATGCTTGACTTAAAGATCTACCTTGATGATTCATTTGCTGATGTTGATTAAACCTAATTGAAGGATTGATGTTTGAATTCTGTCTTGGTTAATCAAGATTGATTACCGATGATTGAGATCTTAGGAACACCCTAACTTGGGCACTCCTTTTGTACGGATATGTCTTCCTTTCTTTATTTTTTCCGCCACAAGTATATAACATGGCAGGCATAATGTAACAGATTTAGAAGTATCAAATTTTTTGGTCTGATACAAGGAGAGCTATACCTTGTTTATTTGTTGCATTTCTCTCTTTTGTGTGTAATCGAGTGCTTACCTGTTTTTGTCATAATGTTTGAATCAAATCAGTTTTTTTTAATTAAAGTGATCTACCAAAGGTGCTAACCCTAACTTAAAGTGTAGTCGTTGCGATAATTGGGTCATATAATGGATAGATGCTTTGATATTGTGGGATATCCACCTTGGTATAAACATAAATTTAGGTGGTCTATGGTTAAGAACAACCATTTCATTTCCACTTCCACATCTTCTTATACTATTCCTTCTCTTACTTCTAATTAGATCTTAAGACTTCGAAAGCTCTTAAATGACAAAACTGGTGAAAATTTACATGATGAAAATGTATGAGATAACTTAATTGATTTTTCTCAACTAAGTCTTTTAGTAAACGTGTCTATCTTATTCCGGTTGGGTACTATGTTTTAGTACAAACCAACATATGTTTATGTCTAGTAAAGGACTTTTCAATCAAATTGATGTGTGAGATTGCAACATTAAAATAAAACACCCAAAGAGCACCAACACTACTATAACTAAGGTTAAATGTCTTAAATTTAATAATCATGTAACCTTGTCAGATGTCTTTGTTGTCCCAAGATACCGTGTCAACCTAGTGTTTGTGTACAAACTTGCAAGGGATAGTAAACTCCAAGTTACTTTAGATGAAGACAGTTATATTCAGGATTGGATTTCTATATGAAAAGAACCCTAGTGACTAGTAAATAGATGGATGGCCTTTATTTTTATGGTGATGCTTCTAAACCCATCAAGGTGTGTTTTAATATGTTGATCGTGTTAATACGTGGGACTCTAGATTAGGAAATCCTTCTGATCAAGTATTAAAAGTCTTGAAGTGAAAATTTGAAAATGTCAAATGTTATGTTACCTTGTGAAATTTTTCATAGAGGCGTAGAGCCAAACAAACTCAGTTGATCATGTGTGTGGATCATATAAGGTTGCCAATAGAGAAGGATTTTGTTAATTTGTTTACTATCGTTGATGGCTATTCTAGGATTACTTTGGGTGTATCTATTGAAACATAAAGATGAGGTCTTTTGTAATCTTGAAACTAAGCTCAACATGATTAAAAACCAATTCGGTAAAACAGTTAAAATTTCTAGAAATGACAAGACTGAATTTGTTAACAATAAAATGCAAAAATTTCTAAATGAAAATGAAATTTTTTATCAAACTTCTTGCATTCATGCATTTCAACAAAATAGAATTGTTGAGAGAAAACATAGACAATTAATAAATGTAGCTAGAACCTTGTTGTTTCAATATTGCGACCGAAATGGGTTATCCTCCGGAACTCAAGGAAAGCCACCGCTACCACCCGCATCATTCCGACCGAAATGGGTCCGCAAACATTGCAGCAGAGTTAAAAGGGTTCGCGGGTTCAACATTAAACGAGTTAACCCGCCAACCTGATGGGTTCGACACGAACCCAACCCTTTAGTTAAAAGGGTTCGCGGGTTCAACATTAAACCCATCTGAACCCGTTTAGACTAAACCGAAACCCACGAAATTTCGAGTTAGGTTCGTGTCGAGTCATAAGTTCACACCCCTAACCAACAATAATCACCCATTCACCTCATTTGGGCATTACGAATTCCTAAACCCTAAAAACCTCAAACTGAACAATATTCACAACACATTAATATAAGATAACAAATAATAAAATTTGACCTGAGAAGGAGGAGCAACCGAAAAACCAAGGTAGGGAGCGATGGAGAGGGCATCAGATATACCACCAAGTCACCAGTATGCTATCCTAATTACTGCAGGTTCAATCTCCCTTGAAGAACACCATCAACGAATCTAATTTATGTCTGGATTGTATGATAAATCATTAAATCAAAACGAACAAGCCCTACACATCTATAAACAAACAAGAGAGAATCTGGATTGGGTTTAACAGAAATCAAAATCAAACAAAAAATTAATGAAATCATATAGAATCAATTAAAAACAGAAATCAAATTAACAAAACTCATGATTCCAGCTTCAATTTCACAAAACTGAAATAAATAAAAGAAAAAAAGGCGATGGAAAAGCCTACCTGAAAGGTGAAATTGCTTCTGTAAGAGGCTTAGTTCTTCTAGCAGATCAAATGTATGGGAGTAGAGTTCTGGCTAGACGTAGGGGAGCGGGTGAGAAACAGGGATTAAAATTTTGGGAGTGGAGTTAGTTGCTTGAAACCCTAATTAATTGACTTTTGAAGCGCACAAATTTAGTGGGTGTTTGGGATTCATTCTCAAAAGGACTTTTGGAGCAAATTTTGACTTATTAACTTATTAAAAGTTAAAAGGAATCTCAAACACCATTTTTGAGAAGGACTTATCAGCTTAAAAGTAATCCCAAACACTTTTGAAAAGGACTTTTATGTCTTCTTTTGCCTTCAAGAAGGAGAAATGAATAAGTAAGGAATTCTTACTTATTGATTTTGATAAGGACTTTTGAGAAGGAGAAGTCAATAAGGAATCCCAAACACCCCCTTACTAAAAAAGTAACCCGCCTATTTGAATTTTCAAGTTGTCACCGATAACATCATCACAATTAACAAATACCTTTTTATTTTTCATGTTTTTGCGTATTTTTCCCATAAATTGCCAACGAAAATAAAAAGGTAGCAACAATTGCAACCACTTAGCTACCATATCATGATAAATACACTTATTTTTATTTCCATGGCAAACCGGTGGCTAAATTTGCTACCATTTTTTTCGGTAGCAAAATTTTGGTCACAATTGCCCAATTTTCTAGTAGTGCAAATCCGCATGTTATATTCATCACGTATGAACAAAAGCCGCATGTTATTTGTTCATATCGTACGCAACGTACGTTAAGGCCAATTGTACATTAACTAACCCTTATATATGTATGATATTATTGTAGTATAGTGTGCGTGATGGACCAATTTATAGGTGATTAACTATTGTGATTATGCTTTATTTGATTGAGATATTGTTATATTTATGTTGTGTAGCCAATTAGAGTAGTTATGTAAGTTTAATTTTGACTTCTATATCAGAATATGACTTTGGAGTCAGGGTCTTACTAGAATCAACCACTCTATCTCTCAGGAAAGAGGCCTACATACCACCATTCCCATACCCCATCAATACATTGGCTTCTAGGATTCTACTAGGTATGGTTGTTATATTTGGTCGTTAAAAAATGGTTGTTATATTTCTTTTTGGCATTTGTTTAGTTTTATGGGATGTTATGGCTGAAAAGTAATTTTCTAGGTGTTACATTTTGTAAACAGAACTTGTTCTTGGTTTTTATTTATTTTTTATATATCTTCACCGAATCTTAATTTTGATAATCATTTGTTGTCTCAGACATCAATGCTTTTATCGATGGCGAACACACCCATTAGTAGTAACTTACCATCGATAGGAAGCCTCGGAGAATACAAACTCATCACCAATGGTAAGTAGACTTGAACATTTTTGGTAACATTAGTTATAAGTATCATTTCCTAACAAAAAAGTTGAGTCAGGAATAATGGAAGTGTGTAGACAATTATCAATGGAGATTGAGTTGATGCAAACAGTTTTGACTGTTGACTTGAACCGGGGAGATTGACATCTAGTCGTTTCCTTTACTTGATCAGAATCTTCATTACAAATTAACTTAGTGTCTTTGAATACTTGACATTTTTTACAACATTAGTATTTAACATTGAGTGATAGCTTGCCAATGGATACCAAATCTGCTGAGAGACTATCATTAATTTCGTGTATTCAACTTTCTAAAGTGTAATTTGCTTCTAATAAGTAATAACCAACTTTGAAGAATTGCTTGGGCGGAAGCTTCTAGATGATCAAGTTAAGCATCCGACTTTTGGTTTTTGCCTAAGATGACTAACGTCTAAGTTGTTTAAGTAGAACTTGAGCACTGGCTAAGTAAAGATTTACCAAGTTGGCTGACACATGATCGACTTATACAAAACCGCCATCCTTTCTAGGTGTCTACGTTAATGACTCCCAGAATCAGGGGCGGAACTAGAGGGGGGTCAAGAGGGTCCGTTGACCCTCCGGTCACCGGAACTTTTTGAATTTTTATTTATAAATTTTGAGTTTTTGAAGAATAAACTTAGAGATGGACCCCTTAATTTAAACAAGTATAGAATATAAGCTTATGATGACCCCCTAACTAAATCGTTCTGGTTCCGCCACTGCCCAGAATTGACTAAGTGAAACTTCTCTAAGGTAACTAACATGTATTTATCTTTCTACATACTTGGAAAAATTTACTAATTATGTACATCGACCAAAACGTAGTCAATGTAACTAATATTTTCTCAAGTATAACTTACATAACTCATTATGAAAACTAATATAAACAAAGTTGGACTCACGTATTTATTTCATAATCTCACGTTGTTGGTTTGGTTGGATTTTGACCTAAATCCTTGATGTATACGGTGGATTAAATAAAAGAATGTTTACTAAAGCATTATAATTAGCGACTAAACATTATTTGGTTGATTAAAAGTCCCAGGAATCATATTATCTAGAAGAAGTTGGAACTTAGAGTATGATTGTATAAGAGTTGTTGTTTCTTGTAAAAAAAAAAGTTGGAAGCGTTTGAGACGAATTAGGGGTGTTTGGACCCAAAAAGAAAAGTGAAAAGAGGTAATTGACCTGTGACCTTGAAATTGCCATAAAGAGCTCCAAAGTTATGGACCCAATGATATTTTAATATTTTGGATTGGTTATCCAGTTTTTGTTATGGACCCAAAATTTGAACATTTTTATATTTAGAATTTTCGTTAGACCCCGTAGTGTGGCGTTTTTTTTTTTAAATTAAAAAAAAACGCCAAATAACGCCCAAGACCCATTACACCCCGACGTCTTTTAGCGTTTTTTTTTTTTTAAATTCCCTCCGCATTTTTTAAACAACGCTCGATTTTGTATTGGGGGGAGACATGACCGTTGACAAACGGTCATTTCTTTAATATATATTTTTTTTTAATTCCAATATTAACCTACTATATATATTTACCCACTTTCCCATATTTTTTATAAAAAAAACACAAACATTCTCAATCTTTCTCTCCTGCCTCTTCTATATTTTATACAAATATGCATCCATTCCGACCCCCCTTTGTTGTCCCCGCAAGACCCATGAACCCGAACACAACCCAACCGCAACACCCGTTTAACCTTCAAGACATGGACCCGAGCATGTTAACGTACGCGGCTTACTTGAGTGGCGCCACTCCGTTCGTGCCTCCCACCTTCGGCTTTGGTCAAGCCGGCGGGTCGCAACCTTCACAACAACAATCCGAACCCGATGTCGATGTCGTGCCGGAGACGCAACCCGAACCGGTGCCAGAGAAATCGAAACGTGGCAGAAGGTCGCATAAGAAGAAGGAAGCGAACGAACCTCGACGTAAAAATACTCACATTAAATGGACGAACGAGGAGGAATTCACGTTGGCTCGGGCGTGGCTCGACGTTTCGGAGGACCACGAAATTGGTAACTTTTATATTTTTTTTTACTTGTTTTTTACTTATATTTTTACTTTTATTTTTAACATACAACTTATATTTTACTTTTATTTTTTCAATTTGTAGCAAACTTTCAAACGGGCCCCGTTTTTTTGGATAGGGTTCGTTCACTCTTTTATAGCACGTGGGGTCAAGGCGAGCATCGGGACAAAGATTCCATTTCTAGCAAATGGACCGACATCAACAAGTGTCATTCCTTCCAAGAAGTGTACCAACGTAACTACGATAATCGCCCGAGCGGAGAAGGTGACGTCAGGGTTTTAACGAAGTCTTTGGAAGAGTACGAGAAAACGAAATGCCCTTTCCCGTACTATAAGTGTTGGGATCTACTACGAAAAAGTCCAAAGTGGGCGCTAGTAGGTACCATGACTTCTAGTAGTAGACGTCGAGCTAAACGGTCAAAAACATTATCCTCCGTTGACCCTGAAACACCGACATCGGATGCCCGCAATGTCGATCTAAATGAGGTGGTGGACTTTGACGAGGAACTTGAAGAAGAGTTGACCCGACCGCCCGGTAGAAGAAAGGATAAGCGAACCGGGAAAAAAACGGTGGAGTCGTCTTCCGATCTCGAGTTGAAGGAATATTTCGAGGAGATGAACCGTCGTCTCCAAGACATTCGCGACCTCGGCCACCAACGTTGTGAGATTATGAAAGAACGAGTGGCCGAAACCAAAAAGTTTAACGAGATGCAAGAGGCGAGACAAATGGAAAATGACATTGAGTTTTTGTCCAAACCGATCGACCACCTCCAAGGCGACGCGTTGATCCTTGCGCAAATGCATCGCCAAAAAATTCGGGAAAAATATGGACTCTAGATCATCTTCTTTTTTTTAACTTTATTTTTTTTCGGTTTTTTTGTATTCTGTTTTTTTTTTCGGTTTTTTTTTTTTATTTCAAGTAGTGTAATTTTTTTTTAAATTAATGAAGATTTTTATGTTTTAAATTAAAAAAAAATAATTGTGAAATGATTGCATGGGCGTTATTGGGCATTATTCCCACTACGGCACGTTTGCAATAACCCCCAATAATGCACCATGCTGACTGGACTGCCACGTGTCGTAAAACGCCACATGGTGGAGCATTATTGAGCTAAACCACTACACATGGTCTTATAGATTATTATTGTAAGGGCCTTAGATGGTTTTTTAGCTTTTTCCTTATGGATTATTATTGTAAGCGCCTTAAATGTAAGCTAATGCATGAAGGTTAACTGTTCAAGTATTATATATGCATTGTTCTTTAGACACATGGTTGTTGACTTTAATATACATGATTAAGCATATCTTTGTGTTCTTTCCTTTGTATAAAAGGGGACCTACACAATTAAAATGAAAACACGTAACTACATAAAGTATATAAAAAAACAGGTGCTTTTTTTATCCATTCGATCGATGATTAAAAGATTTGGCCATATGAGGATTTTGTTTGTCCACTCAATTAATGTGTGAGATACGCCCACGATCAAACCCGAGATATTTTTTTTTAGTTATCAAAATATAAGAAATGATTTAATCACTCTAAAACGACAATATCATTCCACATGAAAAAGGGCAATTATAAAGCAATGGCAGGTAGTCGGGCAACAAGTTGCGCCGCCACCCCATATTATATATATTTTTTTGAACGGCCAACAAATCTTTCAAATGGGCTACTAGCGAAATTCATCACATTGGGATACACTCGCCTCCGAACCAGGGAAAACCCTCACCTAGGACCGAAGCCCGTGAACACTCGCTCGAAGGCACAACAATACCGTGAGGTAAAACACACTCAGTTTAAGGATCGAACTAGCAATCTCCACCTATTCACCTAGTCTCCCATCATCACCAAGTGCCGCAGAAAATAATGGGGAGGACAAGAATCAAACCTGAGTCCCTTAGAATACCAAGTTTCTCTCTTACCACTCCACCACCACCTCATTGACGAGATATTAAATTATTACTTCTATTTATTAGATTAAGGTAAGAATCAACTTACCTTCTAAGGTTTGTGCCTTCAATCACTTGTCATATCTACACCAACATCAAACCTTGCAACAAAAAAGTGTTCACGATTCAAAAGTTTCTAGGTATAACTTATGTACATGTTGAACCATAAAAACTAATTTTATTTAGTTGTCAAAGAATTTTTGTACATTTTGGTTGTAAATATTTTGATTCTGAAGAAACACTTACCTGAACGGTAGGCTCCGACTAGGACTTCAACTCTTGGCGATCCGAACAGCTGACTGCAAAACAGAACACCGTTAGGACTCGTTACAGGAATGAGGTTATTCCTGTAACCACCATCCGGCGTGAGAATAAGTCTCGGTATTGGGAGTAAGAATGTATAGTGAGAGAGAGTTAACGAGAACAAAATGATCATAACTTTGATGTTTACCTCTATTTATAGTTTACCATTAGCGTTTCCCCTAAACAAGGATGTATTCCGATAGTTTAGGGATTTGCATGATCTTCCCAAAATATTGGGGATTTGGTTACGTAATTTATCTATGCAGAATGGAACATTCTAGAATAAACATGTGTAATTGAATATTTATAATGAAATAATAGGTAATGACCGGGCCGGGTTAGCCGTTCCGGGTCATACCTCGTCATGTCCCCCCAGTCCGAAGTTATGAGATGAAATTCATGAGATCTGACTTGAAAAAGAAAAAAGTCAAAATACCCCCTTGAGTGCATATTTCTCAAATTGAAGTACTACACTTTTTTGAATTGTGGCGGTGATGTGAAAGGGTGTGACAATTAAGTCATCATTAGGATGACAGTTGTACTTTCCCTAGTTTGACACGCGTTCCCATCTCGTTTGCCTTTTTGAATTCGAAAGGTTGTTTTCCCCTTTCCTATAAATAGGTTGTCCGTTAGGGTTGTGTTTATTTCACTCTTTTCCTTCATCTTCTTCAAGTTCATGATTGCTCACCATGGCTTCCAAAACCGGCGAGTCTTCTTCAGCCCAGGCAAGTTCCGATGCATTGTATTGCAAATGGGGAACAATATCGTTCAACAACCTTCTTCAAGAGTACGATATTAAACCAGAATGGAATCCGGTGTTACTGTCAAAGAAGGATACGACATTCCCACTGAAACAGGGTAAAATCACTCTGTTCAGTGATTTTTTCAAGTTCTGCAACTTCCGGTTGCCAATCACCAAATTTTGCAAGTCTGTTCTTGACGAATACTAGATTCACATCTCTCAGATGCATCCTCTAGGGTTAGTTAAACTTCGTCATTTCGAATTTGCCTACATAGCACTGGGTCATATCCCTGAAATCATGGTGTTTAGGGCTTTTTTCATTCTGGTGTGGAAATCCCCCTTTTTTACATTCGATCGGCGAGACATTGGTGTGTCTTGCCTGAGAGACATCCCTGCAAGTTCCAGGGATAAGGACTGGAAGAAGAAATTCTTCTATATTGATGCTGGTGTCATTCCCGGGGAGATGCACTAGAGGGAAATACGGGCTAAGGATAAATTCAAAGATGATGGTCCACCCGCTGATGCCTATATTGAAAACGCTCTGTTGAAGAGGTTAAGCCAACGGCCCTCCGAGTGCCAGGTGATCCCGGAGGGGGCCTTGGTGATGGCTGGAATGAGTTTACTATGGCGTAATAACCGGTTGTACCCTGCCTTTCAGAGGGTTGATGGAGGTACGTGTCACTTTGCTGTTAGTTTGATTTGCGAATTGTATTTGTTTTAATATGTATGAATGTCAAATAGGTGAGTGGAGCTTGTTTTATTTTATTGATCCCCCTCGGAACGTTGCTCTGAGGCCCGCGGACCGCGTGATTGGAGAACAGGAGCCTGATGTGCTGAAGATTCACCTTGAACAATTTCTACTTCCCGCCGTGCCGGCGAATGCCACTGCTTATGTGTCTAAGCCTCTCCCCAGTGGGGGGAGCGGGGTTTCCCTTGAAGAGACGAAGAAGCCATCCTGGATAAGGATATCCGGGAAGAAAATTATCACCGCGGGGGAAACTGCTTCGCCCGTGGCGGCTAGCATATCTGCGACCCCAAAGGGTGCTGCTGTTACTTCCGCCCTGGCTAGTTTGGTGAGTCCACAACCTACTCCTAAGAGGCGTAGGATGATGCCCCCTTTGACCATTTTTCAAGCAACAAAAGCTGCTCAAGCATTACATGCTGGTAAGTGTTTGTGTTTGTCAATATAGGATTTGGTTCCTTTATTCTCGTTCTGAATATTTGTTTTCATGTAGGTTCCTTTGCTGAGGCCCAAGTGGAGAGTGGGTCCTCTATGCCACTAACCTCCGGGGAAATTGTTTTTTCCGCCGCTGGCGGCCAAAGCGTTCCTCTTGCAGATCTTATATCCCAAGCAAGTGCAGTTCCCGTTAGTTCTTCAATGCCACCGCCGTTGTTTACTTCATCCGTCGTGATGACACCTAGCCCTGTTACCACGCCCATATTTTCCCGCTCCACTCCCGTATCTATATTTGATTCTCCAATTGGAGATTTTCCTGTGTCCATGAAAGAAATGCCTACAACTTCCACCGGGGGCGAGTCGACAAGTCCTAGGGACACCACCGTTAGTGATGCTGGTGGTTCAAGTGGTGCTTTTGTTGAAGATGGTACTCGTTTGTCTGATGACATCTATCTTCCCACTGTTTCTTGGGATCCATATGTCCAGGACAAAAAATATCAACTTAAGTGGAAGATCACGCAGTCTTCCAGGCTGGTCTTCCCCCCAGTGGTGCATCACTAGGTTGAGCGGGCATACCCTCCGGCTGAATCTGCCTATATAGAGGGGTTAGATAACGAGCACCTGATAAACACGACTATGGTGGATGTTGTTGGTCGGCCCAGGAGACTTGCTGAAATCCGACGCCGGTGGATGCATGATAATAATGAGCTACACCAGGCGCGGATGACCATTCAAGAGCTGATGGATGAGAAGTGTCACACCCCAACCGATGGCGGAAACATCGAAGCGAGACGAAATGGATTGCAAGAGGCATCATAACACTAATAATTGTGACAAATATTTAAATAATAAATTTCGTTCCATTACTAAAGAGTCATTTACATCATTTGGAATCAAAATACAACAAACTTGGGATACATGAATAACATTACAAAAGTATACAAAATTTAAACTGAGTATCTAGGCATCCTACTATGTTCCGTGCGTCATCAACTTTATCTCAAAACCTGCAACATGTTTTAAAAAGCATAGTTCAATACAAAAGTATTGGCGAGTACACTAGTTTTTGACTCGTGACATATGTATAAAAGCATTTTCAATCCAACATAGCATTTTGGTATACAAGGTCAAACAATCATGCATAACAATATGTCAACTCTAGTGTCCACTAGTATTTAGCATCCCTCGACACAAAAGTGATGAGACTGTTATAGAATAAAGACTCAACAAAACCCCGTCGGGTGGTGTGCTACTCCTATAGCGCTATAATTGTTTATGCCGAGTTAACAAGAAGTATGTATTCTAGCATGAACCTAAGCATAACAAAGCATGTATACGGATCGAATGAATAAAAGCATGTTTGTGAATTGTGTGGTTTAACAAGTAAAACATGTTGCACCGAAAGTGTATTAAAAAGGGAAAATGGGCTAAGTGTACTCACATAATTGCTAAGTCTTCCGATTATCCAAGTGTCGACGAGAGTATGAGGTTAGGAGGATGGAACACCGAGGTCACCCTATATTAAACCATGAATAAATAACCATTTTTATCACGAATTAGATTAAAGATAAAGATTTTTCGATGATTATAACGAAATGACGAATACAAGGATACAAAGTTTCCAAAAATAGGAATATGAACAATGGTTTCTAAATATGGAATGTTATGAAAACGCGGAGCGTTACAATCTCCCATCCTTTAGGAAATTTCGTCCCGAAATTTATTCAAAAGGAAGACTTGAAAGGGTTTTGGCAAACAGAAGAGGATTGTTTAAAATTTAGGCTTTGGAGTTTGAGACAACAGAGAATAATTGAGGTATAAGGGTGAACCATTGATCTAATAACGATTATGAGTGTAAGAGTAGCATAAGTATCGGATAGACAAAAGTAGCGTGCTTAGAGCGAAGTCTCGTCGGGGATAATCGGATATAATGCGTTTGTGAGTTGTTTAAAGTTTGTATTAGGCCTAAAAAGTCTGTAAAATAGCGAATTTCTCATGCACGTTTTATGAAAGTTTGGTAATATGGTGAAAACACTTATATATAGGAAGTACCAGCGGCGTATCCACCATGTTTTGACCACATGACGTCCGTTTCGTATTCGGTGTCATGTTACATTCCGTGTCTTACCATACACAGTAGTACACTCTATGGTTTTCATACGCCCATCACTATAATCCCGTGTGCACCCGCGATTATTTTGATCGTCACATGATCCGCATAGCTTGTACTAGTTGTGTATGAATCAGGGTATACATAATTTAAAAATAAGAATGTGTACGTATAAGAATATAATATATAAGCAAGTCCATGCTTAAGTATGTATGGGACCTACGTAAGCGAATCCCTCGGATTACGCTCGCGTACGGGTACAAATGTATGAATCATGAGTATGAATGAAAGTATGAGCATAAATATAAGTTTTCATTAGTGTTTCGACTAAAAAGTGTGTTTATATATATATATATATATATATTAACAAAAATTGGGCAGAGTTTTCTCTATTTTTGGACGACCCCGACAATACAAGTTGTCGTTATAATTTTTCAAAATTCAATAAACAATAAAAGAAACAATATAATCATATGATTCTACTATGCATGTTTATAAATACAAGTTATTTAAGGTTCGGTTCCGCGATATAAATATTAATTAATACAAAACAATAAAATTATATTTTCGCCACATTTATTCGAGTCTTGTGTTAAACCCGATGACCCGAACCTGAAACAGGACTGAACCGAGACTGAACTGGCCGACCAGCTTTGACCGAGTTGACCCGACAGTTGACCGAGTTGACTGTTTGACCGAGCTAACCCGTGCCGTGAACCCGAACCAACTGAGATCTCGACAACAACCGGGCTGGAATCAAAACTTAACCGATACAACACTCGAAATTTGACTAACCTGAACTAAACCGAGAACAAACAGACCTGAGAACCAAAACTGATGTCGACCGGAGTTGCTTGGCGTCGGCCGGAACTCGAACCTGCTGAACTGACTGATAAACACCTCCGTCGCCACCATTGTCAGTTCCACCGGAACCAAAACCGAACCCGAGCCGGAATTAGAACCCAAATCCTGAAACTGAAGTCCCGAAACTGAACCAAAGGAAACACGACCTGAATCGAAACTGACCGGAAGTCGAATCGAATAAAATCAACACAAAGCTTGAATCCAAAACTAACCTGAATCGGAACCACTTGTCAGAATTGAATCGAGCCGCCGCGAAGAACAACCCCAGCACCGCCGCCGTTCTCGCCGTCCGATGGTTCTGCCGTCGCTCCGTTACTGCTGTCGACGAGCGCCGCCACCAAGGACGGTGGTCGGCACTTCGTTTATCTGGGAGAAGGTGAGCGAGAGAGGGAGAGGGAGGAAGAAAGCTGATTGCCTGTGTGCGTGGGTTGGAAGAGAGGAGGTCAGGATTTTCCATTTGAGAAGAAGATATGGTTCTTCTTATTTGTGTGTGTAGATAATGTTGCTGGAAGAAAATTGAGAGGGAAAACAAAGATGTGCGGCCGTGAGCTGAAGATAGGGTTTTTTTTTTTATAAAATCATTACAGTTTCAGTTATAAGCACAATTAGTCCCTGGAAGTTCAAGATTCAGCAAAATACTCACAATCCCTTTAATTTAACTAAGTTATATTGTTTTAAAAAGGAAACAAACTTTATAAATCAAACTAACTAGGTTAGTTTGTTATTTTACTAACTTTAAAAGCTAACGAGACTAACTTAGATTTATTATAAAAATAAACTTTTTAAATTGTAAAATCAATTAATTTAACAAATTAAACCATGAATAAATAACCATTTTTATCACGAATTAGATTAAAGATAAAGATTTTTCGATGATTATAACGAAACGACGAATACAAGGATAAAAGTTTCCAAAAATAGGAATATGAACAATGGTTTCTAAATATGGAAAGTTATGAAAACGCGGAGCGTTACAGTCTCCCATCCTTTAGGAAATTTCGTCCCGAAATTTATTCAAAAGGAAGACTTGAAAGGGTTTTGGCAAACAGAAGAGGATTGTTTAAAATTTAGGCTTTGGAGTTTGAGACAACAGAGAATAATTGAGGTATAAGGTGAACGATTTATCTAATAACGATTATGAGTGTAAGAATAGCATAAGTATCGGATAGACAAAAGTGGCGTGCTTAGAGCGAAGTCTCGTCGGGGATAATCGGATATAATGCGTTTGTGAGTTGTTTAAAGTTTGTATTAGGCCTAAAAAGTCTGTAAAACAGTGAATTTCTCATGCACGTTTTATGAAAGTTTGGTAATATGGTGAAAACACTTATATATAGGAAGTACCAGCGGCGTATCCACCATGTTTTGACCACATTACGTCCGTTTCGTATTCGGTGTCATGTTACATTCTGTGTCTTACCATACACAGTAGTACACTCTATGGTTTTCATACGCCCATCACTATAATCCTGTGTGCACCCGCGATTATTTTGATCGTCACATGATCCGTATAGCTTGTACTAGTTGTGTATGAATCAGGGTATACATAATTTAAAAATAAGAATGTGTACGTATAAGAATATAATATATAAGCAAGTCCATGCTTAAGTATGTATGGGACCTACGTAAGCGAATCCCTCGGATTACGCTCGCGTACGGGTACAAATGTATGAATCGTGAGTATAAATGTAAAACGTATGAGTAGTATTAGTATAGGTATAGACATAAAATGTATCGTTATTAGTATGAGTGTAGGTACAATTAATAAGGATTGCGTATATAGTATATGTTGGAACATAGCGGATTTAAGCGTATAAAAGCGTTCAAAAGGTTGAGTTTGTAAATACGAACAATATAAATGAAATTATCGCGAGATATCGACTAAAACGTGTACGATGATATGCATGTATAGTTGTTTAAGCGAAACGTTGAGTTTATCGAATCACAAATAGATTGAGTTGGATTGGGAAGGTAGAATATACTTTGTAAATGTAAAGGAACATAAAGTACTCATTGGTTATGCATAACGTATTTCGTAATGAATGAAATGCTACTTTTGTTTTTAAAAGAGTTTACGTATGTTGAAGATTGTCGGTCCCCATGAAGTCTTCTAGCCCACGTGTTTTGAAATTTGAATGACGAATTAAGCGGTGTAGAAAAAGTTTTCGAAAATAACGGGTTTGTTTCATTTGCATCAAAACAAGAAATTTTGAATTTTGAAGATTCTTGTGAAAACGTCGATCCTTAGAAAAGAAATTTAGCATAAGGACTTGGTGATTGTTTAGGAAAAAAAAATAACAAATGATTTGTTGATGTTGAAAAGCGTCTTTGGTAAAATGATCGAATAATATCTATAAGATCTTATAAGTATATGAGAAAGTTGGTTTGAATTCCGATTAGGAATGAAAGTCTTTAGTTTGGTGATATAACGTGAGTGTGTGTTTTAGTGATTAAGTCGAATATGAAGTTCATGGGTAAGAGATTCATTGGACCGATTAAATTGATAGGTAGTATCTCGTAAGGTTTTGTAATTTGGGTAATAAAACGTTTTAAGACATGATTAAGAATCTCCTGTATATGAGTTGAGTGAAAATAGATTGTAGGATAAGAAGTACGCTTGGTAAAACAATGTATTTTGAAATCGGTATAGGTAGGTATTTTGAATAATGATAAACGATTTAGGTATAAAACATGATCGGGTTTGCATAATAAGATATTTTGAAGGAAAATTTTTGGTAACGATCACCTAGGTAAGGAAATTACCCCTAACTCGTTGGTGAGGCCGTTTTTAGAAAGAGAGAGTGGAGTTAATCATCAAGGTAAGGAATTCACTCCTATCTTGATGATATGTCTCCATTTGTTGTTATAATAATTATAAATAAAATTTTATGAAATCATGCATATGTATAAATGTATGAAATGATTTAGTATGTTGTGTGTGTGAAAAGAGAATATCGGAAATAAGATTGAATTTGAAAGATTGCATCGTATAAGATAAATAGTAGAAACACATGTTTGATTAAAATTTGGATGGTTCCAAAGCGGAACTTTGACTAACCAAAGTGGTCGAAAAGTCTTTTGAATTTGAGGCGCATGCTTTGGCCTAATAGGTAAAATACTCTCGCCGACAAGTCGATTAACGGTATTTACCCTTCCGGTTACTACATGTCCCAAATCAATTGAAATTTCGAGACTTGGCGAGATTTATGAAAATCAAGGAGTGGAACTAGTCGACAAGGTGCGGGTTTCACCCCTAACTTGGCGATTTCGTATCCTAAGTGTGGTTGGTACTCATCGGGTCAAATTTTAATTTCAACACTTTGACGAGGGTCCGCTAGAATTTGAAATTTGAATTTCTCCATCAAGGTGAGGATTTCACTCCTATCTTGATGGTGAATTTCGTGTAAAAAAGAAAAGTAGATGGATTGAGAGTTGTTCACCAAATTGTGGGTTTCACGCCTATTTTGGTGAAGTCGTCTCGTTTGTGTATTATGAGTGGTTTCGATTTTTGTATAACCGTGTAAAAGACGTATGTTCAAAATAATAATAACAAGTATAAGCACAAAAAGCATTTCAAGAAAATAACACGTAAAAGACATTTCAAGAATAGCACATGAAGATGTTCCATAAAAATAGCATGTGAAGCAAGTATGGTCGAATTTGGTGCTTAACTATAGACTAGGTCAAAAGCATGGCAATTTTTTTTCCAAACTCCCTATAGTTATGGCTCTGATACCAATCTGTCACACCCCAACCGATGGCGGAAACATCGAAGCGAGACGAAATAGATTGCAAGAGGCATCATAACACTAATAATTGTGACAAGTATTTAAATAATAAATTTCATTCCATTACTAAAGAGTCATTTACATCATTTGGAATCAAAATACAACAAACTTGGGATACATGAATAACATTACAAAAGTATACAAAATTTAAAGTGAGTATCTAGGCATCCTACTATGTTCCGTGCGTCATCAACTTTATCTCAAAACCTGCAACATGTATTAAAAAGCATAGTTCAATACAAAAGTATTGGCGAGTACACTAGTTTTAGACTCGTGACATATGTATAAAAGTATTTTCAATCCAACATAACATTTTGGTATACAAGGTCAAACTATCATGCATAACAATATGTCAACTCTAGTGTCCACTAGTATTTAGCATCCCTCGACACAAAAAGTGACGAGACCGTTATAGAATAAAGACTTAACAAAACCCCGTCGGGTGGTGTGCTACTCCTATAGCGCTATAATTTTTTAAGCCGAGTTAACAAGTAGTATGTATTCTAGCATGAACCTAAGCATAACAAAGCATGTATACGGATCGAATGAATAAGAGCATGTTTGTGAATTGTGTGGTTTAACAAGTAAAACATGTTGCACCCAAAGTGTATTAGAAAGGGAAAATGGGCCAAGTGTACTCACATAATTGCTAAGTCTTCCGATTATCCAAGTGTCGACGAATGTATGAGGTTAGGAGGATGGAACACCGAGGTCACCCTATACGGGCAAACGCAGGCGTACGAGAAATCGGAATTTTGACGGATGATTAGAATTGGGAACTTAAAGTATAACTTGTGGATGTATATGCATATATATATATATATATTATATATATATATATATATATATATATATATATACATATCTATATTATATATTTTACGCATTAATTCTAAATTAAGTTTATCGAAAATATTATAGAAGTAATGTCAAAATAAATATACATTTACAATTCTTGTTATAAAAGTTATTTGAATCTGATACGTTTTCATTAGTGTTTCGACTAAAAAGTGTGTGTTTATATATATATATATATATATATATATATATATATATATATATATATATATATATATATATATATATATATATATATATATATATATAGGGTAGGGATCCTAAGAGAAGTCCACCCTATTTGAGAAACTTGAGAAGCAATCTGGACCACGCATTTTCCTTAAGCAAAAAATGCAAAAAAAGGTGAAAAAAATGCAAATTTTTTTTTTTTGGAAAAATCGCAGCTTTTTCTTTAAGGATTAAATTTTTTATTTTTTATTTTAAATTTTTTTTTTTTTGGGATTTATACACATGTGTATATTGTTAATCTTTTAACTATACATATATGTATATTGTTAATTATACATATATGTATGTACATGTTTAAAAATGAAAAAATATATGTTATAAATCCTAAACCTTATACCATAAACACTAAAGCTAAACCTTAATACTAAACCCTAAAGCTAAACCCTAATTCTAAACCTTAAAGCTAAACCCTAATGCTAAACCCTAAAGCTAAAACTAAACCCTAAAGCTAAACCCTTAATGCTAAACCCTAATGCAAACCCTAAAGATAAAGCTAAACCCAAAAGTTAAAGCTAAACCTTAATGCTAAACCCTAATGCTAAACCCTAAATATTATTACTAAACGCTAATGCTAAACCCTAAAGCTAAACCCTAAAGCTAAACCCTAAACCATAAAGCTAAACCCTAAACCCTAATGCTAAACCCTAAATACTAATGCTAAACCCTAAATACCACTTATTTTTCAACTTTAAACATGTATATACATATATGTATAATTGACAATATACATATATGTATAGTTAGAAGATTAACAATATACACATATGTATAAATCCAAAAAAAAAGTTAAAAAAAATAAAAAATTAAATCCTTAAAGAAAAACCTGCGATTTTTCCAAAAAAAAAAAATTTTTTTGCATTTTTTTTACATTTTTTTGCTTAGGGAAAATGTGTGGTCCAGAATGCTTCTCAAGTTTCTCAAATAGCCTACTACTTCTCACATGATCCTTATCCTATATATATATATTAACGAAAATTGGGCAGAGTTTCCTCTATTTTTGGACGACCCCGACAATACAAGTTGTCGTTTTAATTTTTCAAAATTCAATAAACAATAAACGAAACAATATAATCATATGATTCTACTACGCATGTTTATAAATACAAGTTATTTAAGGTTCGGTTCCGCGATATAAAAATTAATTAATACAAAACAATAAAATTATATTTTCGCCACATTTATCAGAGTCTTGTGTTAAACCCGATGACCCGAACCCGAAACATGACTGAACCGGCTGACCAGCTTTGACCGAGTTGACCCGACAGTTGACCGAGTTGACTGTTTGACCGAGCTAACCCGTGCCGTTAAACCTGAACCAACTGAGATATCGACAACAACCAGACTTGAATCAAAACTTAACAGATACAACACTCGAAATTTGACTAACCTGAACTGAACCAAGAACAAACAAACCTGAGAACCAAAACTGATGTCGACCGGAGTTGCTTGGCATCGGCCGGAACTCGAACCTGCTGAACCGACTGATAAACACCTCCGCCGCCACCATTGTCAGTTCCACAGGAGCCAAAACCGAACCCGAGCCGGAATCAGAACCCAAATCCTGAAACTGAAGTCCCGAAACTGAACCAAAGGAAACACGACCTGAATCGAAACTGACCGAAATTCGAATCGAATAAAATCAACACAAAGCTTGAATCCAAAACTACCCTGAACTGGAACCACTCGTCAGAATTGAATCGAGCCGTCGCGAAGAACAACCCTAGCACCGCCGCCGTTCTCGTCGTCCGATGGTTCTGCCGTCACTCCGTTACTGCTGTCGACGAGCGCCGCCACCAAGGGCGGTGGTCGGCGCTTGGTTAATCAGGGAGAAGGTGAGCGAGAGATGGAGGAAGAAAGTTGATTGACTGTGTGCGTGTGTTGGAAGAGATATAACAACCCTCAAAATATTTTTGACACCCTAATATATTTTAAAATGTCCCTATATGTCCTAAAGTACACCCCGTATGCGAAAATGCGCCCCGAATACCTTTAATTTAATAAAATTAAAGTAAAAACAAATTTTAATGGGCTGTCGCGGGCCTTGACAGATGGGAGATCAGGCCGCACCCCAGGTTGCCACGTGTCACGCCATTTGTCGAGCCTACCCCATGACCAGGCCAAGCTAGGCCCTACTACCCCTACTACGCGGGCCGCGTAGCCCTTGGATACGTCCTTCGCGAGCCGCGAGGGAAGTCGAAAGGTCGCCTATAAATTGAGGCCTCCAGCCTCAGTTTCAATTCGTTCATCTCTCGATCTCTCTCTAATTTCTACGTAGTATACTTTATACTCGGGCGAAATACCCCCTAAATAACGAAGTTCTACCCCGTTGTAAGTATCATAACCCCGGTTACGTATTAGATACGCTGCCCGATTGATCTAGGGTTCCGTAACGGCTGTCGAGGTTCTGCCCGACGTAGTCGTTGGAATGCCGTCTCGGGGAGGGTATTACTAATGTAAATATTGGGTTATTATACTAACGTGTGTGCATTTTTGTATTTAATAGATAATCACCAGGAAACCCTAAAGGAAAACATAAGACAGCAATGTGAGTAATCTCCTTTTTGCAAATTGTTTTTACAAAACCTCACATAATTAATACTATATTAAACAGTGAATGAGTATTTGTATTCTAAAATTATCGTCAGTATGTTGGGGTTTTGTATACAAAATTTGTTACTACCTTGCGAGGAGTAACATGACCACAAGTCGGGTTGACAGTACTGTGGGTGGTAATTAAGTAGATGGAAACACATGTAATTGCGCGACTGCCCTCAATACTGTACAATGGTTTTACTTAACTTGATTAAACTGAGATTCACTCACCAGTATTTCCCACTGACAAAATGTTTTTAAAAGCGTTTCAGGTAACAAAATGTGAAAGCCAAATAGAAGCCAGCTGGACAACACTGAAGGCTTGGAAAAGTGGCTATAACGTTACCTAAAATAAAGAGATGCTTTATTAAATAAAATAGGATTTATTCCTATGAAAATGTGTGTACTTAAAACTTGGGATTATTCCCACGTGTTTAATATTATGAAAGTGTGGTATTTTACTCTGATAAAATATTTCCTAACTACGATCCTGATGTGATTCCGCTGCCAAAATGATAAACACCTGGATACCACCGAAACAGGTCGCGGCCGCCCGTTCCCGGGTTATTAGGGGACGGGGGTTGCGACAAGAGAGGAGGTTAGGATTTTCCATTTGAGAAGAAGATATGGTTCTTCTTATTTGTGTGTGTAGATAATGTTGTAGGAAGGAAATTGAGAGGGAAAAACAAAGATGTGCGGCCATGAGATGAAGATTTTTTATTAAATCATTATAGTTTCAGTTATAAGCACAATTAGTCCCTGGAAGTTCAAGATTCAGCAAAATACTCACAATCCCTTTAATTTAACTAAGTTATATTGTTTTAAAAAGGAAACAAACTTTATAAATCAAACTAACTAGGTTAGTTTGTTATTTTACTAACTTTAAAAGCTAACGAGACTAACTTAGATTTATTATAAAAATAAACTTTTTAAATTGTAAAATCAATTAATTTAATTAATTAAACCATGAATAAATAACCATTTTTAACACGAATTAGATTAAATATAAAGATTTTTCGACGATTATAACGAAACGACGAATACAAGGATACAAAGTTTCCAAAAATAGGAATATGAACAATGGTTTCTAAATATGGAAAGTTATGAAAACACGGAGCGTTACAAGAAGTATCGTTTAGAAAGCCAGCTTCAGGCTGCTAGTCTTAGGGAAAGTCGATTTGTGTCTGAAAAGAATAAGGCCGAGGATGATCTGAAGCGAGTAACGGCCAAGGCTATGCAAGAGGAGCTGGAGCGTAAAGCCGTTAATGAGGCTCGAAAGGTGAGATCTGAGTTATCTGCTGAGGTGGAAAAGTTCCGTATTGACACCGATTTTGTTTATCAGGTGCAAGAGAGGTACCAAAATTTGACCTTGGAGCTAGAGGCGTCTAATGCCAAAGCCCAGGCGAAACAAGTTGAGCTGGAGGAGTGGGAGGAAAAACTTAGGGAGTTGCAGCAACTGTCTGACTCCCTTATTTCTGAAAAGAATAAGCTTGTGCAATCTTTAACCGCCTAGCAGGCGCATCTCAAAGAAACGGAGAGTGCCTTGGACCAATCCAACGCCGAAGTGGATAGCTTGACCAGCCGCTTAGCTGGTTTGCAGGGTGATAGGAATTGGCTGATATCCAATGGCTTGGTTGGTGCTTTTGAGTATCTTCGTCAATCAGAGTCCTTTGTTACTCTCCTGGATCGCCTGTCTACTGCCGCGTACAAGTCAGGTCACCATGATGGCGTCCATGAGGGTTATGCTAGTTACCAACAAACAGGAGGATCACTCTCAAGTTCCAGGAGAGAGGAGACAAACTAACAGCTGGGATCGCAGATGCTCTTGAGGCAGTTTAAAATGACCCGTTGCCCGCGTACGCTGAGTTGGTTGATAAGGTGGCTGAAGACGGCGTGGACTTTTTACGCCATATGCTGGAGGTGGTGGATGAATCTAAAGAGGAATGAGTGTTTGTTTGTTTGATATTTCTTTCATTCCTTAGATATTTTTGTAAAGAACAATATTTTATGTTTGTTGGGGTGCGTGTGAGCACTTGATTTTGTCAGAAACAATTAATGAAATCCTCATTATGACAACGCCGTCGTTTGCAAAAAAAGTGGCGATTAGACATGTAATCATGATTCCTTATGAATTTTGCTTGCGTCATGGTTGTCAACTTGTTTAACCGCCTATAAATTGACCCTTGCTTTTTTACCATATTTGGTAAATGAACAATGAGTCGTAAATACCGTCTCCGAAAAGTCTCCGACATATTGCAGACCTTGGACATAGCTGAAGCTATGGTCCATCTTCAAGATAAGATGCCGGAGAAAACGATGGAGCATCGGGAGGTAGACTCCGGTGATGTGGTGTTTTGTACGAATACTTCTAGCAAGGTTATTGAAGGTCAAGGTCCTTCTACTACCGGAGTCAAGTTTGATAAGGGCGTTGTGTTTTTTACAGCGGATGCCCTAACGCAAGCTTTTCCTTCTGAGTGTTTACGTCGATGCAGAGTGGTTTACAAACGACGTCGAAGTGGTCGTCGATGCCCAAGTCCTATTGACAATCGGAAGATGGTAGCTTCTCCGGTAGGTGGGGCGGATGATGACAACTTGATCATCGACCCTCACCCCTTGGAGTGGTACGACGAAGCACTGCACACCCCTGCAGAGGTATTAGCAATGTTTCCCGACGTGTAATGTAGTAGAACATGTTCGTTTTTTGACATTCCCTTTGTTGGTGCATCATATGTCTGTTTACTACTTCTTAATCGAGTCTTATGTCTAGATAGGATGAACGAGTGCACAACAGTGATTAAATTAGGGTTTGTTTGTGGTTTAGGAAGTAATTCTGTTTGAAGATGTCAAGACCAAGTTCAAACGGAATTGGTGCAAGTGATTCCGTTTGAACATGGCCGTGTCACCCTTAAACGGATCAACTATATCTATAAATAGGGATTGTGCATGTTCATTTGAAACGGACAAGATTGTGTGTGAGAGTCGAGGTGCTGCCAAAATTTCATCAGAAATCATTGTAAAGACTCGGAAATCAGTAATAGAGAAGAATTGAAAAGGAAACAAGCTGTGTGACATTGTTTACTTTGATTCCGCCTTAGTAAATGATGATGAAATGCCTTTACTGACTGTTTAGGGTCACGGAACCGATCCAACAAGTGGTATCAGAGCCCAGGACGAGGAGTTCATACCATTGCAGCTTGAAATCATCGGATATTCTTACTTCTACTCATTCCTTTTCTGATTCGGACATAATTCATGATTGAAATGGCCTGAAACTTTCACATATCAAGAGAAATACAGTGTTAACTAATCCTTGAAAATTTGAGACTAAAATTCGACTTAAAACTGATCAAAAACACCTATTCCGTTTGAAACTGTTCGTAAAATGCTGACATCATAGATTATTACGTTTGAACGAAGCCTGTTCCGTTTGAAAACTGACACTTCGTTTGAAATTGGTGATATTTCCGTTTGAACATCACCATTTCGTTTGAAAGTAGTCCGTTTGAAAGTGGTCCGTTTGAAAGTGTTTCGTTTGAAAGTGGTCCGTTTGAAAGTGTTTCGTTTGAAAGTGGTTTGTTTGAAAGTCGTTCGTTTGAAAGTGGTTTGTTTGAAACTTGATTAATATTGTCTCAAACGAAACAACAGTTTTCGTTTGAGAAGAGCCATTTAGTTTGAAAAATATAATATTGTTTGAACAACAATTTCGTTTGAACAGATTCCGTGTGAATCTGTCATTTTTCAAAACCAAAAATATTTCTAAGTGTTTGCTGATTTTTCAGGTACGTACAAGATGGATGATTTCAATCCATTTTATGATGCCTTTGCATTTGCTGGAAATTCTGGAGACGATACTTCTCCTAGCAACACAAATGAGAACACTCCGAATACGAAGAAAAGTTTATCGGATGCTCTAAGTGTGGAAAGTGCTTTCGAAACTTATAACAAACCTCCGAAGTTGATGGCTATCGAAGAGTACAGTCGGTGGGCCAAGAAGTTTGACGATTGGTTGAGGGCCTTTGCTTATCCTAGCTGGAAGAGTCTAAAGAATGGATACAATGATGGAGGCAAAAATGGTGAAAGCTTAACATCACCTGACGAAATAGAATCGTTTGTTGCTGAGCAAAAATGTATTGCGTTGCTGTTTCAATCTATTCGAGAAGATATAATATCTTTGATCGAATACACGAGTGCTAAAGATCTCTGGGATAAGTTGAGAATTAAATGTTTAGGAAGTGCAGAAATAGTGAAAAACAAAAAGAAACTACTTAGAAAAGAGTTTGATTTGTTTGGGTGTTTAAAGAATGAATCAGTTTGTAAAATGATTGAGAGGTTTGGGCATCTGAAGCTGGAACTGGCGAGACATGAAATTTTCTATACTAAAGAAGAGCTGATTGACAAATTGTTTGATGCATTTCCAGATGAGATGGATTGGCAATATTATGCTTTGATGTTGAAGAATACGATCAAACCTGGAGTGCTTACGGTGGATCTGTTGATTGAAAGACTAGAGAGTCATGAGCTGGAGATAAAGAAAACTCACAAAGTCAATCACTCGACTTATCAACAGAATTTGGATTTGTATTATCGAAAAAGCATGATGCCAAAGAATACATCTCCCAAGACAGCGTTTTCTGCTGAGAATTCCAACACTTCAAGCAAAGAGAGTCAAAGCAATGGATTTCACAGTGGTTCTTCATCACATTCAAACCAATCTGATGCAAAGAATTTATTCTAATGCAACATCGCTGTAGACTTAAAGAACGCTCAAAATTTCAGCAAGGAGTCTGCTAAACAACAGATGGTTTTCCTAGCGTCAGTGCTGGAATCATATGAAAGTCTTGTGGCATAAGATTGGTAACACCAACCTGACGAAAGAAGATTACGATCAGATAGATCCTGAGGAGATGGAACTGATCGACATAAGGTGGTGTATGGCCAGTGCAGTTCGTCGAGCACAGCGTTTCATGGAGATAACTGGAAGAAAGTCTATTGGTGGACCATCTACCAAGTTAGGGTTTGACAACCCGTTCAGAGAACTGGAAGAAAGTCTATAAAGTGACATGCTTTAAGTGTAAACAGAAAGGTCACTTTAAGCGCGAATGTCGATGTATGCTGATGAGTCTGAAAACCCGTTCAGAGAAGATTACTACAAGAAGGCGATTTATCATCAGAATAAATCAGAACCGCCAAGGATGAAGCAGCTTGAGGATAACAAAGAGAAATCCAGAGCTCTTGCGATCATTCATGACGATGAAGGTTTCGACTGGAGTGAGTTGTTACCTGAGGAGGATGCGGTTGGATATGCATTCATGGCAAAATCTGAACCTGTTCCTTGGAAAGACAACATAACTGAAGAACAGAAGTATGGTCACAGAAAGCTGATAGCTCAGAACAAAATAATCAGAATATCTGGTATCTATCTTGAAGCAAAAAGTGCAAATAGATGGGATCCAGAGAGAGAATGTTATCTTGACCACCAGGGAAATATTGCTATTGACCATAACACTCTTGATATGGAAACCATAATTAAAGAAATGAAAGAAGAAGATGATTATTGGCAAAGAAAATGGTGGGGAAACGGAGAAGAGAAAGAGAAATAAGAGAAAGAGAAAGAGGAAGAAAAAGAGAAGTCAAAGAAGGTTGAGACTGGAATCATTGACACGACTCAAAAGTTGAATGCTGAAAACATGGGAAAGATGGCTGACAAGGTGCTGGCTGCTAAGGCACTTGAGGTAGATCCTAAATCCGTTTCTGAGTCTAAAATCCAGATCTGTTCAAACACGTCAACAACTGATTCAGGTAAGAAAGTCAATGATGATGTTGACTGCAAAAATTGCATCAAAGAATGCAAAGTTTGTAGTACAGTCACTTATCTCAACGGTAAGAAGGTTGATGATCTGACTGCTAGAGTCAGAAGTGTTGAGGATCAAATTCTTGATTGTGATAAAATGGTGAAAGCTTCAACTGAACGATTAAAAGAATTAACTAACAAAATTGAAAATGATAAAATTGATCAAGAAAAGGTTAGAAAAGAAAATGAGAGGTTAGTTCTTGAAAATCGTCAGATTACTAAAAAATTTGAGAAGCTTAAAAGCACGGTTAAAGATAATGATGATAGAAACGGTAAAACATACAAAGAAAATTGTCACTTGCAAAGTGTTTTGAGGATTAAAGAAGAATTAATCAATCAATAGCTGGATGAGATTGCTAAGTTGAAGCTTAAATTTGAAGAAGCTAAAATTGAGAATGAGCGTATAAATTTGAAATTGAACAGTTACAACTCTGCAAGCTTTGTTTTGCAACACATTGTTCCCAAACCCATCGGGAAAAACAAAGCAGGCGAAGATGTATACTGTGATGGAACTGGGGTCGGGTTTCATCAAGTTCCACCACCAGTTCTAGACAATTATTCGAAAAAGCAATCTGGGTTGGTTAATCTTGAAGACGAAAATAAAGTGAAACTTCCTGATTCAATTGATGTGACATTTTCTTCATCATCATCTGATGATAGTGTTCAAACTGAGATTGTTAAAGGCATGGCTGAAAGTGTTTTGGATAGTGATTCAGCTGAGGTTGAAAAATGTTTTCTGGATAAATACATTCCGAAACAAAAGTCCAAAAACAACTTAAATGAAGAACCTAATCTTGTCATGTACAAGATGTCAGGATCGGATAAGTTGTATTCGGATTCTGAGTTTCCTCTGGAGAATGTAAATGTTTCAAAATTGACAAATGTGTTCAAAATGGTTGAAATCGATTTGTCTGAAGTAAAGAGTTTAAAACAAACAAAAAGGCAAATGAATTTTGAGAAAGATAAAGCTTACTACAAGAAACCTGTTGTTCCACCACGTTTTTATAACAACAATCGAAACAATTGGTCGGGAGGATATCAGGGTAGTAAGAATTATCAAAGAAAGAATTTTCAAAACAAAAGGTTTGTTGAGAAGAAAGTGTTTGTGAATGGTTCGAGTTCATTGTCTGATGAAGAGTCTGAAATTTTTTCAAAATCAAATGAAGAATTTTTTGAGAATAGGGCCTCACAACCTCAGTCTGAAGGCACAAGTCGGGTAGTTGATACTCGTACATGTTTTAGATGCAACAAAGTTGGTCACATTGCAAGAAATTGCACCAACTTCAAGCCTAAGACTGAAGTTGTTGACAGTCAAAAGAAGAAGGTTGATGCAAAAGGAAAAGCTCCAATTGTTGTTGAGAAAATTTGAAAAATGAGAAAACAAAAGTCAAAATTGAACCTGTTAAGAATGTCGTAACTAAAAATGACAAATTCTATAAACGGGTTGCATCATCTCAACAAACATGGAAGCCAAAAGTGGTTGACAAGAAAGAAAGTTCATCTAAACCAAAGGTTTCAGAGAAAGAAAAACAATCGTCTTCTACCACTCCGGTAAAGATGGATGTTCCTTTGGATTACTATGAACAATTGGAGAAACAATCTTCTACTCTAACAGAGAAGAAAAATGTTCAAAAGAAAAATCAACCAACCGGTCAACTTAAGATAGATGAGTTTTTCATATACAAAAAGGTTGAGGTTGGATCTGAGGAAAGGTTAAAAATGAATGATAAAAATTTTCCGCCACTTTACACTGCTAAAACTCACATTAAAGTCAAGTTACCTGAGTCAAAAGAGGCTTGGGTAGCATCAAAATCTCACTAAAAATTTCGGATTTGCCGGAGCTTCCTAGTTGGTAATTGTGAAGCATGAATCGGAATCTTTATTGAAATGTGTTTTTAAAATAAATTTGTGATATGTGCAGGAACTTTCGAGAGCTGTTTCACGATGGACTATGGATAGTGGAGCGTCTCGACATATGACAGGGAAGACTGCATTGTTGTATGATGTTAGAAATTTCAATGGTGGTTATGTGGGATTTGCAGGAAACCAAGGTGGTAGAATTGTTGGTGAAGGAACGTTATCCAATGGGATTGTTACGTTTGAAATAGTTAACTACATTGCTGAGCTGGAGAATAATCTGCTGAGCATCTCGCAGATTTGTGACAGGATGTATACCACCCACTTCACAGACAAAGAATGTTTGATCTTGAAGCCAGGATTTGTTATCCCTGAAGAATGGATTATCATGAGGGCACCAAGAGTCAATGATCTGTACGTGTTAGACATGAGTGTAGCTACTACAACCACGGGTCAGGCTCATTGTTTTGTGTCTAGAGCAACAGAGAAAGAATCGAAGTTGTGGCACCGGAAGATGGGTCATATACACCTGAGGAAAATGAATCACCTGGTGCATAATGATTTAGTTCTGGGTGTTAATATTAAAGGTTTTCATCTGGAAGGGGAGTGCATTAGTTGCATCAAAGGCAAGCAGAAGAAAAAGTCACACCCTAAAAAGCAAGTCAATTCAGTTTCCAGACCGTTAGAGATACTACATATGGATCTGTTTGGTCCAGTAAACGTCAAAAGTATTACAGGAGATCTCTACTGTCTTGTGGTTACTGATGATTATTCCAGATTTTTGTGGGTATCATTCTTGAAGTCGAAAGATGAAACGTTTGATAGTTTGATGGCGTTGTTCAGAAAGATTGAAAATCTGTACCAAAGGCATATCAAAAGAATTCAAAGTGATAATGGTACTGAATTCAAGAACAACAAGATGGAAGAATATTGTGATGAAAGAGGTATATTGCATGAGTTTAGTGCTCCGTACACTCCGCAGCAGAATGGAGTTGCAGAACGTAAAAACAAGATGCTAATCGAAACGGCCAGAACAATGCTTGCTGATTCAAAGTTACCAATAAATTTTTGGGCAAAAGCAGTTTCCGCCGCATGCTATACGCTCAACCAGGTTCTCACTGTGAAGAAATTCAACAAGACATGCTTTGAGTTGATCAATAACCGCAAACCGAACCTGAAGTTTTTAGAACCGTTTGGGTCTCCTTGTACTGTTCTAGAGCCTTTTGGAAAGTTTGGTCCGAAGAGTATTGAAGGGATATTCATAGGTTATGCAAGTCCATTACGACGAGTTTTTGTTCCAAGTTTGAAGCGGATTATTGAAGCTCCAAATGTTGAGTGTCAGGGGTATACTATGCCGCCTCAGAATCCTGGTGACTCATGGCGTTTTAATTATGATAAATTGTGGGATTCGTTTGACATGGAAGAAGATAAGGATGAAGAAGAAGATTTCTTTGACGGGTTGGATATTCTGAGAGAGTATGAAGAATCGCAGGAAAGGTTTCCAGCTGAGTATTCAAGACGACCGCAACAAGCTTCAAATGATGATGAAGCAGGTCCAAGCAATGCTGGAGAACATGATGATGTCCAACAAAATGAAGTTTCACAAGATAATCAGTCGGCACAGAATGATAATCAAGAATATGAGAACATGCCAGTATTTGATCGTGGTGATTCAGATTCTGAGGGGGAGCAAATTCAGATTTCAAGTCAAACAAACCCAGTCAGTGAACAAGGTGCAAATCAGAATGTTACTAATCTGGAAGGCAATGTAGATGTTCCAGGCGAAGTGATGCCACGAACTCTTTTATATCATCCAGAGGAATTGATCATTGGATAATTGCAAACAGGCGTCCGCACTCGAAGACAGCTTGATAAAGGGCTTACATGTTTTTATACAAAAGTTGCTCCTTTACAAACTGACTTTTCACAAAGTTGTTTTATCTCGCAGGTTGAACCAAGGACTTACAAAGAGGCGCTTACTGAAGATTCTTGGGTCAATGCGATGCAGGAGGAACTAAGCCAATTCGAAAAGTTAGGGGTGTGGAAGTTAGTAGACTTGCCTGATGGTCAGAGGAAGATAAACACCAAGTGGGTGTTCAAGTGTAAGAGAGACGATAGAGGAGTTGTAGTTCGCAACAAAGCTCGACTCTTAGTCCAGGGTTTTAGTCAGCAGGAGGGGATAGATTTCACTGAAGTGTATGCTCCAGTGGCTAGACTAGAAGCGATCAGAATCTTTCTGGAATTTGCATCTTGGAAAAACTTCAAAGTTTATCAGTTAGATGTGAAATCGGCGTTTCTCTATGGGAAGGTGAAAGAGGAGGTATATCTCGGACAGCCACCGGGCTTCACCGATCCAATCCACAAAGACAAGGTCTATTTGCTAGACAAAGAGCTGTATGGTTTACACCAGGCCCCGAAAGCTTGGTACGAGACATTGTCTCAACATTTGCTAGCCAACAACTTCATCCGTGGAAAAGTGGATGCCACTCTCTTCACCAAAGAGGTCGACGGACATCTTCTGATTGTTTAGATATACATGGACGACATGTGTCAACAAATGAAAATTTGTGCAAAGATTTTGAGAGAGTTATGAAGCAGAAATTCAAAATGTCATCGATGGGTGAGATGAAATTCTTTTAGGGATTGCAGGTTGATCAACTACCCAAAGGATTTTTCATACATCAAACGAAGTATGTTCATGATATCTTGGAGAAATTCGGGATGTCAGGTTCTACTCCAGCTTCCACCCCATTAGCAACGAATCATGGGATAAACCCTGACCTCACCGGAGAGAAGGTAGATGAAACGATGTATCGTTCCATGATCGGTGTGACACCTGTGTCACTTCAACCACCAAAAAAATACCAAACCAATGAAATATTGTATTTCATACTTGGGATTTTTAGAAATATGTGTATCGTTTGCACATATCAATTCTTGTTCGATTTCGGGCTCTAAATCGCTTTCTGGAAGGTTATACGCGCACCGATGCGTAAATATAACCAGTTTAACACAAAAAATACTCCATAACATCAACATATACTTAACATACCTTAAATAACCTTTACATAACTTAGAAATAAGTTTTGAACGCTTTGGTATGGCAAAAACAAGTTAATTCGCTTATAGGGACTAAATTTGACAAACTGCGAAAGTATGCCAATTTGAACTGTAACAGACATTCCGGAACATGAACATAAGTTAAACATACCCTAAATATCCTTTACATAGCTTAGAAATAGGCTTTGAGGGGTTCGGTGTGCTAAAATAAACTTTTGGGTCATTCAGGGACTAAAAGCGTCAAAAAGTGCATAAGTTTGCACTTTCGCGCATAACTTACGTTCTGAATACATCCGGACATCCAAAAATTTAATTAAGCACTAAAATATTTTATTTTAGTGTTTGGCATGAGAAAAATCCATTCGTCACGCAATTTGGATCGTTTTTCGCGCTTATGCGCATTCCGTCGTAATTAAGCGAACATCGCAACCGTACGGCCAAACGAACCGACATCCAAGATGTTTTCAAGCATATTTCATGTTCCCTATGTCTTAACATCATTGTGGAGCTTAAAATTGGGATTGGCGGGTGTTAGAAGTGCCGTTATGCAACGAAACAAGGTGCAGGGACTGAAACTGTAATTCTGCCATCACCCTTACGGTCCGTAAGGGGTCCCCAGAACAGCAGATCCGTTTAAACAGCTGTTGCATCTTCAGGATAATGAGGGGCCAATTTTCACTTTCCTCTTCAGGATAATGAGGGGCCAATTTTGTGTACCATAAGGTTTCAACAAGTGTACGGATGAGATCAAAGCACGTTATTCGATAAACGATCCTAACGGTTCTAACATTCCTATAAATACCCACCAACATCACTTGCAAAAACCCACAAATCTGATCTAAAAGCTCTAATTTGGAGACATTGCTTCATACCTGAGCTATTCGATCAAGATTTACTAGCGGGGACCCTTTGTAAGTGTTCCTTCATTCTCTTTATTCGTTTAGCGTTAAAAGTCAAACTTTGTTTGATTTTCTGCGTTGACCAGTTTATGGTCAATGCGAAGTTCGTTTGAACTTCATAATGTGAGCGTAATCACGATGGTTATAGTCCCTATGACTATACCTACTGATTACCACGTTATCTAGGTTTAGTGACGAGTCGTAGTTTCGGCCAAAATGCGCATTTACGCGTATTTTGTAACCAAACTACTTTTAGGTATCAAAACCGTTTGTTTTGATACAAAACCTGTTTTCTAAACTTAGGTAAGCATGTTAAAAGCTTGTCACTTTTAGTTTAGTGCTTATATAGGGTCGTAAGGTAAGCGATCTAAACAATCGCTTATACTTTCGAACCCGACCCGTTTGGTCGATCATTAGGATCCGACCAAACACATTAGGTGACCATAGCATATAGGGAATAACCTTCCGAGGTTATACCTTATGGTCACATCGTTTGAGTAGTTGTATGATAGGTAGTATATATGCCTTAGGTAAATTACCAAAATGCCCTTTTTACTCCAAAATTCATTTTAAGCATATGTAACATAAATTCTGGTATCTAAACTGATTTGGTAACAGTATTAGACATGTTAAGGCATATTTCACTTGTCATAGGACTAGTTAGGCGTTCCGGACGCGTTTTACGCGAACGACGCGTTAAAGTAGCATAAGCTACCTAAACGGGTCGTAATTGGTCGTAAGCACTTAGGTTAGGTTTCATTTTAGTATGTAGGCTTTCTTAAACCATATTACACGAGTCTCCATACTCGTTTGGTTTACGAACCCTCATTCTATCCAATCCTCCGATTTTAGGTCCGGTATATTAACACAGTTACCTATATTAGGTGCCGTTTGATATCCGTGATCTCTAGCATTGTTTGGTGGTTACTCAAGGACTACTAAGCAATCTCAAGTGAGTACATAGACCCCTCTTTTACCGTTTTCAAACTGTTTTGGGGTGAAACACATGTGCCTACTTGTTACTTTCATGCTTTCCATGTTTTCACATCATATACTTGCTATGTTCATTAGTACATTTATAGTACATGATTTACATTACATTTCATGCTATGTATGTCCATTGTGTGCATACTTAGTACATTGTTTTACATTACATATCATGCTATGTATGTCCATTGTGTGCATACTTAGTACATTGTTTTACATTACAATTTGTTGCATATGCTCATCCAGCATATGAACACATTATATTACATTATGTGAACCATTTGTATCTATTGAACCATGTGAACCATTCTACAATTGTTAAACATTATATCTTGATGGTTTAGTTTGAGTAAGTGATTTAAGTAACGAGGCGTGTGTAATATGATACAAGCATGGTGGATACGCCGCTGGTACTTCCTATATATAAGTGTTTGTATGGTATTACATATCGTAGCATTATTTGAATCATTTCAATTTGAGACATATAACATTTTATACAAATAACATACTTTTCACAAGACATTGTTTTACAAACAACTTATCTTATACAAACTCATTTTACATGGTTATTCATTTAACCATGCATTATTCTCTTATTTATACATATCATCTGAACTTATTGTTTTTCAAATGATTTACAAAACAAATCAATTTACAAGGTTCATGACTAAACTTTATTAAACAACTCTTTCTAAACTTACAAGTCATGAAACCTATTTTCACAAAACCTATGTATCTCACAGGCATTTTTATGCTGACGTACCTATTTTCACATGCGTTTTCAGGAGTTGATGCATAGGACTTATCGAGACATACTTAGGCGGACCTGTGCCTTAGTGACTTAAAACGAGACAAGAACTAGTTAATTTATGTCATGTACACTTTATTTCTTGTTTAAAGACAATGTAACTCGCTTGTTTGATGAATAAAACGAAACTTTAATTTCCATGGTTGTGAAACAATTAATTCTGTTACAACACTCCCCGACGTTTCCGCCACGTTTCGTTGTTTTACGTGGTCGGGGTGTGACAGAAAAGATGGTATCAGAGCCAATGGTTATAGGGAATTAGGTTATTAGTAAAACTTTGACCTAGTCTATAACCTTCCTAGGACCCTAACGCGAGTTTACTTGCGTTTAGTCATAAAACAATACTGTCACCTATCCTTAGGCGACGACCACAACAAGAACATAAATTTCAAAACCGCTTTGAGAACTAATCATCTGTTCTAGGATGATTGATTACTAGGTTTTGAACCCTCTGTTATAAGGTTTTGAACCCCTTTGAATTTTCAAAACTCTCGTCAAAGTTTTGGGTCCTAGATAGTGTGAACACGTGCAAACTGGAAGAGTGAATGCCTGTACCCTGGGTTTTCTGTCTAAGGCTAGAGTGTTCGTACAAATCCACATAATCGGACCAGTCACTCTTACCTGGGAACTCTTGGGGTGAGTGTCCACTTATAGGCGAGCATGTCTTCGCGATACATTATGAGGATCTATTTGCTTTGACTCAGTCTTTGTGTTGTTTGTTTGCTTCATGGTTCAAACAAATGACCATCACCCATGATTTTGGTCGGTAATTGTAACATCCTATTCTTACCCAATGCCATTTCATTTGTTTTCTCTCTTGTTTCCCCTTTTAGAATGCCTCCACGACGCGAAAATCAGGTATCTATTGAGGAGCTGGCAGCTGTCATTACACAGCAAATGACTGCTGCAATCCCGAACATCGTTGCTCAATGTAACCAAGCCCTCAACAACAATAATGCCCCCTGCAACTTCAAGACGTTCAACTCGGCTAAGCCATCAAAGTTTTCTGGGTCTCAAGGAGCGACTGCACTTCTACAATGGTTCGAGAGTCTAGAGAGCACCTTCAGGCATGTTCAATGCCCAAATGAGCGAAAGGTAGATTTCGCATCTGGTGTCTTTGAGAAACGGGCTTTGACATGATGGAATGGTGTGATGAGAGATAGGGGTGCCGATGTGGCACTGGCTCAAACATGGGAAGAGCTTCGAGCTCTGATGATGAAGGAGTTCTGTCCTCGTCATGAACTTAGGGCCTTGGAAAGGGAATTCGACGATCTTAAGCAAGACAACGGTGAACATCGAGCCTACACTGATCGATATGAGGAGCTGAGCCTGTTGTGTCCTACCATGGTTACGCCTTTGGATAAGGCGATCGAAAAATACATTGATGGTCTCCCTGACCCAGTTCAGGACATTGTTACTGGTAGTAATCCTACCACAGTTAGACAGGCCATTGAATTATCTGCTACCCTAACCGAATCTCAGATCAGAAACAAGCAGCTAATGTTCAGGAGGAAACCAAGGAAAGCAAAACTGAACCTTCTAAGAAGCGTAAGGCTTCGCAGAATTGTGCGATTGCTGCTCAACCCAACCAAAACACCCGCAACCAACCAACTCAACCTCCTGCAAGGAAACCTTATGCCGGTACTGCACCGATATGCAACAATGTAATGCACACCACTTAGCTCACCTACAGTGTCGTTTATGTGCATCATGTGGGCGACTCGGTCACCTGGAAAATGCTTGTCGATTTACCCCAAACCAAGGTGGTCCAAACCAACCTCATGTAAATCCTGCTCAAGCTCGTTTTCCACCAGGTCCTTGCTTCAACTGTGGCGAGATGGGCCATTTCCGAAGAAATTGCCCAAAGCTTGCTAACGCAAATCCAGCACAGGGATGAGCATCTGACCGACTAGAAGACAACACCGTTTAGAAATAATCACGTCTTATGTATTATTTTCTTTTGTTGTCAAGGTCCATGAAACAGTTGTTATCATTGTTTATAAATAAATCTTTTATTTACATTGCAATGTATTTATGTGGTTATATGTATAAACGACATATCCCCTACAATACCGACAATCAAGGAATCATATTCCTTGAAAAGCAAACTAACCCCCCAAATTTTTTTCTATATTATGATCTCTTGCGTTTTCCACGAAATTCCTAAGTACCCGCTTCTTCCAAGGAAACGAAGTACAAGGCGCAAGTTACAACACTGGACGAATACCCAAAGTACCACTATAAATCCTTAATAGGGTACCTAAGGGTATTTCCGTAAATCCTAAAAATTGTTGTGTACCTTAATTCGAATATGATGTTTCTTGGAAAACAAAATCGAATTTTTGGAAGATCATCCTATCTTCATAGATAGATTCTTGAAAAATGATTAAAGTGCCAAATGAAATCCACGGATTGGATTCCTGGTGTGTTTTAAGTATCCGCGTCCAAAGATAACAAATTTAAGGCCAAATTAAACAATTATGTGATTATGTGCTTATGTGTTCCCTTTTTATGTGATCCAAATTTTGTTATCCAAATCCTCGTAGAATCTTCCATATCTTCGTATAAGGGATTCATAGTAGGATATCCATAGGTACTACCTTAAATCCTTGATGGGCTTCAACGTTATAGTTAAAGATTCCTCTTGAATAGTTTAGTTAAAGAGATTGATTCGTCAATCTAGTTAAAGACATCCTCCGTAGATGTAGTTAAAGAGATCATTTGTTGATCTAGTTAAAGAGATTGATTCGTCAATCTAGTTAAAGACATCCTCCGTTGATGTAGTTAAAGAGATCATTTGTTGATCTAGTTAAAGAGATTGATTCGTCAATCTAGTTAAAGATATCTTGTGTTGATATAGTTAAAGAGGCCCTCTGGTGGTCTAGTTCAAGAGATTGTCCGTTGATCTAGTTAATAAATCCTTTGGTGATCTAGTTAAAGAGACTATTGTTGTCTAGTTAAATCACCACAGGATAATTCGTTTGATTTTTTTTCCCCTACGCATTTTGAAATGAACCGTGCGGACTGTGCAAGGAATTACGTAATTATGGAGGCCTACATAATTATGGAATTCAGTGCACAGAAACCACAGAAGGTTTTGTCATGTGTTAAGACCGATAGTGACAAAAGTAATGATACGAGAGAAGTCTTGGACCTTGACCGATGTCATTACTTCCCAATCCTGAATTCAAGTTTCCTATGATAAGTCTTCATGGGAAACGTTCTCCTATCCATAGTTTGAAACTCCATGTTTTGCTACTACAAGGACTTCACTTTGAGGGATTAACAATTTCGCTAAGAACCCTATCATGGCCCAGAGTTCTACTTAGGGTTCAAGGGATTCATTCAAAGCGAAAACAACACCGTTGTCCTCACAAGTTTCTCCTAAAATTAAATTTCGGGACGAAATTTCCTAAAGTAGGGGAGACTGTGACACCTGTGTCACTTCAACCATCAAAAAAATACCAAACCAATTAAATATTGTATTTCATACTTGGGATTTTTAGAAATATGTGTATCGTTTGCACATATCAATTCTTGTTCGATTTCGGGCTCTAAATCGCTTTCTGGAAGGTTATACGCGCACCGATGCGTAAATATAACCAGTTTAACGCAACAAATACTCCGGTACATCAAAATATACTTAACATACCTTAAATAACCTTTACATAACTTAGAAATAAGTTTTGAAGGCTTTGGTATGGCAAAAACAAGTTAATTCGCTTACAGGGACTAAATTTGATAAACTGCGAAAGTATGCCAATTTGAACAGTAACAGACATTCCGGAACATGACCATAAGTTAAACATACCCTAAATATCCTTTACATAGCTTAGAAATAGGCTTTGAGGGGTTCGGTGTGCTAAAATAAACTTTTGGGTCATTCAGGGACTAAAAGCGTCAAAAAGTGCATAAGTTTGCACTTTCGCGCATAACTTACAATTCTTGTTCGATTTCGGGCTCTAAATCGCTTTCTGGAAGGTTATACGCGCACCGATGCGTAAATATAACCAGTTTAACGCAACAAATACTCTGGTACATCAAAATATACTTAACATACTTTAAATAACCTTTACATAACTTAGAAATAAGTTTTGAAGGCTTTGGTATGGCAAAAACAAGTTAATTCGCTTACAGGGACTAAATTTGACAAACTACGAAAGTATGCCAATTTGAACAGTAACAGACATTCCGGAACATGACCATAAGTTAAACATACCCTAAATATCCTTTACATAGCTTAGAAATAGGCTTTGAGGGGTTCGGTGTGCTAAAATAAACTTTTGGGTCATTCAGGGACTAAAAGCGTCAAAAAGTGCATAAGTTTGCACTTTCGCGCATAACTTACGTTCTGAATACATCCGGACATCCAAAAATTTAAATAAGCACTAAAATATTTTATTTTAGTGTTTGGCATGAGAAAAATCCATTCGTCACGCAATTTGGATCGTTTTTCGCGCTTATGCGCATTCCGTCGTAATTAAGCGAACATCGCAAACGTACGGCCAAACGAACCGACATCCGAGATGTTTTCAAGCATATTTCATGTTCCCTATGTCTTAACATCATTGTGGAGCTTGAAATTGGGATTGACGGGTGTTAGAAGTGCCGTTACGCAATGAAACAAGGTGCAGGGACTGAAACTATAATTCTACCAAAGTTAATGGCTTACGGACCGTAAGCCATCACCCTTACAGTCCGTAAGGGGTCCCCAGAACAGTAGATCAGTTTAAACAGTTGTTGCCTCTTCAGGATAATGAGGGGCCAATTTGCACTTGCCTCTTCAGTATAATGAGGGGCCAATTTTGTGTACCATAAGGTTTCAACAAGTGTACGGATGAGATCAAAGCACGTTATTCGATAAACGATCCTAACGGTTCTAACATTCCTATAAATACCCACCAACATCACTTGCAAAAACCCACAAACCTGATCTAAAAGCTCTAAGTTGGAGACATTGCTTCATACCTGAGCTATTCGATCAATATTTACTAGCGGGGACCCTTTGTAAGTGTTCCTTCATTCTCTTTATTCGTTTAGCGTTAAAAGTCAAAATTTGTTTGACTTTCTGCGTTGACCAGTTTATGGTCAATGCGAAGTTCATTTGAACTTCATAACGTGAGCGTAATCACGATGGTTATAGTCCCTAGTGACTATACCTACTGATTAACACGTTATCTAGGCTCAGTGACGAGTCGTAGTTTCGGCCAAAATGCGCATTTACTCTTATTTTGTAACCAAACTACTTTTAGGTATCAAAACCGTTTGTTTTGATACCAAACCTGTTTTCTAAACTTAGTTAAGCATGTTTTAACATGCTTAGCTCGTCACTTTTAGTTTAGTGTTTATATAGGGTCGTAAGGTAAGCGATCTAAACAATCGCTTATACTTTCGAACCCGACCCGTTTGGTTGATCATTAGGATCCGACCAAACACATTAGGTGACCATAGCATATAGGGAATAACCTTCCGAGGTTATACCTTATGGTCACATCGTTTGAGTAGTTGTATGATAGGTAGTATATATGCCTTAGGTAAATTACCAAAATGCCCTTTTTACGCCAAAATTCATTTTAAGCATATGTAACATAACTTTTGGTATCTAAACTGATTTGGTAACAATATTAGACATGTTAAGGCATATTTCACTTGTCATAGGACTAGTTAGGCGTTCCGAACGTGTTTTACGCGAACGACGCGTTAAAGTAGCATAAGCTACCTAAACGGGTCGTAATTGGTCGTAAGCACTTAGGTTAGGTTTCATTTTAGTATGTAGGCTTTCTTTAACCATATTACACGAGTCTCCATACTCGTTTGGTTTACGAACCCTCATTCTATCCAATCCTCCGATTTTAGGTCCGGTATATTAACATAGTTACCTATATTAGGTGCCGTTTGATATCCGTGATCTCTAGCATTGTTTGGTGGTTACTCAAGGACTACTAAGCAATCTCAAGTGAGTAGTGTAAATATGGAAACATTATATTTCGATCACAAAAGAAAACGCGGAATTAAGAATCAATCCCGATAAATCAGCGATCAATCAAGGAGAAAAGAAAAGGAATTGGTGGTTGTCAACTTTCTGTTTTGGCGGCAATGATTGGAAAAGGAAAGACAAAAAAAATAGTGCTTAAATATACAAGGGTCTGTTACTTTGAACAATGTGAAGACGGCGGTGGACTGGTTTTGTGCGCGTTGTTAGTGTGGTGCTACCCGGGTTCGAAACCCGCCCCACGCTTTCTTTTCTTTTATTTTTCACTTCTCAAATATGTTTCCTTAATGACAAGTCAGTCTCTCCTCTTTTGCTAACTGTGTTATAACTAACATTAAATCTAGCTAGTTTATATTAAAGGTTTTAAAATGTTACAACTTAACCCCTTAACTTATATTAACGGGACTAACTGGGTTATTAACTTTAGTTAACTTAATTACCAGCTAACTAGGTTATTATTTTTAAATAAAGATATAAAGAATAAAACTTTTAATTTATTATTTTAGTTATTTAAACACTAAATAAATAACCAAAAATTCAAAGCGGGTCGGATTTTTTTTTTTTTGGAATCCATTTTGACGGATGTTACAGTCTCCCCTACTTTAGGAAATTTCTTTTCTTAAACTAAATACTAGTGAAGCTCGGGTGTAAACAAGCCGAGCCGAGCCTAAACTTAACTATGATGGAGCCTGATAAGTGAAGCTCGGGTTGGGCTTGTTTATAAAAAAAATTTCTTTTCTTAAACTAAATACTAGTCCATAATGTAGTATGTTACAATAAATATGAGGACTAATTTTGAGTTCGTAATTTCTTCTTTAAAATACAATGATTTGTATCGGTTATTAGAGACTAATTATCGGTCACTGTTTCTTATGTCTGTATAAAACTTTGGAGACTGAAAATCAGTTCCTAATAAGTTTTCGAAAAGTTTTAACATATTTGGACACTGAAAATTAGTCACCAATCATTTCCTATATAAAAAGGTATTAAAAACTGAATATCAGTCCCTAATTATGGTTGTCTTGAAAATATTAATAACTTATATTCAGTCCCTAATATGTTCCATCTATATTGGAGACAAAATATTAGTCTCCAACATAGATGTGTCATTTTTCATTATAGAGGGAACATATTTGAGACTAAAATTTACTAGTCAATAATCGTCCTTCCAAAACGCTATACCATGCAAACATATTTGCGACTGAAATTCAGTCTCAATTAAGGTGTTTAGATATTAGAGACTGATTTCTAGTAACTAATATATGGTGCATAGAAATCAGTCCCTAATATTATCAGTGACTGATAAATCAGTCTCAAATATTACGTATTGGAGACTGATATATCAGTCCCTAATAATTTAGTATCTAATGGTTACTTTTCTTGTAGTGTTTTACCGTTTTCAAACTGTTTTGGGGTGAAACACATGTGCCTACTTGTTACTTTCATGCTTTCCATGTTTTCACATCATATACTTGCTATGTTCATTAGTACATTTATAGTACATGATTTACATTACATTTCATGCTATGTATGTCCATTGTGTGCATACTTAGTACATTGTTTTACATTACAATTTGTTGCATATGCTCATCCAGCATATGAACACATTATATTACATTATGTGAACCATTTGTATCTATTGAACCATGTGAACCATTCTACAATTTTTAAACATTATATCTTGATGGTTTGGTTTGAGTAAGTGATTTAAGTAACGAGGCGTGTGTAATATGATACAAGCATGGTGGATACGCCGCTGGTACTTCCTATATATAAGTGTTTGTATGGTATTACATATCGTAGCGTTATTTGAACCATTTCAATTTGAGACATATAACATTTTATACAAATAACATACTTTTCACAAGACATTGTTTTACAAACAACTTATCTTATACAAACTCATTTTACATGGTTATTCATTTAACCATACATTATTCTCTTATTTATACATATCATCTGAACTTATTGTTTTTCAAATGATTTACAAAACAAATCAATTTACAAGGTTCATGACTAAACTTTATTAAACAACTCTTTCTAAACTTACAAGTCATGAAACCTATTTTCACAAAACCTATGTATCTCACAGGCATTTTTATGCTGACGTACCTATTTTCACATGCGTTTTCAGGAGTTGATGCATAGGACTTATCGAGATATACTTAGGCGGACCTGTGCCTTAGTGACTTAAAACGAGACAAGAACTAGTTAATTTATGTCATGTACACTTTATTTCTTGTTTAAAGACAATGTAACTCGCTTGTTTGATGAATAAAACAAAACTTTAATTTCCATGGTTGTGAAACAATTAATTCTGTTACAACATTCCCCGACGTTTCCGCCACGTTTAGTTGTTTTACGTGGTCGGGGTGTGACAATCGGATCGCTGATGTATTTGACCGCTTCAAGACCCGATATTATGTACCCAACTTGCCTCGCAGCAAGATTTCAATCTAACCCGAGAGCTTCGCATATGGTTATTGTGGAAAGGATATTACGCTACCTGAAAGGAACTCCATCGTTGGGGTTGTGGTATCCAAGAGAAGGCGATTTCACGCTCGAAGGGTATTCCGATTCCGATTTCGGATGCTGCAAAGTTAATGCTAAATCAACAACAGCAGGGTGCCAGTTTTTCGGATCAAGATTGGTTACCTGGCAATGCAAAAATCCAACCTCTGTGGCTTTATCCACATGTGAAGTGGAGTATGTATCTGCTAGCAGTTGCTGCTCTCAGATCTTGTGGATCCAGCAACAGATGCGCGACTACGGTTTGCAATTTCTAAACACCCCTATCTTTGTTGATAATGAGGCAGCGATTAACATTACTAAAAATCCAGTTCATCACGCTAAAACCAAACACATTGAAATTCGTCTTCACTTCATTCGTGATTGTTTCGTGAAGAAGTTGATACGAATTGAGAAAATCCACACTGATGAACAAAAAGCTGATTTACATACCAAAGCATTTGATAAAACACGTTTTCAATATTTGCTAAAACTGAATGGTATGAAGTTTTTATCGGTGTTGGAGGAGATTCTTGGCGTTGATGAAGGAGACATTGTAGATGATGTTGAGAAGCAATTTGCAATGGTTTGTCGATTTTTTACTTGTTTTGGTATTTAGGGGGAGGTATAGGGTAATATTTCAGAAAATACAAAAATAATAAAAAAATGACAAAAATACAAAAACATGAGATATTTTCAAAATCCAAAAAACAATAGAAAACCAGAAAAGAGCTTGTGTAAAAAGGGAAAATGATAGTACATCGACTTGACAGTTATAGTATGCTAAAGAAATGGAATGTTTAAATGCGTTAAACAGTCTCGCTGATGATATGCCGATAGGTTTTTGCACATTTAGTAGGTTTGTTCGGGATATAATCTTAAATCTTTACTTACTTATTTCGTGGGGAACACTACTTGGATATACAGGTAACCCCTGAAATTTCGCTTGAAAGATTCCTTTTTCTGATATACTAGGTCTTTATACTCAGTGATATCTGGGGTATTATTCCGGGACTTCTGCTGAATGGAAGTTCTGATCTAGTCCTCGAATAATACTTTCCGCAATGCTTGAAACATAGCATCACCCTCAGCATAAATGATAAGACAATAAAATTGCTTAGCAATGCTGTTGTAATAAAAGATCCTCTAAAAGGGACACACCCAAGTCGATTCGTGATCTCTCTACTGAACAGTAGTTCTGACCTGAGCTCTCACGGTTTCGATTATAAATCATTTCCATTACAGATATCATATGTGGTATTCTCACCTGTAAGACTGAATATTGGGATCTGGATACGGGAGTATATTTAAGAGGTGGGACACACGTATAAGTTTAAGTCTCTAAAACACTTAATCCGTATCATGGACAGATTGAAAATTGTGTGAGAATTTAAAGTGGATCAGTATATCGACAATCTATGCGAATTGTTTAATTCTGAATATGTAATCAAAGCTTAACGGTACTTGTGACTTGTCGAATAGCTGATATGATTCCCTAACACGCTCAACAAAAATATATTTGTAAATAGTTTACTTTTACTGCATTTTAGTTCTGTATTTCATTTCTAGTTTAGAAGCTTTATTAAAAATCCAAAAAGATTTTACATTTCTGCTTTATTTTTGACAAACCAAAGTGGAGAGTTGATCTTCAGATTCGATTTGAAGCAGATACAGGAAGTTTCTGGGCTGGATGATGAGTTTGGAGCTAAACATGATAAATCTGTGAAAGTTGAAAAGTTTAAGCAAGTTCATTAACTTGAAACTTGTAAATTTTTTTTAGAAAAAGTTGAACAGAAGTCAGTGTGAATTATCTCAGATCAACCAAGGTCATTAAGTTGGACTTGGTAGATAAATTGAGTAATCAGGGTCATTAATTTGGACCTGAATACTTAAGTGGATTTCTAAACACTGATTAGTCTGTCACTGAAGGTTAAATGGTAAATTTTGAATTGAAATTATTATTATCATATATCTTCTATTTGGGTAGAGATTATGCAGGAATCTAGTTCCCCATGGCAACAAAATGTCAAAGTTTGAACCAGAATTTCAAGTCCCAGCATTCCGAGAGGAGGAGTCTGTGAAAGGGGGAGTCAGAATTCTGAGTCAACAGGTAAAGGGGAGTCTGAAGATGGAGCTAGGTTGAGTTCCAGAACCTGTGAAGAGAGAGTTTTTGCAATGAGAAGACAAAATTTGGAGAAAGACAAAGACTAAAGACTCGACGCCGAAGACTTCGTCAACATCCAAGGGGGAGTCTGTTGGTGCATCATATGTCTGTTTACTACGTCTTAATCGAGTCTTATGTCTAGATAGGATGAACGAGTGCACAATAGTGATTAAATTAGGATTTATTTGTGGTTTAGGAAGTAATTCCGTTTGAAGATGTTAAGACCAAGTTCAAACGGAATTGGTGCAAGTGATTCCGTTTGAACATGGTCGTGTCACCCTCAAACGGATCAGCTATATCTATAAATAGGGATTGTGCATGTTCATTTGAAACGGACCAGATTGTGTGTGAGAGTCGAGGTGCTGCCAAAATTTCATCAGAAATCATTGTAAAGACTCGGAAATCAGTAATAGAGAAGAATTGAAAAGGAAACAAGTTGTGTGACATTGTTTACTTTGATTTCGCCTTAGTAAATGATGATGAACTGCCTTTACTGACTGTTTAGGGTCATGGAACCGATCCAACACCCTTATGTTGGTTTTTGACAACAGGGACAAGTATTTGGTTTTGTATGATAGTTGTATGTATTTATTACCAAAATAGCTATCTTTTGTAGTGGTTAATGCATCTATTACCAAGGTACCCACTTTTAGCGCTGTATAGTTTTGGTCATCTGACTTTGTTATATATTAAAAAATATTTCATGTCATAGACGTTTTTTTACCGTGATATGCAGTATAAATGCGATGGTAATTTTTTGTACCGTAATTTGCAGTATAAATGCGATGGTAATTTTTTGTACCGTAATATGCAGTATAAATGCAATGGTAATTTTTAGTATGCATGTAGATGACAAAAGAGAATAACAAAGTACTTTTTATTAACTTAATAATTGAAAAGAGAAAGAGACATCGTTCTTGATGAATTACACTTGTTAAGAAAAGGAAACTGTCTATTCCGCCGTTAGGGGGGAAGTCTACATGTAACATTTTTTCAATTGAGTCGTGTTCCAGCTACGTGGAACCGCTGTGCCATCAAGCCTGGACAGGCGGTAAGCCCCTTTGCCTAGATCTTCTTGGACTATGTAAGGGCCTTCCCAGTTGGGTCCCAACTTGCCTGTGGGTTCCGCCCTACTAGCCACATTATCCCGCATGACATAATCGCCCTCCTTAAAAGTTTGTTGAGCCACGCGTTGATTGTAATACTTCTCTAAGGTTTTCTTGTATTTTGCCTCGCTAATGGCGGCCGCTTCACGCCGCTCTTCCAGGAGGTCCAGGACTTCCCGTATGAGCCTGTCATTGTCATCATTAGTTGTTAGGCGCCTTAGCGAAGGTAGCCCTACTTCCGCTGGTATCATTGCCTCCGTGCCATAAGTTAGGCTGAAAGGGGTTTCGTTGTTACTTATCTTGGGCATTGTTCGGTGTGCCCAAAGGACGTTTGGCAATTCTTCCACCCAGGAGCTTCCTTCGTAGCCTAACTTTCTTTTGATTCCATCCAGAAGACTTCTGTTTACCCTCTCAACTTCGCCGTTTCCTTGGGGATGTGCAACCGATGTAAAAATTTGTTGGATTTGTAGCTCTACACACCAATCTTGTAAGACCTTATCCGTGAATTGTGTCCCGTTGTCGCTTACAAGGTACAGCGGCAGTCCAAATCGGCAGACAATGTGCTCCCATAGGAACTTTTTGGCATTTTCAGCAGTTATCTTGGCCAACGGTTTTGCTTCGACCCACTTGGTGAAATAATCGATTGCCACGATTAAGTATTTTAGCTTCCCTGGAGCCAGCGGGAATGGTCCCACGATATCAATCGCCCATTTTTGAAAAGGCCATGCCGCCATCACGGGAATCAAGTTGTTCTTAGGGCGGAGTGTCTGTGGAGCATACTTTTGACAGCTGCGACATTTTCTGAGTTCGCCCACCGCGACTTCATACATCCTGGGCCAGTAGTACCCAGCGTTTTGGATTTTAGCAACGATTGCCCGGGGTCCGGAGTGAATACCATATTTACCGACGTGCATTTCTTGGATCAAGTATGTAGCTTCCGATGGAGATACGCACCGTAACATTGGTCCCAAGTACGACTTCATGTACACGATGCCATTTTGTACTTCATATTGTAAAGCTTTTGTTTGTATCTTCTGGGCGTCGCCTATGGTGGAGGGCAACTCCCCTTTTGTGAGGAATTTTAGGATGGGAGTGTACCAACAAGGTTCTTCCGCTGTAACCGCGGATACTTTTCTATGCTCTATTGAAGGTGACTGGAGCGTTTCCACCTTTACCTCCTTTTCCATGCAAGATGTAGCTAGCTTGCTTAGGGCATCAGCTATTTGATTTTTTCCGTGATTGAGCGTAACGTTGTCAAAGGAAGCTATGAGTTCCTTGGTTTTAGCTAAGTACTTCGCCATTGTCTCATCTTTTCCTTCATAGGTCTAATTCACCTGGTTGTTGAACAACAGAGAGTCAACGTATGCATCGACCCTTGTCGCTCCCATGGACTGGGCCATTCGAAGACTCGCTAACAGCGCCTCATATTCTAACTCATTGTTGGAGCATTCAAAGTCGAACCGTAAAGTGTACATCAATTTTATTTCATCTGAGCTTATTAGCATAAGACCCGCACCTACCCCCTTTCCACTGGAAGATCCATCTGTGTACAACTTCTAGGTCTGCCTGGACGTGCTAGATTCTAGCATGTCGTTAATCACTGGGTCTTGAATCACTTCTCCCTTAGGAATTCCTACCAAGAAATCGGCGATTACCAGCTCTTTGATTGCTGTTCATTTTCGGTATTCAATATCCAGGGCTCCTAGCTCAATTGCCCACTTAGCTAACCTCCTAGAAATCTCTGGTTTGTGGAGGATTTGCTGCAGAGGATAGTTCGTCAGGACCTGCATGCGGTGGCCCTGGAAGTATCTTCGGAAAAGCCGGGTGGCGTGGATTAGTGCAAGCACCAGTTTTTCTAGCGCTGGATACCGCGTTTCGGGGCCCGCCAGCACCCGGCCAATGTAGTATATAGGCGTTTACTTGCCATTTCTCTCTACCATAAGTACCGCACTTACGGCGTTATGGGCTGCTGCCATATACATCTTTAAGAGTTCCTTTGGGTATGGTGTTGTCAAAGTTGATAACTGTTCAATGAACCGTTTCATGTCTTGGAAAGCCTCTTCTGCTTCACTGGTCCATTTGAAGTTGTTTTTTTTTAGGCAGTCTTTCAGCGTTTTTATGAATGGCAAAGATCTTTCAGCATGTCTTGCTAGGAATCTGTTTATAGCGACTAGTCGCCCATTCAACGCTTGTGTTTCTTTTAAAGTTCTGGGCGATGGCATTCGCGTAATTGCCGCTATTTTCTCCGGATTGGCTCTAAAGCTATCCCGGGTGACCACTACTGTCACGGCCCCCGACCCACCCTGGACAGAATCGGGAGTCGCGAACAGCCCAGTGGTACCGGTGATTATTTTGAAAACGTTGCAGCTGAAATTTCATCAGGACCGTGAGTTAGGAAAAATATCAGAGTTTAGAAAACACCGGATTCTATTTATTAAATAGATGGGATAAATCCATGTTTTACAATGGTAGCTTTAATAAAGATAAAGTTGATTACATAAAACAATATTTCTTAATTTGATTTAATTAATAAAATAAGCCACATCTTGATGCCTTTCAGTGCCGTATCCATCTCTTACTCCAATCTACTGTAATTACCTGAAACGCGTTTTAAAAAGGTTTTGTCAGCGGGAAATACTGAGTGAGTTCATTCATTTTGCTAAAACGACTCATTTGTTATAATTTACAGTATTAAGAGCGATTACAATGTTTCAGATATCAACCAACTACCCTCGGTACTTGTCACTCGACTCGTTTCTGTGACTATGGTCATATCACCTATTGGCTAACTCGTTGTCCAATGGTGAAGATTATCAAGTGATGTATACAAAACCCCATATACCGGCTGTAATATGGTGATTACAAAGACTTAATCCCTGTAATTATAACTTGGAAAATAAACATGCTTTTGAAAGTAATTTGGTAAAAAGAGAATGACTCACATATAATCATGCAGATTCATACGACCACAATTTAGTCTACAGATAAGCCTTGATATAGTGCAGATTTATACAGGCAGAGCTTAGCCTATTGATTTAGCCTTGTAACCTCGTGCACACGAACTAGGTAGGTAACTTAATACAGCATTTACGATAACTCACGAGATTAAAGCCCTCGCAACGAATGACAAAGTGCAATCACTTAAACATCCATCAGATTCACAACGAAGGACAGAGTTTTCCCCCAATTCGGGTGATACTCAAACATCCTGTCGGAATCACAACTAATGACAAAGGATAGCGCTAAAACATCCATCGGATAGTTTCTATCGATCGGACATTGAATCGTAGCAGCGATCGAGTTAATACCCTGTATCGTAGCGGCACCCCCTCTACTAATTAGTGATTTTGTGACTGTTTCGACTATAACTCGACGTACAGATCGAATTTGAACGTCGTAATGAAACCAGAAAATCAAGTCCCAGACGCTGCTATTTATACACGAATTTGGTCTAGCTTACGGACCGTAAGACTCTTCCCTTACGGTCCGTAAGGGACACGTTTTATTTATAGAGTTGCCCCGTGTAGGACTAGGCCTGCTGAGTCGACGAAATGAATAAATTCGATTTTTATAATAACTTATAAGGATAATCTTCGAGTAGGGAATACCCCCCCCCCCCCTGAGTTTTAGGGGCCCTGATCCTGATTCTGATTGTTCTGAAAATTTTAGGGTTTGTGCAGAATCACTTGGGTGTCTCAATTAGGGTTTCCTATTGGATAAAATAATAAAATAAATAGGACTTTTAATGAGGGTTGTTACAACTACCCCCAGGAAGTTGCCTTCTTCTACCCCGAATGAACATTTCTTGAGGTTCAGCTTGATGTTGTACTCTCTCAATTTTTGGAAGGTTTCTTCGATGTCTTCTAGCATTTGTTTTTCTTCCATGCTTTTGATTATTAGATCATAGACGTATACCTCCAGGTTTTGGCCAATTTTCTTCTCAAAAGCTTTATCCATGAGTCGCTAATAGGTGGCCCCAGCGTTACGTAGACCGAAAGGTATTTTGGTGTAGCAGAAAATGCCTATATCGGTGTGAAACGCGGTTTTTTCTTCGTCCTCTCTTGACATCTTGATCTGGTGATAACCCTTATAGGCGTCTAAGAAACACTTATACCTAAAAGGGACCAGGGAGTCAACTTTGAAATCCATCTCAGGCAGCGGATAGGCGTCTTTTGGGCAAGCCTTATTCAAATCCTTGAAGTCGATACACATCCGCCATGTACCGCCTGGGTTCTTGACAATCACGGGATTTGATACCCATGTATGGTATTTTGTTTCTCGAAGAATTCCAGCTTCAACCAATTTCCGCACTTCTTTGATTACCGCTTCTCTTCGATCTGGGGCCATACTTCGTTTGCCCTGAGCTATTGGTTTAATTCCCGGAAGCGTGGCTAACCTGTGCTCCGTGTTATCCCCGGGTATACCAGTCATATCAGAATGTTCAAAAGAGAAAATGTATGTGTTTCTTTTCAGCAGCTGTTTTAGGTTGTTTTTGGTTTCAGGAGAGAGGCTGTCTCCTATTGTAACCGTTTGCTCAGGGTGGCGTGTGCTCAAAACCCATCTTTCTGGACCAATCGCGCCGGTAGGTCCTTGACGACACCGTTTGGTATCCAAAATTTCACCCACCTTGTCCCGGTGAACTTTTTCAATTCCTCTCGGCTTGGGGAATTTCATGAAGCCTCGGGCTGTGGAGACCACAGCGTCCAGCTTTCCCAAAGTGTACCTTCCGATTATGACATTGTGATATGATTCAGCGTGGACGACGAGAAAAGTGAGGAGTATGGTTCTTTCACAGGGAGCTAATCCGAAAGTTACTGGGAAGGTGATTTGACCGATTGGGTCGACCTTCTCCCCAGTCAACCCCTTTATGGGGGCTTGTACAGATTCGAGCAACTTTTTATCTTCAGGCTGCATCCTATTGTAGTAGTGTTCGTATATTATGTCCTCGGAGCTTCCGGTGTCAACCAATATCCTTCTCATGTTGTAATCGCCTACCGCGGCAGATATGATGAGGGGGTCAGTGGTGAGGTGCAAGTCCTCAACATGTGGTTCGACCGTTATGGTTTCCAGCATCCAAGGTTCAAGCATGGGGAAACTCCGCTTTGCTCCTTTTCCCTTGTCGGCGATACCATGTTTAGTTCCCGCTGTCTTTTGCCCGCCCCTTTATCCGCATCTTCCTTGCTAGGGGGCAGGCCCATTTTTATGTCTCGAACGAGGTGAGCCAGTTTCCCAGTCTTCACATACTACTCAATTTGCTTCCTTAGCTGATAGCAATCGTTAGTATCATGACCATTGCCCTTGTGGTATTCATAATATTTACCATTATCTTTATTGGGCGTATCTTTCAATGGCTTAGGAGGATTGAGTTTTAGGTTCTCAGAAGCTAGGATCTCTGCCGGTGTTTTACTCAGATTAGGGTATTCAGACCTTGATCTGGAGGATGATTCGTTCCTTAAATAAGAGCCCCTGGACCTGTCATATCGTGAGTCTGACCGATCACTTTTCTGGAACCTATCTCCTCTATTCTTGCCTTTGGAGTTTCGCTGCTCCCTATCATCTTGGCTTTTTTTGTGCTTCCTTTTTCCTGTTAGTAGCGTGACTGGCCGCCACAGTCTTTTCTTGTGTTACGTACACTTTGGCTATCCTTAGGATCTCATCTATGGTTGAGGGTACGCCATCCCTTCCATACAATGTCCTTAGCAACTCGTCGTCATTTACTCCCTGTAGGAAAGCACCGCATGCCAAATCATTGGTTATACATGGGATCGCCAGGCTTTCTTTATTGAATTTGACAATGAAGCTTTCCACCGTTTCATTGTCTCGCCGACGAATATGGAGGAGCTCGTTTTGATCTTTTGTATGTCGCCTCTGTTGACTAAATTGTAGCTGAAATTTGGATACCAGGTCCTCAAAACTGTCAATTTCCCCCACAGGTAGGGTGTCCCACCACACTCGTGCTGCCCCGACTAACGTTTGGACAAACATCTTGCACCAGATAGGCATGGGCCAACAGGCTACCTCCCCGGCACTCTTGAACAAATTTAGATGGTCGTTAGGGTCGCTTAAGCCATTGTATTTTCCCACTGTCTGGGGCATCATGGGTTTTTCCTTGATCGGGGCTTCGGCGATCCTTCTTGTGAATTTGGATTTGAATGTGGCGTCTGCAGGCTTATAAGGCCTAGTGAGGTCATCTTCTTCTACGTTGATGGGTTGTATATGTTGAGTTGCTCCACCCAGGCTTATTCCCTGAGTAACCGGAGGCTGTGATGTTGTAAGGTTTAGTGTGGTACTGGGACCCTCGTTAGGGGAAAAACAAGGTCTTGAAGGATTTCCTCTGTCATAAATAGGTTCTGCCGTAGGCAGGGTCTGGCCATAAGTTTGCTGTGATGTTGGGAGAGACCATCAGGGTGGCATGTAAGCCGCGTATGGCGTTTGTTGAATGTAACCTTGTGCTGACATCTGTGGTGAGTATGGTTGGTTATTGTACGGGGGTAAGTACCCGTAGGGAGGTGCATAATAGTAGCCTGGGAAATAAGTTTGGTTCCCAGGTGTAACTGGAGCATTCATGATTCCAGCTGGCATGATCACCGACTGATGGGGTGGCGTGGATAGTGCTGCCGTAAGCGCCGCGGAATACAACGGCGGCATGGCATAAGTGAGAGGTGGCTGGTAGTACTGAGCCATGTTCATCTGCTGAGTATTGCTTCCTGGCCCCGCGGACATGATGATTGGCATAGTGCTATGACGTATAATCTGTGCAGCTGCCGTTGATGCTGGGGCAGAAACAGTGGTGGTTGTTGCAGTTGGAGCCACATATTGTACTTTCCATGAGGTGTAAGAGAGAGGATCTTCAGCTACCGATCCCGAAGAAACAACTGGGGACCTCTGAAAACCCGGTGGGGCTTCTGCTTCAAACTCCTGGTTCAGGGACCTGGTTATAGCGGGTGAAGCCGGAATTGTAGTAACCATAGAGGTCGTCATCAACAACGCATTGCTGGTTGTTATAGCTTGATTTGGTGTTGTTGCCGTGTTCTGATCGCTTGCCATTGGGTCTAAGTTTGCTAGTGTTACCGTAGGTCCCACGGATGGCGCCAATGAAGAAACACTGACCTGAACGGTAGGCTCCGACTAGGACTTCAACTCTTGGTGATCCGAACAGCTGACTGCAAAACAGAACACCGTTAGGACTCGTTACAGGAATGGGGTTATTCCTGTAACCACCCTCCGACGTGAGAATAAGTCTCGGTATTGTGAGTAAGAATGTATATATAGAGAGAGTTAACGAGAACAGAATGATCATACCTTTGATGTTTACCTCTATTTATAGTTTACCATTCGGGTTTCCCCTAAACTAGGATGTATTCCGATAGTTTAGGGATTTGCATGATCTTCCCAAAATATTGGGGATTTGATTACGTAATTTATCCATGTAGAATGAAACATTCTAGAATAAACATGTGTAACTGAATATTTATAATAAAATAATAGGTAATAATCGGGTTGGATTAGCCGTTCCGGGTCATACCTTGTCAGATTCTGCTTTAAAATTGACATTTATTTAGTTTAATGATATATTATTATAAAAAGAATCATCTGCTGGACATTAAATCTTATAAATTGAATAACAAATAATATATTCTTAATATTATGAATGACAATTATGGCAGTTAAGGCAAAGAGGAAATCGTATAAGCATGGGTTTGAAGTTCATAATAATCAAAACTAACATAAATGCTAAGAACCTTAAAAGTCAAAGTTTGACATTTGTTGACAAATAGTAAAAAGTTCTACATTAATTGAATTAAATGGCCGCGGACAACGACGACCCTCCACGCAACAGGCGCTTAGCCAAGAAATCCGGAAACGGAGAAGGAAAGATCAAGGTCGGAATAGCTGATCGGATGAGAAGGTCTTCAACAGTGGTTGTGTTCCTTCGTCATCACAGTTAACCGCTCCACCATCATCAATCCATACCTCTCTCTCATTGCCTTATATTTAGCTTAACCCACAAAACAGGTGTCAAACCTTTTTACAACGTGGCGGGCAGAGGAAAGGAGAAAGGCAAGACAGGTAGGTGAATCACCTAGCTGCGACTGTTCATTCACTTTAATTATTAATATGTATATATTTGGCTCACACATAAGGACACAAAATTTACGACAAAACATAGAACAACTGAAAACATACATAAAAATAAGCAAGAAAAAGGTATATATTTGACCCGACTTATTTTCAGAAAAAAATTGCATTAAAACGTAGACCAACTGAAAAACGTGTATAATAATAAGTATAAAAACATGTTATATTTGACATAACTCATTTCTGAGAAAAATTTACGTCTAAACGTAAATTAGTTTGAATTTATACCAATGCATACATAAAAATAAATACGAAAACTTGATTACAAAGTTCTTAAAAAGTTAACGGGTTGTAGGTGTTAACGCTGAAAATTGAAAGGTATAAGTATACAAAAGTAAAAAAACATAAGGGATAAAAAAAATCAAAAAGAAAAATAGAAAAGACAAAAGAAAAAGAAAAAAAAACATACACACACAAAAACAAAAGACAAGTTACAGTTAGTGTACAAGTTTTGTAAATGTAATGTCACACCCGCTCGTAGCGGAAACGCAAGGTGTGATCTGTATGGTTTTCATTGCATAAATATCGATGTACATGAACAAACTATATGAATAAAACATACTCCATTGCCATTGCCATTACATAAGTGTTTCCCAAAAGAATGCAACATAAGTTGAATGTATTGGTTACAAACCATCAAATGAAAATAAGTTGTCATCGTTTTATACATCAAAATGTAAGTCTTAAAATGTCAAGGCTTTGACCACTATATCACCGCAAAGAGGCGGTATATAACGGGCAAACCCTTCAATAGTTGGCATGGAGTATTGATACTTGTTTTCCTTGAACTGAAATCTTTGCATTGGTCCACTAATTCCCTGAAATACATGTAAGTTTGAAAACATCAACAAAAGTTGAGCGAGTTTATGCAGTTTAGCTGTATAAGATGTATTTGTATCAAAACAGTATGTATTTGTCTCAATTGTAATTGTATCCAAACTGGATATAAGATGTATCCGTAAAATGTGAGTTGTATAAAATGTATCTCGATGTATGATGTATCTGTGTGTATGATGTAGTATGTAAAGCGTCAATGAAATCGTTGATCATTAATGTTTCGCGAGGACATTAATATGTGTGACGAATTAGGAAGCAATCCAACCCTAGACGATTTTATGTCGATTCCTATCGACTGGGACACAAACGCACTCTTCTGTATGGGTTCACGACCAAGAGTGGGGCTCGCCAAAACCCATTAGATCTAGTCCTTTGTTCCTTGGTCCAAACTGGATTAATGGTGCTTATAGTATGGCCCTAATTCGCACATGATCTATGGTGTTTCATTACCTAACTTTAACATACTCTGAACATGTATCCTCCCCGATAGTTGTAAAGTTGTAAAACATTTAAATGAATAGGGGAACATGAACTCACTGTATTGCGTCCTGAAAATAGATGTAAATAAGATCTCACGTGCGGTCGTCCTGAATAGCGTGGCGACCTACAAACGTTCTTATTTTTGTTAGACACTTCGGTCTTTGAAAAGAACTTGAGTACAAGTCTTGTGTCTTGAGTATATGTAAGACTTGTATGTCTTTACTGTTCGTTAACTGTGTATTCGATGTATGAGTTGTTCAATTGTTCGTTAACTGTGTATTCGATGAATGAGTTGTATAGTCGGATCTCGTCCGCTGAATCTCGTGTCTTGTATGTATCACTTGTATAGTTGTGTTCACAAAAATGGTATTATTGGGCCAAGCCCATGTTTTCAAGTTATTGGGCTTAAATAGTGCTGGCCTCAAATAGTGTTGGGCCTCAAATAGTGTTGGGCCTCAAATAGTGTTGGGCCTCAAATAGTGTTGGGCCTCAAATAGTGTTGGGCCTCAAATAGTGTTGGGCTTCAAATAGTGTTGGGCTTGAATTGGGCTTGAATAGTGTTGGGCTTGAATAGTGTTGGGCTTTGGCCCATATGTTTAGTATTTGGGCTTAGTCCATGAATTTATGTTAAGCCCATTATGATGATAAGCCCATTAAGAAAAATAGCCCTTTAAGTAATATAAGCCCATTTGTTATAAAAATAGCCCACTAGTATAATAAGCCCATTTATTTTTATAAAAACCTTTTTATAAAAATTTACTAAGTATACTTGTTAGTAAATAAAAACATACTAGTTTTTATAAGTTTCTAAACATCCGAAATTTGTTATCGAAAGGATACTTATATTTTGTGTCGTAAAATCGTCTAAACGTCGTAGTAACTCTTCGGATTGGCAATTCACTTATGTAGTCGCTCGTCGTTCATTTTGACCATAATTGGTGTCCGATTATTCTAATCGTCCGTAATTCGTTTTAAGGCGAAATTATGTGAAGCCTCGTAGGACTTTTGTTATAACGTGTTTTGAGTTTAAAGGTGACATGAGATTCAAGTTCCTACAATGATATATATAACTAATACACCAAGTAATATATCACGCAAAAAATTGTTAAAGTAACCAAATTATATTTTTAAAAAAATATATATTTTTCTTGTCTTTTATTTTGTAAACCCTTCTTTAATAACCTTTTTAAATCTTGTAGAGATTTACCCAAAAATGTTGTTATTTTATAAAATAAAGTTTTTATAAAAATTGGCCATATAACCTTTGTATTTTATCTTAACCATGTTTCATTAAACATATCATTTTCTTTATTAAATCAACAACAATTTACTCTACATCTTAACAACAAAATATGAGACTTTTATAACATGAAATTATCAAGATGATATCCAAATCATGTAGGGTTTTAACCATGATCATTTCATATGCTAACAAGTTCAAAAACCAAGTTACATTTTAGTTTTAACAACTTTTATAAAAATCTCTAGTTGTATGTTACTTTATATAATCTTGTAAAAGTCTTGTTTTTATTTAAAAACCCTAAATACTTTCACAAGATCACTAGATATGATCATCCCTTTAATCCTTAATGTTAAAACCCTTTAACATAAACATGTATAATTTTTAGATCATATCTTTCAACATCTTCTAACACTTTATTTGTAGCATAATCATCATAACAAGATCTAATATGCATATAACAAGTCTAAGATCACAATATAAACAAACATAATTATATCATGATTTTTATCTTTGCTTCATTGTATTTTTCTTGTTCATTATGTATGATTATATAGTTATTATTAGTTATAATAACAATCATAAACATAATATGTATAAAAAAAATAAAGAAGCTTACTTCTAGCACAAGGCTAGGGATGATCTTAGAAGATTATAAGAACTAAGAAGATGATAATCTTGATGGTAGAACACTTTTGTATGGATGAAAACCCTTCCTTTTACTTCCAATAGCTTTAGATCACCTTATGTTACTTGGAAATCCATGTTGATCATGAAGGAGGTAATAAAAATAATTGGGTTTTTGGATGGTGTTCTTGGTGAAAAGATGAAGATTGAAAGAGTTTCTTATGTGTGTGTAAATAAGGTGTAAAGTGATGGAAAAATGCTAGTAAACTTAATGTGATTAAGTGTTATAATTTCCACCAATTACATCCACTTGCAAAATGTGAAAATATCTAGTTACTTAGTTAGTAAGTTGTTAATTTATCACCAACATCATCCACTTGTAACACCACTTGTAATTATAGAAAATATCTAGTTATTTTGCATGTGAAATATGGGTGTGGGACCCACATAAAACGTTCACACATGGGGGGGGGGGGTCTTGAATTGTTGAAATGTTATTAAGTGTGTAAAGTGTTAGAAACTTTTAGCAAAGTTTAGGTGTTTTGGTGTTTAAATGTTTCAAGTGTATAAATGTGTTAAGAAGGTGTTAAGTGACCATTACAAGTCTAATATGATCTAAATAATATTAGATGGTCACTAAAAAAAAGATCCGGCATTGTTCGGATATTCGTTTCGAATTGTTTCGGTTAGACGTTATTTGAACGCTAAGTTGTGTAACTTGTATGAATTGATGTAGTTATTGGTTCGGATGATACCCGAAAGTATCCTCATATGAATTATATGTTAAATAATATTTTTACATGTCGTAAAAATATTACAAAACTGATTTCTGCAGAATTTCTGCGGAAAAGTGTAGAAATCGTCTCTTTTAGTGCTTTTCGGCAGTTTTTAGTGCTACCGGACATCGGTAAATTATTACCCGAACTCTTGTATTCCCATATCGGGTTTAATATATAATTGATATTGGACTCTCATCCGAGTCCTAAAGATGTCATTTTAGATGTTTTCTGCGGATCCGGAGTTTTCGTCAGCACTACCGTTCACTGGGCACTACTCTAGTTGTTTCGGTGAATTGTTTGCACTATTTCAAATGTACCCAATAAAAGTGAATCATGTGTAATAATAAACGAATATTCCATGAGTTTTCTTAGATGTATATCGTGTAATCATACAGTCCGAATATTCAAAACACATACTTGTATAATGTAAATCATTGCTTTAAATGTACGTAAATTACCCGAAAGTGGCGGTTGTCACATTCTCCCCCTGTTATTGAGAATTTCGTCCCGAAATTCAAGATGAGTCATCCTTTGCAGGATTGTTCTCAAACAGGTGAGAGTATTTGGCTTTGATTTAATGTTCTCGTTCCCAAGTATACTCGGGTCCGTGTCGAGAGTTCCAAAGTACATTTTAATAATTTGATACGACTCCTCCATGATTTCTAGACTTTACAGTCCATGACTTCAACAGGTTCTTTAGTGAATTGGAGTTTGTCGTCAATGTGAATAGAATGATAACGGTTGCTTGTGTTGGACTCTTTTTATGATTCGACACATGAAACGTGTCGTGCATTCTGTTAAGTTCATCTGGTAACTTCAACTTGTAGGCAACAGTGCCAATCTTTTCTAAGATTTCAAATGGTCCAATGTAACGTGGGTTAAGCTTTCCACGTTTACCAAACCTTGATACGCCCTTCCAAGGCGAGACTTTCAACAAGACTTTGTCTCCAACCCCGAAAGATAATGGTTTTCATCTTTTATCTGCGTAGCATTTTTGTCGATCGCGAGCCGTCTTGATACGGTCTTGGGTCTGAAAGATTTTATCCGTAGTCTCTTGGACTAGTTCCGGGCCAATTAATTGACTATCACCTGTTTCCGCCCAACATAGCGGAGAGCGACACTTTCGACCATATAGAGCTTCAAACGGTGCAGCTTGTATAGTAGTATTGTAGCTGTTATTGTAGGAAAACTCAACTAAAGGTAGATGAGTATCCCCATTGCCGCCTAAATCTATAACACATGCACGAAGCATATCTTCGAGTGTTTAGATTGTCCGTTCGCTCTGGCCGTCAGTTTATGGATGAAAGGCCGTACTTGGATTCAAATGAGATCCAAAGGCCTGTTGAAATAATTTCCAAATTCTAGAAATAAAACGATCGTCTCGGTCTGAATTGATTGAAATAGGCACTCCATGACGAGCCACTATTTCTTTGAGATAGAGTTCTGCTAGTTTCTCAGTATTATCCTTCTACCAAATCGGTAAGAAGTGCGTGGACTTTGTTAGTCTATCGATGATTACACATATCATATAGTGACCTCTTGAGGTCCTGAGTAACTTCGTAATGAAGTACATCGATATTTGTTCCCATTACCAAACGGGAATCTCGGGTTGTTGTAACAAGTCCGAGGGATTTTGCTACTCGATTTTGACTTTCGCGCAAGTCAAGCATTCTCCGATATAAGTCGCAATATTACTTTTGAGGTTAGGCCACCAGTAGTATTCTTTCACTACTTAGGCCTATGTGCTTCCTCAAAATATCATCTCGAAGGCCGCCAAAGAATGGAACCCAATTTCGACTCATAAGGTATAAAGTTCCATCTTCTTTACAATAATTGTTTCTTCATGCCTCGAAGTGTTTCTGCTTGAATATGCTCTTCCTTGAGCGCTTGTGAATCATCTTCTCTAATGCTTGAACTCTCAGTGTTCTAACTCATTCCTTGCGGCTCAAGGCATCTGCTACAACGTTTGCCTTGCCCGGATGGTACTTTATTTCACAATCATAGTTGTTCAACAATTCAACAAACATCGTTGACGTATATTTAATTCTTTTTGGTTGAATATGTGTTGAATACTTTTATGATCCGTGAAAATAATGCATTGAGTACCATATAAATAATGTCGCCATAATTTTTAAAGCGAATACCACCGCGCCTAACTCAAGGTCGCGTGTGGTATAGTTCTTCTCGTGAACTTTTTAATTGGCACGACGTGTACACAATAACTTTTTCACGTTGCACGAGTACGCAACCCAATCCTTGATGCGAAGCATCATAGTCTACAACAGAGTCATCGGTATCGTCGGATAATGATAAGATTGTAAAATGCTATGCACCAATCTTAAGAATAAGTTGTAAGGCTATATCTTGTTTTTCGATTTGGGGCGAATTTATTGTCTTTAACAACTCTAAAATGGTTCTCAAATGTTGCTCATGTTCATCAGTCGATCGAGAGTATATCAAAATGTCGTCAATAAACACTATGACGAATTTGTCGAGATACGGCTTGCACACATGATTCATTAAATCCATGAAGACCGCTGGTGCATTTGTTAAACCAAAAGGCATAACGAGAAACTCGTAATGACCGTAACGAGTCTTAAAAGCCGTTTTCGGTATGCTTTCCTCTTGAATTCGTAACTGATGATACTCCGATCGTAAGTCTATCTTAGAGTAGAAGCTAGAACCTTTCATAAACCATTTGAGTTAGTTGGAAATTCATTTGTAACATGGTTTAGAAATATGAATTTTCGTTCATCGAAATGTTGTGCACTTTTGCAAAACTTGCATGTCTTTCCACCCCCAAAACCTTTATAAAGATGTATAATGGTAAAGAGTGGGGGTTATGAACTCACAACCTCCTTATTCGGTCTACTACAAGGTTCAGAAGGTGCTAATCGATATGAAGATTTTGCTATGGGTGCGGCTCCCGGTACTAAGTCGATGTGAAACTCGACTTGTTGATATGGTGGTAGTCCTGGCAAGACTTCAGGAATTTCTTCAGGAAATTATTTTATCAAAAGAATATCTGTCAGCTGTGGCCCAACGGCCTTCTTGTCTACAACAAGTGCTAGATAGGCAATACAACCTTTCCGTAAGCACTTATGTGCTTTCATGCCATTGATGATCCGCAATGGGGTGTCGCGCTTCTCTCCATGTATCACAAGTGTCTCTTCGTTCAGTAGTGGTAGGCGAATGATCTTCTCGTGACATAAGACTTTGGCTAGGTTATCGGATAACCAATCCATGTTAACCACTACTTCGAAAATACTCAACTGAACGGGGAAGAGATCGATATTGAATTTTTAGCTCTAGACTCGACTAGTTTACTTTTTGCCAATTCTATAGAATGAGGAGACGTCTAGCTTACTTGACTCTAGGCCAAGTACATTTTAAATTCTGTGTGGCGAGGACTTCACTGTATAGTCTTAGGAACCCTATGTTTAAATGTAGGATAACCCAATCCCTAATTGTAGCTAGGACAATCCCGTCCCTAGCCATGAAACTCATGTATGTGAAATGTTGAGATGAAGCTAAAATTGCCAATTGTATAAAATAACATGGATGTGAAATGTTGACGAATAGGATACATACCGGTGGCCCTTAATGATTTGATATGTCTCAGCTAATTACCCATTAGCTAACTTGATATAGTAATGTGTGTCCAACATGACTCTAATTCTAGTATATGCTTAACATTTAAAAGCAATAGCTAAGCTCGGTGTTGGTATTAAAAGAATTGATACATGATGATCGTAGAGTGTTACTGACTCATGACATCATTGGGATTTTGTGGAGTATTCATAGTTCTAACCATACACGCACTTATTCATTAGCTTGATTCATTCTTAAGTATTACCGTCTTACTAGTCTTTGTTTTGAGCCCGGTCTCAGCACACTGCTACTCTTGGCGCTTTTGCAATTGCCCTCATGATGAACGTCTCACTTGTCGAATTTAGGATTCCGGCAAGTTACCAGCATACATCCTGGTGCCAAAATCGTTTATGGCAGCAATTGCCTTCATTTCTCTCATGGCGAGAGTTATTGTTTGAGTGATCGAGGTAGGGAGGGATGATGCTGTCATGCTTCGGATCTCCGAGGCTAAACTCGAAATGTAACACTCAGTGTGTTTGAATTCGGGTGTTTCCCAGTATGGAACAACCCTTGAGATATCGTGAAAGCATCAAGTGTAACCAACAATATTAGCTCTAGTTATGATCGAATTCTTTTATAAAATCATATGAAAATAGATATGAAAATCAGATGATATAAAAGAATGATGTATGGTTAAATAAATAACCACTAGAAATGTACTGTATAAATATATCATGTCTTGAAATAGAATATTATGTCTTGTGTAGAGGATGTCGCGTCTTGTGCAAAAATGTCATGTCTTGTCTTTGTCGAAGAGATTTGAATAACACCACGATATGCAATATAACATAAGCACTTATATATAGGAAGTACCAGCGGCGTATCCACCATGCTTTTATCATATTACACATGTCTCGTTATTTACAAAAATGTCTTGTGTATACCAACATCAAATGTCATGTATAACAATGTCTTGCGTAACAGTGTCATGTGTAAACCATGTCTTGTGTAAAAGCAATGATTTTTAACACATAACTTTTGACTTAAACATTTGTTTCTTTTGGCGCCATGATCTTTTTAATACACACTATTAAAAGAATCTAGACATATATTTGGATAAATATAGTCTATCATGCGCCCAAGAATGAAGAATGCAATCGGTCATGGAAACCTCAAGGCCGCATTGTTCATATATGTTTGAATAAATGATAATGTGGATAACCAAAACCAAAAGGTGTAATGCCTCTTGCGTGTATTGGTCATATGTCTAAATGGAAAAAGAAAAATAATTCGATGAGGAGGGGAAACCAACTAGTGGTCTTCGTCCATATAATATGTACTCCCTACTCTATGGACCTCGATCATCCTAAGTAGAGAAAATCCTTTGTCATACTTGTCCATGTGATAATTATGGTAATAGTGCTTGAGTTTCACGAGCTCTAGCAAGATTATTAGAATCTCCAAAAATGTAGAATAGAATGTAATGAGGGAGTTGCAGCATGGTGCATGCCATACCATCCCTTGGAAAAAGACAAATGTCAAACGACGGAATTTATTGTATCACTTCCAATAAATTTGATAAGGTGGAATATGATAAAGTAAGGTAAGGTAAAGTAGGGTAAAGTGTCATAGACACCATGGAACCAACCCATGTTCAAGAATTTCGAGAATGTTGAGGAAAATCCTCCATGAGTAGCTAACAAGTTTTATTTGTTTAAATGACTAGTCTCAACTGAATCGTGATATAGATCGAATGTTAGGTGTGAACAAATATGTGTCGTCTTCCCGTATTGTATTGTATTGTATGGTATTGTATTGTATTGTATTGTATTGTATTGTATTGTAGGTGTTATACTAACCACCACAGTTCGTGTTCTAATAGATAAGAAACATTGAATCTCGAATAATAATTTAAGAATTTGAACGAATAGTGATCATTAGCTTGGCCCGCAGAGTCCACCAGAATTCCCATGCACTACAAGTTGTTAATACGTAGGCCTCCGTAATAATAAATTGCCTTGCATGGTCACCCTAGCGTTCTCTCGTACAAAACAACCGATCAGTCAGAGGGGGGACACTATTGTCTATATACCTTCAACATAGGAGGGACCTTCGTGATAACTCACGTGTCAACGTCCGTTGTTGTTACTCGCAGGACGGTACGACGTTAGATGAAATAGAAATGGAAAGAATCTGTAACAATAACAATTGAAGAGGCACCTTCAAGATGAGTACTTCATCTTCCTTGTAAGGACAAGAGTATATCCACCTTGATTAGTATGAGTCACATGGATCTCGTCCCACTAATGGAGTTGTTGTCCAAGGTTACCACCTTCGCCTCATCGTCATTATCATGGTCAGGCATCTCAGCATTCGCGAGAAAGCAACCATATTTTACGGAATTAAGTTTAAGATTTCACTTAGGAATCATGTTCGCCATAAGCTCCGCAGTAGACGTGAGGTCGATATTTTCACCGTGTGAGTAAAGAATAATAATAGAGTTTGAAGTCGAAGGTATTTTGTTCTTGGCAAAATATTTCATGCAACATATATATGAACCACCTATATATATAATCATGTAAAATCCTATCAATCAAGGATTTCTATCTTGTATAAGCTGAATTTGTGAACTGTTTATAATGCATAAACTGATAATGTAATGTATTGTAGGCACATAGTCTATTAATGTATTGTGTCTGTTTCTCATAGACTTCACCCATGGAAATGTCCTCGCTTGATTTATGTGAAATGAATTTTTGCTGTAGTGGACCTTGAAAAATGTTTATGCAATGAAAACCTTTTGACTTGTCCAATTTTATTTATAATATGTTCGACATGAACAAGAGGTTTTCGTGAGAGATCCCTAGTGATTGTAGACTTAGACTCGAGAAAGAATCCTGGTTCACTACAATCGATGCTCTGATACCAATCTATCACACCCGCTCGTAGCGGAAACGCAAGGTGTGATCTGTATGGTTTTCATTGCATAAATATCGATGTACATGAACAAACTATATGAATAAAACATACTCCATTGCCATTGCCATTACATAAGTGTTTCCCAAAAGAATGCAACATAAGTTGAATGTATTGGTTACAAACCATCAAATGAAAATAAGTTGTCATCGTTTTATACATCAAAATGTAAGTCTTAAAATGTCAAGGCTTTGACCACTATATCACCGCAAAGAGGCGGTATATAACGGGCAAACCCTTCAATAGTTGGCATGGAGTATTGATACTTGTTTTCCTTGAACTGAAATCTTTGCATTGGTCCACTAATTCCCTGAAATACATGTAAGTTTGAAAACATCAACAAAAGTTGAGCGAGTTCATGCAGTTTAGCTGTATAAGATGTATTTGTATCAAAACAGTATGTAATATGTATTTGTCTCAATTGTAATTGTATCCAAACTGGATATAAGATGTATCCGTAAAATGTGAGTTGTATAAAATGTATCTCGATGTATGATGTATCTGTGTGTATGATGTAGTATGTAAAGCGTCAATGAAATCGTTGATCATTAATGTTTCGCGAGGACATTAATATGTGTGACGAATTAGGAAGCAATCCAACCCTAGACGATTTTATGTCGATTCCTATCGACTGGGACACAAACGCACTCTTCTGTATGGGTTCACGACCAAGAGTGGGGCTCGCCAAAACCCATTAGATCTAGTCCTTTGTTCCTTGGTCCAAACTGGATTAATGGTGCTTATAGTATGGCCCTAATTCGCACATGATCTATGGTGTTTCATTACCTAACTTTAACATACTCTGAACATGTATCCTCCCCGATAGTTGTAAAGTTGTAAAACATTTAAATGAATAGGGGAACATGAACTCACTGTATTGCGTCCTGAAAATAGATGTAAATAAGATCTCACGTGCGGTCGTCCTGAATAGCGTGGCGACCTACAAACGTTCTTATTTTTGTTAGACACTTCGGTCTTTGAAAAGAACTTGAGTACAAGTCTTGTGTCTTGAGTATATGTAAGACTTGTATGTCTTTACTGTTCGTTAACTGTGTATTCGATGTATGAGTTGTTCAATTGATCGTTAACTGTGTATTCGATGAATGAGTTGTATAGTCGGATCTCGTCCGCTGAATCTCGTGTCTTGTATGTATCACTTGTATAGTTGTGTTCACAAAAATGGTATCATTGGGCCAAGCCCATGTTTTCAAGTTATTGGGCTTAAATAGTGCTGGCCTTAAATAGTGTTGGGCCTCAATAGTGTTGGGCCTCAAATAGTGTTGGGCCTCAAATAGTGTTGGGCCTCAAATAGTGTTGGGCCTCAAATAGTGTTGGGCCTCAAATAGTGTTGGGCTTCAAATAGTGTTGGGCTTGAATTGGGCTTGAATAGTGTTGGGCTTGAATAGTGTTGGGCTTTGGCCCATATGTTTAGTATTTGGGCTTAGTCCATGAATTTATGTTAAGCCCATTATGATGATAAGCCCATTAAGAAAAATAGCCCTTTAAGTAATATAAGCCCATTTGTTATAAAAATAGCCCACTAGTATAATAAGCCCATTTATTTTTATAAAAACCTTTTTATAAAAATTTACTAAGTATACTTGTTAGTAAATAAAAACATACTAGTTTTTATAAGTTTCTAAACATCCGAAATTTGTTATCGAAAGGATACTTATATTTTGTGTCGTAAAATCGTCTAAACGTCGTAGTAACTCTTCGGATTGGCAATTCACTTATGTAGTCGCCCGTCGTTCATTTTGACCATAATTGGTGTCCGATTATTCTAATCGTCCGTAATTCGTTTTAAGGCGAAATTATGTGAAGCCTCGTAGGACTTTTGTTATAACGTGTTTTGAGTTTAAAGGTGACATGAGATTCAAGTTCCTACAATGATATATATAACTAATACACCAAGTAATATATCACACAAAAAATTGTTAAAGTAACCAAATATATATTTTTAAAAAAATATATATTTTTCTTGTCTTTTATTTTGTAAACCCTTCTTTAATAACCTTTTTAAATCTTGTAGAGATTTACCCAAAAATGTTGTTATTTTATAAAATAAAGTTTTTATAAAAATTGGCCATATAACCTTTGTATTTTATCTTAACCATGTTTCATTAAACATATCATTTTCTTTATTAAATCAACAACAATTTACTCTACATCTTAACAACAAAATATGAGACTTTTATAACATGAAATTATCAAGATGATATCCAAATCATGTAGGGTTTTAACCATGATCATTTCATATGCTAACAAGTTCAAAAACCAAGTTACATTTTAGTTTTAACAACTTTTATAAAAATCTCTAGTTGTATGTTACTTTATATAATCTTGTAAAAGTCTTGTTTTTATTTAAAAACCCTAAATACTTTCACAAGATCACTAGATATGATCATCCCTTTAATCCTTTATGTTAAAACCCTTTAACATAAACATGTATAATTTTTAGATCATATCTTTCAACATCTTCTAACACTTTATTTGTAGCATAATCATCATAACAAGATCTAATATGCATATAACAAGTCTAAGATCACAATATAAACAAACATAATTATATCATGATTTTTATCTTTGCTTCATTGTATTTTTTCTTGTTCATTATGTATGATTATATAGTTATTATTAGTTATAATAACAATCATAAACATAATATGTATAAAAAAAATAAAGAAGCTTACTTCTAGCACAAGGCTAGGGATGATCTTAGAAGATTATAAGAACTAAGAAGATGATAATCTTGATGGTAGAACACTTTTGTATGGATGAAAACCCTTCCTTTTACTTCCAATAGCTTTAGATCACCTTATGTTACTTGGAAATCCATGTTGATCATGAAGGAGGTAATAAAAATAATTGGGTTTTTGGATGGTGTTCTTGGTGAAAAGATGAAGATTGAAAGAGTTTCTTATGTGTGTGTAAATAAGGTGTAAAGTGATGGAAAAATGCTAGTAAACTTAATGTGATTAAGTGTTATAATTTCCACCAATTACATCCACTTGCAAAATGTGAAAATATCTAGTTACTTAGTTAGTAAGTTGTTAATTTATCACCAACATCATCCACTTGTAACACCACTTGTAATTATAGAAAATATCTAGTTATTTTGCATGTGAAATATGGGTGTGGGACCCACATAAAACGTTCACACATGGGGGGGGGGGGGGTCTTGAATTGTTGAAATGTTATTAAGTGTGTAAAGTGTTAGAAACTTTTAGCAAAGTTTAGGTGTTTTGGTGTTTAAATGTTTCAAGTGTATAAATGTGTTAAGAAGGTGTTAAGTGACCATTACAAGTCTAATATGATCTAAATAATATTAGATGGTCACTAAAAAAAAGAACCGACATTGTTCGGATATTCGTTTCGAATTGTTTCGGTTAGACGTTATTTGAACGCTAAGTTGTGTAACTTGTATGAATTGATGTAGTTATTGGTTCGGATGATACCCGAAAGTATCCTCATATGAATTATATGTTAAATAATATTTTTACATGTCGTAAAAATATTACAAAACTGATTTCTGCAGAATTTCTGCGGAAAAGTGTAGAAATCGTCTCTTTTAGTGCTTTTCGGCAGTTTTTAGTGCTACCGGACATCGGTAAATTATTACCCGAACTCTTGTATTCCCATATCGGGTTTAATATATAATTGATATTGGACTCTCATCCGAGTCCTAAAGATGTCATTTTAGATGTTTTCTGCGGATCCGGAGTTTTCGTCAGCACTACCGTTCACTGGGCACTACTCTAGTTGTTTCGGTGAATTGTTTGCACTATTTCAAATCTACCCAATAAAAGTGAATCATGTGTAATAATAAACGAATATTCCATGAGTTTTCTTAGATGTATATCGTGTAATCATGCAGTCCGAATATTCAAAACACATACTTGTATAATGTAAATCATTGCTTTAAATGTACGTAAATTACCCGAAAGTGGCGGTTGTCACATGTAAGGATATAGAATGTAACCAAAATTGGGCTCACATATGTATTTGTCCTACATAATATAGGAATTGTTAAAAACATATTTACTTATTCTCACATTTTATAATTTGGTTTGGTTGTATTTGACCTAAATCCTTCATGCATATACATATATGTGGATTGAATCGAAATATTGTTTACTAAAGCTTGTTTAAGAGTTTATATTTAGTGACTAAACATGTTTTTTTAGGTTATTGGATTTTATCACCCTCAACTATCGGCCTTTGGCCGTTACCACCCGCAACTAACATTTTGACACCCGGCACCCCAACTTGACTTTTTGTTTGCACTGGCACCACTCAGTTAAATCTGCTCTAACTTAGTTAGTCATTTGTCCGACGTGACACCATTTTGCTGATCTGTACATGCTAATGTGGAAGATGATGTGTTATGTCTCAGTTATCCTCTCTCGTTTGTAACACAGACATCCAAAAAAACCCTAATCTCCATTTCTTCTATTCATCCTACAAAATCACAGTAACCACTTCGATTCATCCCACAAAAACCCTAATCGTCTCATGTCGAAATGAAGCATAAGTTCTAAACGAGATGAGTTCATCTTCCAATTCTTCATGGAGTGTGAACCGAACCCCTAAATTGTTCAAGGTTGATTTGGATGGAAACTTTTATTGTCATCATGAAATTGTTGTTGTTCTTCGCATCGCTGGTCCTAAAAGTGTTTGACATGGAGATCAATTTTATGGTTATCCTCAATGTCCTGTAAGTTGGTTAATTATGGCTTAATTCTTGTTGAAACTGAAGTGGTAATATTGTTTTGTATTTATCCGATTGCATGTTCTTTATGTGGAAACAAGATTTTGACAAATTTTTTGAAACTCATTCAAACTGTAGTTCAAGTCCAGTAAGTTATGAAGAATTGAAGAATGAGAACTTGCAATTGCAGAACAAGTTGCTACTCGAAGAGAACACGATGCTGAAAAGACAAATTCGTGGCAAACAGTCCATGTGGAAGCAACCTTTTGTGTTTACTATGTGTTTTGTCATTGCCATATGGATGTACATTTTGAACAAGTGATTTAATTAGGTTGTACAATATTGAACTTATTAATGAAAATCAGTTGACAGTTGTTTAGTATGTTTATTTGCCAATTGACAGTTGTTTAGTATGTTTATTTGCTAATTGACAGTTGTTTTTGCATTGTACGGTCATGACTTTTGCATCATTTAGTCTGTTTTGACCCATTTGGATGATTTGGTAATGACCAAACCAATGTGCAGCCAACAGTGGTCTGTTTTGACCAATTTGGATTATTTTGTAATGACCAAACATAAGTCAGCAGCCAACAGTGGTCTATTTTGACCCATTTGGATGATTTGGTAATGACCAAACATAAGCCAGCAACCAACAATGGTCTGTTTTGACCCATTTGGATGATTTGGTAATGACCAAACATAAGTCAATGACCAATAGTGGTCTGTTTTGACCCATTTGGATGATTTGGTAATGACCAAACATAAGTCAATGACCAAAACGAGTCATTTGCATACTTGTGCAGCACCTTGTGAGCATTTGTCATGACAGCACCTTGTGATCATTTGCATACTTGTGCAGCACCTTGTGATCATTTGGCCCCTTTTGGATGATTTCGTAATGACCAAATATAAGTCAATGACCAAATTAATGACAACACACTGGCATATATATACCACAGCTCCAAAATGACCAAATTACCACAACTGTTTTGACCCATTTGTTAATGACAAGAACTTACCCCAGCAGCAGCAACTAACTTACATAAACAACTGACATATATATACCACAGCTGTAAAATAACCAAATTACCCCTACAGTATTTAAAAGTTATATAACCCACTGCTATCTATATACCACAGCTGTAAAATGAACAAATTACCCCTGCAATATTTAAAGGTTATATAAGCCACTTTTGTATTTACCACAGCTGTAAAATGACCAAATTATCCCTGAAAGATTAAAAAGTTATATAACCCACTTTTGTATATATACCACAGCTGTAAAATGATCAAATTACCCCTGCAAGATTTAAAACTTATATAACCCACTGCTATATACACACCACAGCCGTAAAATTACCAATTTACCCCTGCGTAAATAACCTACTACTATATACACACCACAACTGTAAAATGACCAAATTACCCCTGCATCATTAACATTAACTTACCATAACATTACATAAAACATTAAGTCATTACATTACATAGATTCACTACTTAACATTAAGCCTAAATGATTCTTGTCCAAAACAGGCAATACAAAACATTAAATTGTCCAAACATAAGTCAAGCATTCACCAACTAAGTACATCCTTCTCTGTTGCCCTTCCCTCTTGGTCCTCCTCTTTTAGCTGACAGTTTGCTCCCTTTTTGACTGGTGGGTTGGCTGTTGAGTTGACTTGTCTATTGAGTTGACTGCTGGGTTGACCTTTGAGTGGAATTTCTCTTCCTTATGTTCCCCTTTTGTCTCTTTGATCCAGGTTCAGTTGTGAGCAATAAAACCACACTAGTTAGCATAATTTGAGATCTACAACAAATGAAATAAAAACTAAATGTCCACCTGTATTCCTCGTAACTACTGTACCCCTCTATATGTGAACCCACTGCATCATTAGTTTCATGCAAGTTTCCCTTTGTTTCTTTCTCCTTTAAGTATTCGTCAAACAACTTTTTTTGGCTTCACAATCAATATGAGTAGCCTTTCTAACTGCATCTTGTGACTATCTCCATTCCAAGTCCTCTCTTTCTGACGCAGGACCATTTACCTCCTCCAGAACCTCTTCATCATCACTGTTTGCAACTAGGTCATCAATATCATCAGTATCATCATCTGACTCTCCTGATCCAGCTACTTCATTATAGTCACTGTCATCACTGTTATCACCATATTCTTTGTCTATATCCAATGAAACCCTATCAGTTGACCTAGCAGATTTTTTGGATTGGGCTTTTCGCTCATTGGGTCGGGGAGCTGGGTTAGTGGGCCTGGAACAGGAGTGGGCTTCATCTGCTAGTATTGGACCTGGTTGGATAAGTACTTCCATAAATGGTTCAGTCCATTTCAAAACCTTACCAACCAAGTGCAAAACATCTTTATCACTCTCAAAGTGATGAAGTCCCCTATCATCAGCATCCAACCCATACATATGCATTTTTCTAGAACTGTAAAAACCGGAATCCATTGCATAATTTACAAGTTCAAAGTAAGAAATGTGGTCTACATCTACTCTAACAAGCCTTGATTCACCTCCTACATATTGTGCTTGACCAAATCCTACCTCAATGTGACCATCATACCAAAGCATAACATCTATTGTTGCCGACATCTAAAAAAAAAAGCCTAATTTCAAGAACTCAGATAAGTCTTACCTTAGATTCGAGAGATTAGGGCTTCATTCTTCATTGTTCATGATCGCGATGACTGGAATATGGGTTTGATGACTGGGAAATGAGCTGAGTAGGGTATATAAATGAGACATAACACATCATCATCCACATCAGCATGTACAGATCAGCAAAATGGTGCCACGTCGGACAAATGACTAACCAAGTTAGAGCAGATATAATTGAGTGGTGCCAGTGCAAACAAAAAGTCAAGTTGGAGGTGTCGGGTGTCAAAGTGTTAGTTGCAGGTGACAACAGCCAAAAGCCGATAGTTGGGGGTGATAAAATCCAATAACCCTTTTTTTGCCGTTCTATGAAAAATACTTGTGACCTTGAAATGGCCGTATAGTGGTCTAAAATTATAGACCCAAGGATGTAATGGATTGGTTATCCAGGTTTTTGTTGTTTTATCATTGGAACATTTTTATGTTTAGGTTTTTCCATATATTATCATTATCTTCATCATTATCATTATAAGAGCCTTTAGAGGTTCTAAAAAATGTAAAATAATGCATGGAGTTTAAGTGAAATATATCAATTGTTCTATAAACACATGTTGTTGACTATAATATACATGATTGAGCATGTCTTGTGTGCCGTTAAGAATGAAAGGACGCAAACACAAGTAAAACACAACACGTAACTAGATTTTATAGAATAAAAAAACATGTGTTTTTTTGTCCACTCAATCAATAAATTGACACATATGGGAATTTTTGTAGTCCCCTCGATTGATGTGTGATATATGCCCATGATCAAACCTGAGAGATTATTCTGTTACTTCGATTTTGGACCATGGTTACAGTTGTATAGGTATGAATCGACTCAGCTTCCATGGTTTGTGCGTTGAACCACTTGCTAAATCTACACCAAAAACAAACCATTCCAGCAACGTATAAATGTTCACAACGCAAACGTTTATAGTATATTTTGAAAGATAAAAACTAAAGTTTGTGATAGACCAAATATTTGGCTGTTAAATATTATGAATCTGCTTTAAAATTGACATTTATTTAGTATATTGAGATATTATTATTAAAAATTAATCTGCTACGCTCCTAATTATCCTTGTATTAATAAACCAACGAAATGAATAGTAGCATTGAGGGGTATTTAAGGTTTTTTTTTTATTACACATAAACAATTCCACCGCTTTCCATTCTGGCGGTAGGAAGAGAGAGAGAGAGAGAGCGCGCGCGTGACGGAGGGAGAGAGAGAGAGTGCGCGCAACGGAGTTTTATAAAAAAAAACACTTTGTTGTGTTTAACTCATGTTAAATGTTTAAATAGATAAATATATTCTTAACATTGTAACAAAACAGTTATGACAATTAAGGCAAAGAGGAAACCGTATGAAGTTCACAACAATCAAAACTAACGTAAATGCTATGAACCTTAAAAGTCAAACTTTGACATTTGTTGACAAATAGTCAAAAATTCTACATTAATTGAATTGGCACACACATAAGGACACCCAACCCCAACCCCAACCCCACTCTCACATTTATGATTTATCTCTGCTAGCTATCACAATAAAAGATAATTCCTTTCTCACCAACCAAGTTTACTCAACACACCACAACAATGCTTACAAAACCAGTACATTATGCATCAAAACTTGTACATCATTCTATATTTCAAGACTTTAACATTGGAAAAAACACAAGTTCAATAAAATCACCACCTACTCCTCTCTGATGAACAATATTTTTTGGGGGGGCATTCATTCACTAAAAAACAGAAAACAACAAGTAAACTTCTATCCTCACAAGTTACATATACAACACAAAGCTTTAATTACTTTTGTGCCTTCTTTCACACTTTGTAACCCCCTGTTTTTCTTGTTTGTTTTCTGCTCATTTTTCATTTCCATCTCTGGATTTCTTGCACCTCTTTCTATCTTTCTCTGATTCTTGCAAGAAACCCACATGGGTTCTGCTAGATTGCTAGCTGTTTGATCCATTATATACCCTTTTCAGCACAAGAACTCAGACACATTCTACTTGCAAGGTAATAATACATCTTACAGTTTTTATGGTTTTTTGGTCCTTGATTATGATAAAAATCTGTTTTTTATTTTATTTTTTTGCTTGATTTGAATGGGAATGAGGGCAATGTTTGAATATCTCATCTGGGTATGAATCTTTTTTATTTGTTTTTATGAATCCTGATTTGAATTTGGGTTTTCATGTGGATTTGAGTAAAAATTTGGCAGAAATTTTTGAGATTTCAGATGGGTCTGAAAAGGGATGACAATGTCATTTCATTTCACATCACTTAACTTTCATTGATTCAAGATATTTGGAATGTTATTAGTTGCAACATCACTTTTTGTCTTAAATTAAATTAAAAATATTGATTCTTTATTATCTTTCAAGATCTCAAATGTGAATCTCTCCTATGTTCTATCCCACCTAAAGATGGGATTTTTTTTAATATTTTTTTTTCTAACTAATAATGTAAAAATCCCTTTTTGTTGATTCAAATCTATAATTGGTTAAATTAATAAAAAATTCAAGAACTTTATGTGTGCCTCACATGTCTAGTTTTGATTAATAATATTTAATTTAATCAGGCTCCCAACAACTCTTGGATTCAAGATCTCTCTGAAATGTTGAAAAAAGTGGTCAAGATTTGACCTTTTTTGACTTGTTAACAACAATTCACAAGTGCTTGTGAAATGCTTACAAGTTACTCCACATAATAGAAGCTAGAGAAAGCTTTAGGATTTACAGTTTACTAACTTTGACTTTTATGGTCAAATGTAATAACTTTGACATAAACAATGTTAAAGTTTGTTTGATTATAAATAAAAACATGAACTTCCCAATTTTAAACTACTAAAATGGTATCATATAAAAAAGAATTAACCTAAAAAGCTAAAATCTTGAATGGGAAACATGTCAAGAACTGATTTTTGTTTTTATTTTTTTATTTTTTTTTGTTTTGTGAAATTTAGAAATTAGATGGAAGGAGGGGTGAATTTGAGGAACTGGGCCGATCTATTGCCTGATGCACTTGGATTAATATTTAGCAACTTATCACTTCAAGAAACACTCACAGTTGTTCCGAGAGTGTGCAAATCATGGAACCAAGCGGTCTCGGGTCCTTACTGTTGGCAACATATCAACATTCTTGACTGGAGTTATCGGTCAAACCCGGATCACATTGACCATATGCTCCGGCTACTTGTGACCAGAAGCGGTGGAGCCCTCCGCGAGGTCACCGTCTCAGGCATTCTGAATGATCTCACTTTCTCATTTCTTGCAGATCAGTAAGTCCCATGAACTCTCTTTTTACAGTTTAATATTGATGACTTGTTTGGATAGATGTGTGATTTTAAAGTAATAATCTTTTACACTTTTAGTGTTTGGGTAATATATCTATGCTTATAAGCTGTAAGATAATTTACATTCAAAGGTGATTATTACTAATTTACTAAGCACAATCATGTTTCATGGCACATTTTGTGTTACTTGATTTACTACGGTCTACAGTAGGGATGGGATCGGTACGGTACCTATACTTGTACCGGTACTGAAAATAAAGGTACCGAATTTTAACAAAACTGGGTCTACAGTAGGGATGGGATCGGTACGGTACCTATACTTGTACCGGTACTGAAAATATCGGTACCAAATTTTAACAAAACTGGGTACCGAATATATTGGTATGGTACGGGTATTTCGGTATGGTACCCGCTTTGGTACCACTTTATTTATTTATTTTTTTGAGCAGTCGTACGGGTAGCAAATAGGTACAATCGGTACGAGTACGAATACAGTACGGGGGTTTTAAGAGCCGGGGTCGGACCTTATGAGTAGCTTTTTCTTTAAGTGGATTATAGTTGGTGCATTTGCTTGTAATCATCTTTTATTATGGCAGTTGATTGTTTGATTTTAATTTGCCTAATATACTGATTTTAATGTTATGTTTGCTTTTTGGGGCATCCCGTTTGCTGTATCAGTGCGCGATCGCTACAAACACTGCAGATACCAAGATGTAACATCACGGATACGATAGTGGAACAAGTATCAAGCAAGCTTTCAGCGGTCACATTCATGGACTTAAGCTACTGCTGCAAGATCAGTGCTCGTTCACTATCGGCAATAGGAGAGTCTTGCAAGGCACTTGTAGGGTTCCGCCGCAATATGCACCCTATAGACTTAAAAGAGCGGTGGCCACAGGTGGAGGAGGCGGTGGCCATCGCTACCACCATGTCCAAGTTGAAGCACCTTGAACTGGCATATAATTGTATAGACACCGAATGCGTAGTGGAGATTATAAACCGGTGTGACCGACTTGAGTTTTTGGATGTTAGAGGGTGTTGGGATGTGAAGTTGGATCAAGATTGGCTCGAGAAGCGGGCTCTAATGATCAAGGTGTTGGGCCCACATGTCGTGGATCAATTCGAGGGTCATAGTTGCTCGGATTATTCGGATTCGGACTCGTTATTTGATTATGAAAGCTTGGATGATGGATTATGGGATGACGACGATGATGATGAAGACGATGAAGATCGGGTTGGAGGGAGGTTGGAACTTAGGTTTTATGAAGGGTTTGGTGAGAACTATGGGAATGGTTGGGTTTGAGGGATTTTGGGAAAAGAAATATTGTATCATCCTAAACTTCCTTAAAAATAGTCCTCCAAACTTATATTTGGTAAAACTTTGAAGGATATGATATTTACTTTTTTGGAAACTACTTGTTTCTAAAGACTTGGAAAGGCTTCAAATTTTAGTAATGTGTGATTTTTTTTTTGAAAATAGTAATGTGTGATATATGATGGTTGTTTGAAGGGTTTGTTTATGTAATCTTGGCTTTGTGTGTTTTTTAGTTTGTATTTTATTGGAAAATTGTGGTGGCATATAAACACTCTTCTTTCCTAATGCTAGATTGGTGCATTGGAAGTTGCATATTGTGTAAAGTTGTTATTTTTAATCTTTATACACGCATATTTAATTTATTTTCGCTTTTAACTTCAAACAAACGCGATTTCAAGTGGTGACCAAACACGTGATTCAAATGATGTAGATTTAAATATTTAATAACTGTTTTATATTTTTGAAACTTTATGTACACATATTTAAATAATTTTCACGTTTAACTTAAAAAAGCGCGTTTCAAGTCGTGACCAAACACGTGATTCAGATGATGTAGATTTAAAAATTTAAGGACTATTATATATTTTTGAATCTTTATATACACATATTTAAATTATTTTCGCGTTTAACTTAAAACAAATGCGATTTCAAGTGGTGACCAAACATGTGATTCAAATGATGTAGATTTAAAAATATTTAACGACTGTTTTATATTCAAGTGATGTACAAAATTTAAAACTAAGTGTATTACGTGATCCAAAAAAGCTCGATTATACAACAAAATAAGCTTAAATATCTTTAAATCTTTAATAATTCATATTGAGGTTCAAGTTCTCTTTTGGTAGCATTGAATTGAATGTTTTATGTTTTATATATCACTCTTTGTTACTATATAATAAGGAATTGTAGTTTAAGTATTGAAATTACACATTCACTTATAAATGAAAAACTCAAGAATACCCTCCAATCTATAAAGAGTATGCTTAAATCAAAATGTAAACAATCACTTAGGAACCGATACAATCTCAGATAACGGTATTTGTATATATGTTTTCATCGATACGCCTAAAGATAGATCAGTCAAGTGAATCAAGCACGTGTACGAAGAGTGGTGTATGTGAAAGGTTTGACATAAAAGCTCACAATGGATTATGATACGTGTTAGAAGGTTTGCGTCTAAAAATGTGCAAGGAGGGTTTTCATCGTCTAAGTGTCTACTTTTAGCTACTTTATTTTTCTCTTTATTCTCATAAAATGTGGCTATGTTTGTATATTTCAAGGCATTTTCTACCGGAATTATAGATATACATGAAAGATTCGGCCCCAAGAGACATGGTATGGTGGTAAGGTGTCTCCCCTCTATTGAAGAGGCGAAGTATTCAAATTCTGCAAGATTCAATTATAGAAGTATTTAGTAATAGGATAGTTTTTCGTTCGAGAAATCAAAAGATAATTATTCTTCTTTGTTTCCGATAATTCAAACCATTATAGTAACATTCATGTATTTTATGTAATAAAAATTGTACGTTCATTCATGTTTGCTATGGTAAAGCTCCTGATCTTTTGGACAACTTTTGTACATTCATTAAAGCAATTAATGACAATTTTGTTTTGGACCATGCGTATTCAAAGTAGTACAACAACATCCTAAAATCGAATAGGGTGATAGTGCTATAATCGGTTGCTTGTACATTGTTACTCAGACCATGCGTAGTCGTTGGGGTGAATAATGCCCCACCCTTAGGCGTTTTGCGCCATGTGGCAGCCCAGTCAGTAATGTGACGTTTTTCTAAAATGGGTGTAGTGGGGATATAAACATTATGTTAAAAGGGGTGTAAAGAATTAAAAAAATAAAAAAAAATCATGAAAAAAATTGATTAGCTAAAGAAGAAAATGGTGAGATGTGATTGGCCCATCAAATGGGGCTTGAGCGTATTTTATAGTTGTATAGATGAAATTGTATTGAAAAATCATATAGATATAACCCACCTAAAAATAACACTTTAATGATTTTCTCGGTGTCTTTTTGGTAAACATATTCGCCGCCGTCATGGACTACCGGAAAATCATCGGTAACAGCAAGTGAACAACCTTTTCTCTCTCTAAAAAAGCCCCCTCATCTGGATTCTAGAAAGTGGGAGTGTGTCAAAGTTGGGTGGTGTTTTACAGGCATTACACCGCCCCTCCAGATGAAGCCACGCGTGCCTCATTGGTGATGAGGCTGCCACCGCCCAAAAAACCCAATCAATTTAAACCATGCATTCAGAACACTATTCATTTAACTTCTTTTATTAATAGAGATTAATATTTATTTTCTTCTTTTATCAACGTTCTTTAGTGTTATGAAATAAGAGTTAATGTCTCGTTTGTTAATTTTTTTTAAATGGTTAAAATCACATCAAACCTGTCTTTTGCAAGATCTGAACTCACAACCACTTTGTTGAAGAACACATCACTTTACCATCAGGCTGTCCCTTGTAGATGTTTGTTAAATTAATTAAATTTTAGTTTCTGAGTCACTTGCTATAAATATCTAAAAATCAGACAAACTATTTTTACTTTTTGTATAATGCATATTATCAAAACATAAATGTATAAATGTATAAATTTTGCATATCATTCTTTTTATTAAAATTTTTATTATATCCAAGTTTTGATGTTTTGATTTGTACAAGTCACCTTACAAGAAAAATGATTGGTAAGTAAAAATTTGTCTAAAATCGAGATTAAAAATTTGAAAAGAAATGAAAAAATGTGAAAGAAAAACCAAAACTCAAATAAATTTAATTGGTATGTTAAACATGTGTTGCTACATATTACCTAGTTTAGAACTCACATGATCACATGTGACTGAGCTTTTGAATCTTCAACTTTTTTGTTATTTGTGTTTGTCAACTCGAACAAAAGATGTGGGCCCATTGTGGTCCCCTTTAAATTGTGGAGAAAATATTTTACCGAATTTATAATTTTTGTTGCTTAAAGTTTTAGATTTTGTTAAAAAGTTTCACTTGTGATATTGTTTGTCTAAAAAGTTTATGCAAAATGATTTTGTCTTAAACTAGTGGAATTCCCGCGCTTCGCTGCGGGTTTTCAGTCCATATCGGTTTGATTTGTTACTATATAAGTATCGGTAACAATGTTGTTTGGCCGGCATCAGTTCGACGCATTACGGTACCGTTACCGTAACAATGTTGTTTGGCACATTAAGAAAATCACTAAAAATGAATATGGTACATGTACCATTGTTATTTGGTATTGGTCTAGTTTTCAAGGAAGGAACAAAAAATAACTACATTTGATAAGTTCAAATAATTTTTTTTTATCAAATTCTAGATAATAATAAGCATGTCGTAACGAATATTCGAAATTTATAAAACATTATATTATTTTGCTAAAATAGCGAAAAAGGTAAACTCGTCACTTTAATAAAACTAAATCACAACATAACGTTGATGACATATACGTATGTGATCACTTGTAAATTATTATTCACAACTCGGTTTTAAGCATATCATAATGATATATTTAAAATTTTATAAAAGAATGTATCTTAATAGTTATAAGAAAAAAAATACAATATGTTTAAAAGTAATTTTAGTATAAAAATTGTTATAAAAAAAGTTATTTTAAAATAGTAAAATAAAAACCACAATAAAAAAACATTTCTTAAACCTTTTACTTTTGACACTTGCAAACCTTTAGAGAAGTAATATATTTTAATTATACCTTATGTTTAAATAATTGTATTTCACTGTTAATGTCCTTTACATTTGTTAGATTATAGAATGTCTAGTGCTTATGATGTTTGGTCATTTTCCTCTTGTATTTTAACCTCAAATTCGATTTTAGCTAGATCACTTGCTAAAATTAAACTCAATAATAATAATAATAATAATAATAATAATAATAATAATAATAATAATAAATAAATAAATAAATAAATAAATAAATAAATAAATAAATAAACACTTAAGAGCATAACTATGGTACTTAAAAAAATTAGATAGAAAAGCTCATCTATACAACCTAATAAAAGCCATACCTAGGTGACACATGTCCCCCATCTAGGGCCTCTAAACCTCATTTTCCAGCCAAAACTCTTTCCATTCCCTATGGTGCAATGCTATGGACGATCCATATTACGAAAACGGGTCAAAGATTGCGAACATATATAATCACATAACCTGTTTGTTTCCTCTCATAACTCTCACAAAGTTTCAAATCAGCAGCCGCGATTAGGGTTTTCTCTTTTCGAATCCAATCAAATATCAAAGGTATATCTTCATCAAACAATTCTCTGTTTTCCTGTTAAGTTTTTTGATTGGATTGTAAACAACATCTTCGTCTTATCAGTCTTTTCGTTGATCATCAATAGTTTCGTTTATACATACGGATTTTGTTACTGATTTTGTCATTCCAATATGTCAATCTTTGATTTTATGGTTCACTGATCTTCATTCTTTTATACCTAAGGTGTTGGTGCATCCGTCTGTCGACTTCGTCTTGTATCGAGTCTTGTTTGTATATAGATAGATCAAGGCACGTTGTACGAGAAAAAATGTCAAATATAGGATGAGAGGTAATTTCGCACGGAATTAGAATGTGTAATTCTGCTCGAAATCACATGTGTAATTCCGCTCGAAATCACTATGTCAGTTCAAACGAAATTACTGATTTCGTTTGAAAGTGATTCCGCTTGGGACTGGTTCAAGCGGAATTAGCACGCCTATATATACTAGGTTGGTCTGTGTCATTTGTAACGAAATTAGATTCCGGTTTAAGAGCCGAAGTGTCTACTCGCTGTAAATCTTTGTCAAATCAATCTAAAGACAGTTTAAAGTGATATTCTAGCTGAATTGAACTTGATACGTTTGTTTCCGCCTTTCGTATTGAGCAAAAACTCTTCCGATCGACTCGTTTGGGTCACAAAACGTTCCTACAAGTGGTATCAGAGCTCAGGAGGAAGAGTTCATACCAATTCAGCTGCAAATTCTGATTTCTACACCTTCTTTTTCAAAATTAACAACTTTTCATGGTTAAAATCGGCTAATTTTCTCACATATTGTGCAAAACAGTGGTTTAATGAATCCTTGAGAGAATTGGACTTAAATTCGATCTAAAATTGGTAAAATTTGTTAATTCCGCTTGAAAAACAGCTCGAGAATGATGACGTTAGTGGTATTTCGCCCGGAATTAGATCTTTATTTCGCTTGAAATCAGTATTCCTTTTGAGTAATTCCGTTTGAAAGAGGGTTATTTCACACGAAATCAGATCGTAATTCCGCTTCAAAGGTGATTCCGCTTGAGTGTGAGCATCAGTGTGTAATTCCGTATGAAATAGCAGTTCATTTCACACGAAATCAGTTATTTCGTTTGAAGTTAATTCCGCACCAAAAGAGGATTGATTCCGTGTGAAAGTTTGATTCCGTGTGAAAGGGTATTCCGTTTGAAGAGTTGATTTCGCTTGAGTTTGATTTCGTTTGAAAGTGTCAGAGTTTTGTGAAACTTGTTACCGAATCATGGAAGAGGAATTTTATAACGCATTTGCTACTACCCCGACTACTCCGGCTAGTGTTACTCAGAACTTGACCATGGAAAATGAAACGAGCACTATGCAAAAACCGCCAAAGCTTATGAATATTGAAGAGTATAAAGGATGGGAGGAACGATTTGAGAATTGGGTTCAAGCAAATTATTTGGATGCTTGGGAATGTGTGGAAACGAAATATGTTAGACCATTGAATGATGATGAAGAGGAGATTGCTATTAAAGATCTAAGTGCTGATGATAGAAAGAAATACAAAAATGAAAGAATGATGACCAGTCTATTGCATCAAGCAGTTAAAGAAGATATCTTGGTTTTATTGCAACACAATGGAAGTGCATACTCAATCTGGAGAGCTTTAAAATCAAAATTTGTTGGAAGTAAAGAGATGATCAAGAACAAAAAGTCACTTTTGAAGAAAGAATTTGATCTATTTCGAGGTTTGAGAACTGAGAGCACCAAGCAGATTATTGAAAGATACTGCAATTTGTTAGTTCAAATGAAAAAAGTGAGCATCAATAAAGATAATGAAGAATTGATAGAAAAATTGGCAGATGCATTGCCACATGAAACTTGGGGCACATATCTCATGATGTTGAGAAATAAGAAAGATTTTAGTAATTTGACACTGAACAAGTTCATTGAAAAGCTTGAAGCTCAAGAGATGGAACAAAGAAAGATATCGAGAATGAAGGATTTTGATGGTGAATAAGATATCGGTCTGTATTACAAAGGAGGTATTAGTGACAAGACCAACATGTCACCAAAGGTTGAAACTGCATTCAATGCTAAAAGTTCATCAGGAGGGTCATCTAAAGAATCAAACAGCAAAACTGAATTTTCTTCATATCCATCATATGATCCAAACTTTTCAACAACCAAGAATGGCAAGAGATTACAATGCAACATTGTTTTGAATCTTGAAAATGGTGAAAACTTCTCGGAAGAGATTGCAAAAGGTCACATGTCATTGTTGGGAACTGTATTAGAATCATATGAAAGTTTAGTTGCAGGAAAGATCGGGAATCCAATGTTGACAAAAGAGGATTACGATCAGATTGATGCTGAGGATATGGAATTGATGGATATAAAGTGGTGTTTGGCGAGTGTTTTGAGAAGAGCCGAAAAGTTTAAACAAATTACGGGAAGAGATGATTTCCGTGATGCAAATGTTTCTACTTTAGGTTTTGATAAATCTAAAGTCACTTGTTTTTGTTGCAGGGAAAAAGGACACTTCAAGAGAGAGTGCACAAATCGCGAAGCAAGTGGAGCTCAAAATCCGTTCAACAACAATGATTACTATAGGAAAGCAATTTATCATCAAGTTGCTCAATAACAACAAGAACCACAAACTGCTCATGCTAGGAAGACAATTGAAGATTCATCAAAGAGAACTTGTATGGTGAATCAAGATGATAAAAAGTCAACAAAAGAATTCAGTTGGGATAAATATGTTTCAGATGGTAGTAAAGCATGTCTGATAAACCAAGATGATGAAAAATTACCAGAAGGGTTTAGCTGGGCAAATTTCAGCTGGGATGATTATGATCCTAACAAAACTTCAAATCACAAAGCTTTTGCTGCTAGAGTTGCTGAAGATAGTGATAATGATGATGATTATTATGCAAAAAGGATGGAAAAGCACTTGAGAATGATGGAAGAAAGTGATAGTGATGATGGAAAAGTTAAAAAGAAAAAGAAGAAAGTTAAAAAGCTCGTTAGCAGTGATGATGAAGAAGTTCCAGTGATTAGGAAAAAGGTCAAAGACATTCCAGTTTTTACAGTGGAAGCTGAAGCTGATGCACAAAAGGTTCCGGTGATATGTGAAACTGTGAAGCAGTGAAGAAACAGAACAGTATTCTGATTCATAATTTGAACAGATTGAAAGAATCTTACGATGTTTTGAATAAAGCCATGAATCAGTACAATTAATCAAGCAGTGAACAAGCAACAGCTATGAAGACACTTCAAGGAGCTTTCATGACAAAGCAGAAAGTTGTCAACAATTACATTGAAAAATGTGCTGCGCTTGAACAGAAACTGGAAACCCAAAGGATTGAAACAGAAAGAGTTAATAGATTGTTAAAAAGTTACTCATGTACTTCTTATGTTATTGACATGATTTATCCAACAGTTGAATGCATGAATGCATTTGATGAAGAGGAAGTATCTGAAGACAAGAGTTCTGAAAAGAAAAAGGATACTGAAGTGAAGATTTCTGGTAAGAAACAAAGTGCCAGTTATACAAAGTGTCCACCCCCGCTTGAAAATGGATATTCTCCTAGAAATCCAAATTCAGAAAGAGTCAAAAAGGCAACAAATTTACAGTGGGAGTCTGAGTCTTCAGAAAATTTGCCAGACAACATTGATGTTACTTTCACATCGTCTGACACTGATCATGAGTCCGAGTTAATAAAGAAAGTGTCGATCAGGTGTTGGATAAAGATGAATCCGAGGAGTCAAAGTCAGAGTCAAAGTCTGGGTCTGAAAGTTCGAGTTCAACTGACAACAGTCCAAAATCGTCGGCTAAAAGAGTTTACAATAAAGAATTTCTGTTATCAAAGTCTAATTTGAATGATGAAACATTCAAAGTAGCATATACTTTGAGTGATTCGGATAAATTATATTCTGATGAAGAATTTCCAATAAGAGGTGTTAAAACTGAATTGATCAAAAAGGTTTTCAAATTAACAGAAATTAATATTTCTGAAATAAAAGATGTAAATCTTTCTGAAAAACCTAAACCTTACACCTCAAGAGTTAAACAAAGAGAAAACAAGAAAAAGGGTTACAGTTCTGGTTCAGGTTATCGAAAGAAACCAAACCATAACGGTAATTTCAAAAGAAAGGGATTAGGTTTTATTCCACCAAAAAATCATAAAAATGAAAAAACTTATAAACCAAAAACTGTTTTTGTTTCAGGAACATCAACTGAAGAAGAAAAAGAGCAGTTGTTCAGGAATCAATCAAACAAAGAATTCCTTGCAAAGAAGCAAGAGGAATTGGAGAAGGACATTGCTCAAAAGAAATAGGAAACAAGAACCTGTTTTCAATGCAAAACAATTGGTCATATTGCCAGGAATTGTCCTATGGTAATCCAAACAAAACAGGGAGTTTCTCTTAAACAGAAAGAAAAGATGGTTGAGAATGAACCACCAATCAAACCTTTTACAGTTTTCAAAAATTCGAAGTTTGAAGTTGGTGAATGTTCAAAAAGGTTTTACAAAAGAAAAGCGAATCTTGACAATCAAAAATGGGTTGTTAAGAAGTCTGATGATAGTTCTAGCAATGATTCTGATTTGTCAAAATCAGAGGAGCTATCTTCTGGCGATGAATCTGATTCCACAAAGTCAGAGGAGCCACAGGTTGAGTTGAAAGATGGAAAGTCAGTTCCACCAATGGATGATGTCAGTTTTCCACCATTGCGAGCTGAAAATTTTAAGCCAAAAGTTGGTAAAATTGAGATTTCAAATCAATTTTTCTCAGAAAAGAAAGAATTTGATATTGAAAAAGCTTTTAACCCCAAAGTGCAACATATTTTTGGTAAAATGGTTGATGGGAAGGTTAAAGAGGTGAAGGAGTTTTATGAAAAGAAAATGAAAAAACTAGGTAAAGTTGGATCATCCCAGGTTTGTGACTGGGATGGAACCTATTATGATCAGTAAACTCTGGACTTGCCGAAGCTCCCAGGTTGGTAAGAGTGGAGCAGGAATCGGCATCTTTATTGAGAAATTCATGTTTGTGATATTTCGACTTACAAGTGGTAAATCGGGGACATTAGTTGTACTTGATTTTCTATAAGTGGTGTTTGTTAATTGAACTTAAAATTGTTATATTTTTCAAGTGGTTAAAGAAGAACAAGGTGATGAATTGATTCCCTAACCTACAAGTGGTTTTATAAAATCAACAAAATTAATTTTCCGAAAAAACCATTTTGATTAAAACAAACTTAAGTATTTTGAAATCATAATGGGAAAATAGTTTGTTGTAAGGGGGAGTTCTGATTGTTTATGCCAAGTGGATGGCGAATTGAAGTGATTTAATATCAATTGTCACTTTATCTTGTACAGTTTGTTTTCAAATTTTCTTTAAATGATTTTGAATTTTAGGGGGAGTAAGAAATTTTTAGAAAATCCAAAAACATTTGAAAATTTGAAAAAGTCAAAAACATGATAAAATTCAAAATGAGTTTTGTTGTATAAAGAGGAAATGATAGTACATTAGTGGACAATCACAACATGCTAAAGAATTAGATAGATAAAATGTGATAAACGGTCTCACTAATGATGTACCAGTAGGTTTTTATACATTTAGTAGATTGTGACGAGATATAAACCTAAATTTCAAACTTACTTATATCGTGGGGAACATCTCTCGGATATATGGGTAACTCCCGAAATCTTGTTTGAAAGGTCCCTCTTTCTGAGATACTAGGTCTTTATGCCGGGACTTCTGATTTTACGGAAGCAATGGCCTAGTCCCCGGAGAATACTTTACTGTTGCTTGAAATATAGCCCACCCTCAGCATAAAAAATGATGAAACATTGCAAAATGCTAATCATGTGCTGTTGAAGAAAAGATTCTCTAAAGGGAACCCACCAAAATTCGAAGTCGTCATCTCTCTGATTTTGGGGAAGCAATAGCCTGAGCTCTCACGGCCCTCGCATTTAACCCTTTACAGATATCATCTAGGTATATTAACCTGTAAGACTGAATATTGGGATCTGGATACGGGAGTATATTCTGAGGTGGGACACGCGAATAAGTTTAAGTGCTTAAAACATTAATCTCGTATCTTGAAACAGTTGAACTTTGTGTGAAGATTTAAGTGGATCAGTATACTGACAATCTAAGTGAATCGTTTAGAACTTAAAATGTTTAAATCTTAACGGTGTTGGTGATTTGTCTCAAAAACTGATATGATCCTCTTACACAAGCTCACAAAAATATTGTCTGTATATAGTTCTTTACTGCATTTCATTTAAAGTAAAAAAAAAAAAACCAAAAAGATTTTCAGTGTGTTTTAGCATAAATTTTTGAAAATACAAAAAGATTTTCAACAACTGATGTTGAAGAGCTGATTTTTAAAATTCCAAGTGCTAAACATGATGAACAGGTTTGGAAGTCTGTGTTTAAATAAGAAAATATTTTGAATGTTTGCTTACAAGTGGTCATCAGAAGTTTTTAAAATGTTAAATCATTCCATTCATACAAATGGTTCATCAGAGATTAACATTGTAAAATCATTTGTTGTATGTTTGTGTATACAAGTGGTAAGCAAAGAATTTGTCATATTTTAAATTCGTGAGATTTATTGTTGGGTAGAGAATGTGCAGGTAAGCCAAGTTCCGATACCTGAGAATTGGATGAAAGCAAGGTCACGATCTTGAATCTGTGGAAATCAGACTGCGATCCCAGGTACATTTTAAGGGGGAGTCTGAAGTTGTAAGAGCCAGCCACAGATCTTGGGATAGAAGATTGTAAAGCCAAGTTCAGATCCTGATGTTAATGCAAGCTGATGATGCTAATGAACTTAAGGAATCAAGAGATCTGATCAAGAGAATTAGTAAAGAGTTAGAGCCAGATCGAGATTCTGGAGATATAGAGAAGAGATAGATTGAGGATGCTTTGCATTGTTAGATATTTCGGGAGAAGCCGAGAAGACTGATAAAGGCTGAAGATTGAAGACTCGACACTTAAGACTCGTCAACATCCGAGGGGGAGTCTGTTGGTGCATCCGTCTGTCGACTTCGTCTTGTATCGAGTCTTGTTTGTATATAGATAGATCAAGGCACGTTGTACGAGAAAAAATGTCAAATATAGGATGAGAGGTAATTTCGCACGGAATTAGACTGTGTAATTCCGCTTGAAATCACATGTGTAATTCCGCTCGAAATCACTATGTCAGTTCAAACGAAATTACTGATTTCGTTTGAAAGTGATTCCGCTTGGGACTGGTTCAAGCGGAATTAGCACGCCTATATATACTAGGTTGGTCTGTGTCATTTGTAACGAAATTAGATTCCGGTTTAAGAGCCGAAGTGCTGCCGAAGTGTCTACTCGCTGTAAATCTTTGTCAAATCAATCTAAAGACAGTTTAAAGTGATATTCTAGCTGAATTGAACTTGATACGTTTGTTTCCGCCTTTCGTATTGAGCAAAAACTCTTCTGATCGACTCGTTTGGGTCACAAAACTTCCTACATAAGGTTTCTTGCTATTCGATTTGTATACTTCTCTTACACATAAATGTTTCCTCCAACAAGGTATGATTCTGAGATGGTAAAAGTTTGTATCGATTGATTCTTTTTTAGAGATTGTAAATGTGTATCCATTGATTTTTTTTTATGGTTTAAAAGATCTTTGTTATTTCAATAAATCTTAGTATGTTGTATATGGATTTTTTCAATTGAATCTTACTTTTGATCTTTATTCTTCCTTTATGTTTTTGATTCAGTTAGTCTATCTTCAACGTCTTATATATTATTGATCTATCGTAATAGATATAATTGTTATCTCCCCCTTTAGTGAATGATTTTTCATGTTAATGTTATTTTTTTGTTTAAGGATTTGATATTGTGATTGATCATTGGATTATGAGTGTTGTGTTTGTAATTTGTTGTTAGGCTAGATAAATTTGTGGAAATTTAGAAGTGTTTGGTTGTTTTTTATTTCATTATATTGTCGATCTTTGCTCCACCTTTCTATTGTTTTGTTTGAAGATTGATTGAATATCATATGTGTTCTTGGAGTTTAATGGCATGATCCTTGATGTTTGACAATTGAATTTCGGATCATGATAACGGTTTGGTGCTATCCATCCGTTTGTTACAAAATTATTATTGTTCATTATTATTTCCTTATTTAGAGGATATATAATAACTTGATTTTAAATTCAAAAATTTGATTTGGAGGATAATATGGAAGTAAACGATTTGGAGTTAATAACATTAATTGGATTTCCTTTTTAGGTAGGTTCAATGTACCTAGACATGTTAGTGGTTTAAAATTTAAAATTTTATATATAATTTTGATTAAATTCTTACAACATATTATAGTAATTTTAAATTTAAATTATATTTGACTTATTTTTAAATAAAGTTACCTGAAATAGAAGTTGATTACATTCATTTTATATAATTGCTAATTATCCTAATTTTTAGTAATCTCTAATCAACAATTATTGGTTTCTATATAACTAATTAGATTCAAATTATTCAACAATCATATTAAAAACATTTATTGGTTGTTACCATATATGCTTTAAATCATTAAAATAATAGATACGAAGTTGACTTTTGAACTTTCAGTGTATTTTAAATGATTATGTCTCTCAAGATGCTAACATTTGTATGTTTTCTAATATTGTTTTAATTATTAGAAGTCTGTTTTAAGAATATATTAATATTCTTAAAAAACGTCAAAAATGTGTTTTTAGTATTTTTGGCTGATAATTTCCTTATTTAGATGATATATAATAACTTGATTTAAAATTCAAAATTTTGATTTCGAGGATATTATGGAAGTAAACGATTTTGAGTTAATAACAATAATTGGATTTCCTTTTTAGATGGGTTCAATGTATCCAGACATGTTAGTGGTTTAAAATTGAAAATTTTATATATAATTTTTACTAGGTTATCACCCGCGAACTTCGCGGGTCGGAAATTTAATCTGCACAATCACAAAGTGTATAAATAATGTAAATACAAACAAAGTAACACATTACATAAACGTATAAAAATATACGAAAATAAAAAATTATAGATAAATGAGTAGCCTAAGCCCACTATCAAAAGGTTGGCCGAAAGCCCACTACGACAAAACCTGTTTGGATTAGATTCGAACTTGAGCCCTCTTGTTTTTTTAACGGCAAATTTCTTTACTCCCGTCATTTGTGAGACTTGAACCCAAGACCTCCCCCTCCCAAAGTGTTGCCTTTACCAATGTAACATCCCACCTCTTGTTATTACCAAGAATATGATATTAATCGATGATGTACCTTACTAAGAATAGCATTGCATGTGTTCTCAGCTAATTCTTTTTTAACTCTTGTAAATTAAAAATATAATGTTTACATGAAGATTAAATACGTAAATTTGGATTAAATAGGTAAATTTGGTTCGCTAAAAGACCGAGCTAAGGCTTGGCTTAATACCATCCCAGTTGGTTCGGTAAACACCTGGGATGCACTAGCCCAAAAGTTTTTATATAAGTATTTCCCTCCTGCTAAAAATGCTAAATTAATGACTGAAATTAATACATATTCGCAAGAGGACGGGGAATCCTTATATGAAACTTGGGAAAGGTTCAAGGAGCTACTAAGAAAGTGTCCTCATCATGGTCTTGCGGTATGGCAACAAGTCTCCACTTTCTATAATGGGTTGTTGCCATACACAAGACAAACACTTGATTCTAGCTCCGGGGGACTTTTAGGTAATCGTCGCCCGAATGAAATCTATAATCAAATTGAGGAAATTGCTCAAACCAATTTTTAGTGGCACACTCCCCGAGGCACAAAATCTATTGCCTCGGGCGCCCATAAGGTTGATGAAAGCACCTCCTTGCAAGCCCAAATCGCGGCCCTTTCTTCAAAAATCAAAAAGTTAGAAATAACAAAAACGACCTCGGTCATGGCTTGTGAAGGGTGTGGTGGGCCACGTGAAAATTGTAGTTGTATGAAAGAAATGGACAATCAAACGGAAACGGTAAACTAAATTGATAATAGACCTAGGCCGTCAGGTTCTCCAACGGGTACCTACAACCAAGGATGGCATAACCACCCTAACCTTGGTTGGAGAGAACCCGACAATAGTAGTAACCAACAAAATCTAAACCAACGAACTAACTTTCAACAACCAAGAAACGAGCCACAAAATTTCTCTCAACAACAACAAGGGGGACGAGAGAGGCTTGAGGATACCTTCTCTCGCCTCATCTCCGACACCGAAAAGAAAATCTCGGATCGATTTCAACAACTGGAATCGAATTTAGAAATCAACAAGCTAGTATTCAAAACATTTAAAAACAAATAAATTAACTAGCTCAAAATTTCTCCGAGAGACCACAAGGCGCGTTACCAAGCAATACCGAAACCAACCCAAAGGCACAAGTACATCTCATCACATTGAGAAACCGTACCGTAGGTCCCGAGGAGGCTCCGCTGCCTCCCACTGAAAAGAGCCGGTCCAACTAAACCACAAGTTCGCTGACGCCCCCAGCAAGAGACGGCTCCTCCACTAATTCAAGAGCCCACCAAGAATCCTCCGGTACCGTACCCCGGTTGGTTACTTCGCCAAAAGACCGATGAGCAATTCACAAAATTCGTAAATTTACTAAAACGATTGCATGTCAATATTCCATTTGTCGAAGTCCTAACTCAAATGCCTAAGTATTCAAAATTTATGAGGGACTTCCTCACTCACAAAAGGAAAATTGAATCATTGCAATTAGTTAATTTAATCGAAGAATGCTCCGCCTTGCTACTCAACAAGCTCCCGCAAAAGAAGGTAGATCCCGGAAGCTTCACCATTCCTTGTTCAATTGGGGAATCTCCCGTACGCAATGCACTAGCCGATCTTGGGGCTAGCATCAACCTCATGCTCGCATCAATGTTCGACCGACTCGGCCTAGGGAAAACAAGCCCTACAAAAATGAGCATACAACTCGCTGATAGGTCCATTTAATACCCACAAGGTGTCGCTGAAAATCTATTGGTTAAAGTCGGAGACTTTGTCTTCCCGGCCGACTTTTTCATACTAGATATGGAGGAAGATACCGAAGTACCACTCATCTTGGGGAGGCCATTCCTAGCTACGGCCCATGCAGTGGTAGACATGAATGGTGGGACACTAACATTAAGGATTGGGGACAAGGAAGTGAAGTTCGGAGTTGGGAAAAGAGTAGAAGACGACGACCCAGTCAATTACATGAAAGTCATAGACTCAAGCTTGGATAATGCTCTCTGACGGTGCAACATGGGATGCAAACCATCCCACTTGAGTAACATATGACTGGCTTTGGGTCTAGCCAAGGACCCTTATAAACGTGGCGCACCACGGAGGCATTTCGCGGAACTATCCGTAGTTTAGTTTAGATTAACCTTTATGTTTTCTAGTTTAGTTTTTAATTTTCAGGAATAAAACACACTTGGATGGTGAAGGGTACTAAGGGAAGCTTAAACCAACGCCCCATGCACAAAAACAGAGCCTCCCGATAATTTTTCTTCATTACAGCAAGTTCGACACGGGGCCGTGCCCAGCCAACACGGCCCCGTGCTCAAGGGTCTGCAGAAAAACGCCCAGTTCAGGTAACTGGACACGGGGCGTGTTCGTTGAACACACCCCCGTGCCTAGCCTTCTGTTACATTTTGTTATCTCCTGTTACTGGCAATCTGAACACGGGGTCGTGCCCGGACACCGCGGCCCGTGTCCAGATGCACAGTAACAGAAAATTTTTGTTTAAACACACCTTTTTACACATTCAATCAACCTAAAAACTTATTTTTGGGACACATTAAGGACAATGTGTAATTTAAGTGTGGGGGGATGCTAAAACCTTGAATTTTGCAAGTCCTAATTACAAGCCTTACACAAAACTCTATTGGAACCGCTAAACACCCCAAATTTTTTCAAATTTTTTTCATTTTTTTTACTTGTCTTGGTTTAAATTGGGAATAACAAGTTCTAAAAATGTTATATTTTTACAAATTTACAACCGATAGCGTCGTGATGAAAAGAACCAACATAAGAAAATTATGAAACGGCATGACAAATCTAGTTAAAATTTGATTATATATACTTGATTACATTAAAAAACCCATTCCCACAAAAAGTGAGTTTTGAGCCTTTAATTGAGCATACAAATACACATCTTTAGACTACATGCTCATCTTTCGTTTCTTGTGTGAATAGCCGCTTGGTTTCTTACGACTCTAGAACTTGCCATGACGATGCATTCCCGGTCCTTACCAACTTAAACCCGACTAAGTAAATGATGGAGGCATTAGGACTAACCCTTTTTATTTCAACACCTTTATTTTTCTTTTTTTTATCACCTACCCAAAATCCCTCTAGTTAACCCCTTTGAGCCTAAACCTTTTCATTTCTATACCCAAAACAAACACCCTTTACCCACCAAAACCTTTTTCATTTTAAACCCTTTATTTTAATAAAAATGCTTGGTTTTCTTGTGACATCCTTATCAATATATATATATATATATATATATATATTGATGAAGTTAGCAATAATCAAACAAGCTCATCAAAAGAAACCTTGTTTGAAAAATGCTTCATTGGAATAAAAAGTCACAAAAACAAATTTTTTTACGAAAACCGACGCTTTTTACGCCTTTCGCCCTTTTCTACTAACCACTAACCCAAAACCACCTACCTTTAACCCAAGCCTAACATTTCCCCAAAGTCCTCTTGATATTTACAAAGGTGTATAGTTAAAAAGGAGGAGGATTGATTGCTTGGCTAGCATATGGTAGAAGTAAGTTCCATGCCGCTCTTGAGTGTTTCACAAAAATACATCTTCGGCCGAGTGTTGAGTGATCCCCCATGAGGTATGTGAACTTGTATATAAATGAAATTTTAAAAAGGCATGTTATGCCCAAATAAGTAATTTTTCTTATGAAATGTTCTAAATAAATCATAACGAATAGGATTGTAAATAACATAAAAATAAAACCTAATAAAGAATCTTGGAATCCCGACACTCTAGATAAGCCCAAAACTTCTCTTCTACCCATTCCATTTGGGTGTGTAAGCCACAAAATAAAGAGTTTTGATTGAGACAAGCAAAGATTCAAGTGTGGGGGTATTTGATGTGTGGATATAAATTACATCAAATAAGACATAAAACTAACCCTTTTTTAGTACTGATGTTGGAAAAAGTGTGCTTTTGTCTTCCTTTTGTATTTTCAGGGTTAAATGAGCTTAAATGAACAAAAGAAGCAAAAGTACAGCAAAATCTAACAATTATACAAGAAAAGGAATAAACGTGGCATGCCCGACCCCTCGACAACATCTTCCCAAGCAAAAACAAGACATCAGAAGGCTAAACACGCCCCGTGTCCAGCGGACACGCGGGCGTGCCCAAGTGTCTGCAGAAAAGACAAAGTTGTAGAACCTTCTATTTCCCAACACGGGGGCGTGCCCAGCGGACACGGGGCCGTGGTCAACCCTAAGATTCTCATAATCTGAGCAAATCTTGATAGTACAGATACGCTTCTGCACACGGGGTCGTGCCCAGTGGACACGGGGGCGTGGTCAACTAATACAGATAAACTGCAATTAATGAAGAAAGAGAAGATGGGTGGACACGGGGTCGTGCCCAGCGGGCACGGGGCCGTGTCCGGGCTTCTGTGCAGGCTATAAATAGGGGTGCTTGGTTCACTTCAAAGGCATCCCTTGACAAACCACCTCTCACCCACTTCACCCACACTCCACACTCCACCACCATCACAACCCACATCCACCACCATCATCCATCATCCATCATAGAGTGTGTATAGTAGTCTCGGGATCCAAGATTGATAGTAAGAGTTCTTGACAATCAAAGGCCAGGTTTGCCTAAGTCTCTTACATCACTTGGTGAAGACAAGCATTTAGTGTAATACTTTTGTTTTTTAATCTTTTCGCACTTTTTATTTGGTTTTGTATTAATGACTTTAATAACTAGTTTCTTATGTTGAAGGTGAAACTTCCTTATCATTTGTCCGTGGTGTCTTGGCGTTATTTTACTGTCTATATAAAATAAAAGATTTACACCATTCATATATCCACGGTCTATATGGAGATATGTTGGCTACCTGGTCGGGGGTTAAGGGAACGGTTTGGTAAGGTTCTTGCCTTGTTCAGTGTATAGATCCTGCAAGGACCTGGGTCAAGCTTACTAGGACCTCCTTCAATACCCACTGGTATTGGATGGCGGGGGTGCGAATGGCTTGATCCCCTCATATGTAAACTACTATTAATACATTAACCCGGCTACTTGGGATTGTATCCCTGCTGACTCAAACCACTTAGCCGAGGGTAACGTCACCTTCAAAAGAGGGGCCTACTACTATAACTAAGATAATCTCTTAAAAAGTGCAAAAGTGCGTAAAACATCAAAGGTTACACTAAAGGCGAGTCGGATCCAAGTGATTCATCTTGTCTTTCTGTTTTTATTTTTAATTTTTATTTTCAGCATTTTTAGTTAGTTTTTATTTTCTTGTTTAAAACTTTTTTCTAAATTTTTGATTTGATAAGACGTTGAGGATAAACCGGTACTAAAAGCTCTTGTGTCCTTGGACGACCTCGGTATCTTACTAACGCTATACTACGCTCACGATGGGTGCACTTGCCCATATGTGTGTTTAGTGTTAGTAAAATATCGTGTTTTATAAATTTAAAACTTGACTAAAGTGTTAAAAAAGGGCGAAAAATATACATAAAAACTATATAATACTCACACACATCAAACATGAAAAATGTGAAGCAAGTAAGTTATCGACAATGAAATATGCACAGGCGTCACAACGAGTTGTAGAATGCGAAACACGTATCACCACAGTGACATGTGAGAAAAGCCCTTAACAACCCCTGTCCATGACTGGTGCTGAGTCCAAACTATAGTACTATCGAGTAACACGTATAACATGCAGTAACGGTTAGCGTATAAAAGTGTTTGCATTGTGTGATCGATGTGATTTGATATAAGTAACGTATGTAACACCCAAAAGTGCTTAAAGCAAAAAGGATCGAGTATACTCACAGATTGTGTTTAGTAAATAAACACTCTCTTGGATTGAAGGGAGCGCTGAGGGATTAGCCTGAACAGTTAACGATAGCATAAGCGAATGAATGGCGTGTTAAATGGTGAAGAGTGAACCAGTGATGAATGGTCATCCGATCGGATGACAATCCGAACGGATGGTCATTCGATCGAATGACAATCCGTTCGGATGGTCATCTGTTCGGATGGCCATTCGGTCGGATTGACATTCGTTTGGGATGGATGTGTTTGTGTATGATGTGACTTTGAAGTTTTTGTTGTAGCATTTTGAAAACAGAGAAGTATCTTTACGTTTCAGGTCGCCCGGTCGAACGATCATTCGATCGAACGGTGATCCGTCGGTTAGACATTTCTCAGAGAACAAGTTCACAGCAGGATTGTCATTCGATCGGACGGTCTTCCGATCGGATGGCAATCCGTCAGAAACTGATGATCTTTGGAAATTATGAAAGTTTAAGTGTTGAAGACCATATGTAATCCGATCGGATTGTCGTTTAATCGGACGGTAATCCGATCGGACGGCAATCCGATCGGACGACAATTCGATCGGACGGCAATCCGTCCAACTTCTGATCGTTTTGGAACTTGAGTATTTTGTTAAGTTTGAAAAGTTTGCAGTTTGATCGAAGTGGGAATCACCCCAGTCCGATCAAATTAATGTTCATGAGGGTTGTTCATGTTCAATCCGAAGTCGGTTGTCTCTTTGATAGGAATCAGATCTCAGACCGACACTTCACTAGAAACGAGTGGAAGGCCTGAATGAGCTCTGATTCTATCGGTTTTGAGTGCATTGAGTGTAAAAGAGTTGAAAGAAAGTTGTGAAACCATCTTTCAATCCTTCTACTAATGAAAAATGTTTAGATCTATGCTAAAATAGTGTTAAAACATGTGGAAATCTTGTAGATCCAAGTTGTTCTTGGTGGAATGAGGCCAAAGCTTGAAGTTCATGAAAACCCATGATGACATCATCCTAGAACACCTCAAATCCACTGATTTCACGGTTAAAAGTGAAGATTCAAAGGTGAAAATGATGAATAAGTGTGTTTAGATCATAGAAGTATAAGATTTGAGTTGAAAACATACAAGAATCGCGAGAAATCGAGAGAAAAGAGAGCTTGAGCACGCTGGTCAGAAGATGGAGCTGTCACATCACTGTTTGTGATGTGACAGGGGTATTTATAGGTTGCCAAAAGAGGAAAGGTGTGCACATGAGACGGATCGGATGACACATTGATCGGATGGCCATCCGATCGGATGACCATCCGATCGGATGGCCATCCGATCGAATGGTCATCCGATCGAATGGTCATTCGATCGTAGTGGTCCAGTAATTGCACTTTTAACTATAAGTCTATATATGCGTACCTGGCCCAGGTCAACAAATAGACCCGATTTATACCTCGCTTTAATCATCACACAATCTATGGCGACGCAATTATCCGATTTGCTAATCGCTCCTGTCAATATAAGACTTGACAACCACATTAGTCGCTATTGTCAAATGGCGTTGTCACCACCATTCGACCCGTTTGGCCTATATGCCCAATATAACCCCTTTTTACCATTCATTACGGTTTTCATCACTTTCGCTTATTCCGACCCATTTCAATTTACGTCGGAACATCACATTTCAAATATTAGCTTATCATTTTCATAACCTTTATAATCATTACGCATTCTAAAATAAAAGGGTGTAAGATTCACTTACCTTGCATCCATGCCACACTTTTCTTTCCATACTCGCTCCGTTTGACCCGCTTCATCCACAAGCTTCCACCTAGCTTGTTAAGCGCCAAACTATTATCTAATGTTCACAAGGTGGTTAGATTAACCATAATTTAATATTATCTTCCACCTTACATATTTCTATGCATTCATCCGAACACTTAATATAATCACGTTTTACACACAACCAAGTAGACCGCGATTTCATTTAGGCATTTCATATCACTGAAAGTGGGCTATTTTTGGTGACTTGTTTAACCAGTTTACAAGTCTTCAAAAATTATGATTTTTTAATGTGGCGTACCTCTCGGAGGGTTAGGCCTTTTTTTAAAATTTCAAGATCTAACTCTTTACCAAAAATTCGTAAAAATTCATTTACTAAGCTGCAATAAGATTCATCACTTCTGACTGCAGCTTACGGAAAAATTCATTTAAAATTCCTCGTTTATCCGATTGACGAAATTCCCATTGGCGATTCTTTTAATCACTTATAACTATCGACAGTAAAAATTCGAGATCATAACTAAATTCCTAAATTGAGTTATGACATTCGTAATGGGCTGCAAATTCTGCCAGAAAACGCAGCTTGAACCTTCGATACGGAAAAATTCATAAAACACTCAATTTTCGTCAAAAAAATGCGATTCGAGTGGGGTTTTAAAGATATTTCATGGAATTACATTTTAGACTCATGAAACACATGTTTTTATCAAGTTTTGTCCATGTTACAGCCAATAAAAGTCGGCTGTAAATTCTTATCAGGAGCTGTTTGAATTCAGCTTTCAATTAAAGTATGTTCTTGACATCATAACACTATTTTTTTAGCAATCAAAACCCTAAAAACATCTCATACATGAATTTCGCATCAACAAAATCTGAATTTACTTGAGCTAGGCATGATTTCAATATATACTTGTCTAGGGTTTACTCCTAAACACTACAATGTTCCTATTTCATCCATATAACAAGCATGCATCAACAATTTTTGAATTCTCTAGGTTTACTGAGAAATTCAACTAGAGATTTCTCATGAAATTTACATACCTTGCGACTCCTTTTTCAGTGGAGATCACTAATTCGTGCTGAGATTTTGATTTGGGATTGATTTGATCCTTCAATTTGGCGGATTTTGCAAGAGTTAGGGTTTGTTGAGGAGCTCCTGGATCGCCCCTGTGTAACATCGACCAGACACACACACCTAAGTGTGTGTTTGGTGTAATTATTTTGTTTTAATATTACTTGTTTCAATTTTAACAACTTTGGTCCCTCAACTATCGTTTGGTTTATAAAAGACTTACTAGTCCATGCTTCTTTATTGTTTTTAACCAAATAATTAACTAGGTTAATTACCCCTAGTTAACTTAGTGAGTCCCGGAAGTCCTAACCCGTTTATTTTAAGCTCCGTTAACTCGGGCCTTTTATCCCTTTTATTCCTTGAAAGTTCTTATCCGCCTTTTAATTAATATTAGGATTATTTATTTAAATTCTAATATTTATCGGGTTACTCTTGCCGGTAAGGGTACTTTACCTGTCTTTTAGTATTAAAGGGGTTTGATTACCAAACCCGTTTTCGGGGTGCTACAAGTCTACCCCCCTTAAAGAGGTTTCGTCCCCGAAACCTTATTTACGTATTTCTTTTAATTTAGACTAAACGAACCTAGTTTCGTTTTCAAGACATTCACTCGTTCTTTTCGATCTAACGTTTTCATTTACATTGATACGTACGTCTTTCGTGTGTAAGGCCTCGCGGGCCGTTATTTTTAGCTTAGATGCATTATCCTTATTGACTGAGTTGTCACTTGACCACTTAGTCTCATGAATCTGTTAACATGTTTATCCCGCGCTTGTCTTATGTTGACAAGCGCTTTGTATTTGTCATGACATTTTCCTATCTTTGAATAGTTTTACAGGCTAGACTAATTAGTCGCCGTCACTTCATACTCCGTCATCCGGGTATACCATTTTGCCATCTCCAGCCTTATGTGTGTTTAAGATTTTCTAAATTCCCTCATACTACTTATGTTTGTTAGAACGCTGCTTTTGTCTAAATTTTTTCTTGAGCGTGAACGTGTCATGACACGTTTAAGTGTATCTCGACTTTCTTTATCATGCTCCTTCTTTTCGAATGTATCGCCTTGCATCTATCAGCGTTAAGACCTACATCCTTCGATATTAATCTCTCCCGAGTTCGTCTCATAATACTCATATTTGTTAAGACGTTATTTCTTACTTAAAGCTGAATTTTAGTTTAACGTTCTTCTTTTAACTTATGTCAATTGTTCACATCGAGGACATTGACAACTAATAATTCATTCTCTTTCCGTTCTCGTTTTACACGGGGAATCTTAACCAATTCCCTCGTTTTATACTATTGACCCGTAGGTTCTTTCACTTAGTCCCGTAGATTATCTCTTTAGATTTCCACCTTTTTAAGGTGAGACCCTACAATTCGTTTCTTTCTATTTGTGACCCAAAGGTCTTTTTGGTCCTGTAGACCTTAACATTACTTATAATCCCGCAGGTTATGATGATCCCGTAGATCATACCTTATTCGAGTTTTATTCAAATGTATATATGTTTATATATGTATATGGCTTCAAAGCAGTTACCCGGGTTCTTTATCTTAGTGTTTTTAGCATTCTTGTTTCGCTAGTTCGCGTTTTTCCTATCTTCATTCCTTTACGACCCATCACATAGGTTCATTAATATTTCGCGCTTCCATTGTTCGGTTTGCGCTTACTTGCACTACTAAGCTTTTATACTTTATTTATCTTGTTTGACTTATTCGTGTGAGATTTCATTACTCCTGAACGTCAAACTTTATTCGTTATTCGACCCGTTCAACTTTAAAATAGTTGAACGTAGTTATCAAAATTTCTGTTTTGCAAATTCTCATCGTCTTTTAGTCATGACTCTTAATCCGAGTCCTTTGACTTTCTATTTCGCGTTCCCGTCTCTTGGTTTACGCATACTTGCAAAATCCTACCCATCTATCGGGTATCTTTACCGAAGTTATCATCAAGTAACCATCCTTATATGGTTTTAGACGTCACTTTAATTTATTTGGTCGTCTCAGCGAAATTCATCGTTTTTATCCTGTCAGGTCCTCTATTCTTTATTCTACCCCTTTGACTTGTCTGTGTGAATTTCATCACTTATGACAGTCAAACTTTATCCCCTATGTCTTAGCATTCACATTAGTTGGTTCGTATTTTCATTTACTTTAATCTTTGTCCCTTCTCTCAGGCTCGTTATTCTAACGCAATACGCTCCCAGTCATCTGACTTGCGTTTATGTTTACTATCAAACATCTTACTTGTTTGACTCATTTGGGTACCATTTAAGTTCGTCCCATTCACCCCGTCCTCACTACATCGGACGTAAATGTGTCTGCTACAAGAAGTTCATGGTATCATATGCCACTACTTACTTGGCCAGAGTAAGCGATCAACACATGATACACATGACCTTTTTGTAGTTTTCACAACACACCCCATGTAAGTAACACCCCTATTTATTTGATATCTCTGATTCATTTAGTAAAACTTTATTTAATTGCAAAACAACGATCATTAGTTTTACTAGTTTTACATTTGAACATATAAAATGTTTTTTTTATTGAACTATTATATAATCACATTTGTTAATGTAATCGCTACTATTCTCAATAGCATTATATTGAGAGTTTTCCACTTGGATAATTACCCCCGTCCAAGTTTCCATATGAACTAATCCTTTTATTTCTTTGTTATTCATCATCGTGAATAACACATGTTTCTATTAAACTTCTCTTGGAAACATCATCCTTAATAGATATCTTATTCAGGTTTTATTAGATATATGTAACCGTCTTTCCCTACGTGTTTGTTGCATATTACTACTTATGCAATTAAATTTAAAAGTGTGTACCTGATAATGCTTGCCCTTAATGGGCTTTCCATGCCTTTGACTTTGTTCGCGATCGTCACGCGATTTAGGTCCTTGACGAGTATGTTCTGCTTGTCATACCTCGGACCGTTCCACCGTCATATCCACAATTCGTTCAACTCTCGTCATCTTCAGATGCGAGTATCCTTCAACTAAACATTTACAAAAGTTAGTAATTTCAACATTAATAAATGCACGTATTGTAATACAAGGCTTTTTACTGCACGTGATTTCGTTAACTATACTAATCATTTTCGTTGGTGTAACGTGTATTACACGATACCTTATGTGTTGTTCACAACACTTTAATCCTACCAAACCATTAACATACTTGTACTTACCGGATTTGCGATCAAGCCTCGAACCGAACACTTTACCCTTCAACCATGAGCTCTGATTACTAACTTGTAAGACCTTTACTATTATTTTACGATTTTCGTATAGTTTAAGACCATAATCCTGTAATTACGGTTACAATTACTATGAAAAATACGGGTTATTAAAAACTTTTACAATTTAAAGTAATACAACATAAAGTGATTTAATTCATCATTTAAGAATAACGACGAAACAACTTGCGGAAGCTTCATTTTCGTGTGTTCGGTCCTTTGTCATCGCTTGATCTCCATCCGGGTACAGTTGATATCACCTATGATCAAAACCAACATAAAAGTTAGTTTTGATAACTTAAATATAAGTTTAAACAAGCTCTACACATCAAATAATCAACAAAATAATTATTTCCAACTTTGATGTCTCTCGCGTGTCGCGCGAGACTCATCTCAATGTGTCGTGTGTCGCGACGTCTGTCGCGTGTTGCGCCCGAAACGACGTTACCCGTCGCGTGGAGCGGGGGAGACCCTTTTCCATCGATTCCAAGTCTGGGAGCTGCATATCTGCCCAGCTATGGTTTTAGTAAAAAAAAAACGAACTTTAAAAGGGCATAACTTTCATTCTACTTACCCGTTTTGCGTGATTCTTTTTCCTACTCGTCCGTAATTTTATTACGGACCGGTTTATCTTCTTGTTCACATCAAATTCAGATTTATAAGCTTAAGGCTTATAAATCCCTTTTTATGATTATTCGACCCGTTTAGAGAATTTGAACTTATAAGTTTATATTTCGCTCATTCTTTTCACCCATCCTTTTTCCCACATTTGTATTATCTACTTACATTCCACCACAACTATTCCTGTGGTGGACTTAGTATATTTGAACAATTTGTTTCGGATTCTACACTTCGGTTGGTTGTTTTACGGAAAAGACCCATTACTAGGAATTTGACCCAAAAAGGCCTATGTTTAATACCTTTATACTTATTAAAAGCTCACCTAATTATAATACATATTCCTAAACGACCTCTAAGGGTCGTTGCCCAATTTACCCTTCAAGGGCGTTTTGGTCAACTTTAGTCCCTTCTTTTACGACATAGGACTTTAACTAATTATTTAACCAAAAATTGCACTTTTAACTATAAGTCTATATATGCGTACCTGGCCCGGGTCAACAAATAGACCCGATTTATACCTCGCTTTAATCATCACACAATCTATGGCGACGCAATTATCCGATTTGCTAATCGCTCCTGTCAATATAAGACTTGACAACCACATTAGTCGCTATTGTCAAATGGCGTTGTCACCACCATTCGACCCGTTTGGCCTATATGCCCAATATTACCCCTTTTTACCATTCAATACGGTTTTCATCACTTTCGCTTATTCCGACCCATTTCAATTTACGTCGGAACATCACATTTCAAATATTAGCTTATCATTTTCATAACCTTTATAATCATTACGCATTCTAAAATAAAAGGGTGTAAGATTCACTTACCTTGCATCCATGCCACGCTTTTCTTTCCATACTCGCTCCGTTTGACCCGCTTCATCCACAAGCTTCCACCTAGCTTGTTAAGCGCCAAACTATTATCCTATGTTCACAAAGTGGTTAGATTAACCATAATTTAATATGATCTTCCACTTTACACATTTCTATGCATTCATCCGAACACTTAATATAATCACGTTTTACACACAACTAAGTAGACCGCGATTTCATTTAGGCATTTCATATCACTGAAAATGGGCTGTTTTTTGTGACTTGTTTAACCTGTTTACAAGTCTTCAAAAATTATGATTTTTTTATGTGGCGTACCTCTCGGAGGGTTAGGCCTTGTTTTAAAATTTCAAGATCTAACTCTTTACCAAAAATTCGTAAAAATTCATTTACTAAGCTGCAATCAGATTCGTCACTTCTGACTGCAGCTTACGGAAAAAATCATTTAAAATTCCTCGTTTATCCGATTGACAAAATTCCAATTGGCAATTCTTTTAATCACTTAAAACTATCTACAGAAAAAATTTGAGATCATAACTAAATTCCTAAATTGAGTTATGACATTCGTAATGGGCTGCAAATTCTGTCAGAAAACGCAGCTTGAACCTTCAATACGGAAAAATTCATAAAACGCTCAATTTTCGTCGAAAAAATGCGATTCCAGTGGGGTGTTAAAGATATTTCCTGGAATTACATTTTAGACTCAAGAAACACATGTTTTTGTCATGTTTTGTCCATGTTACAACCAATACAAGTCGGCTGTAAATTCTTATCAGGAGCTGTTTGAATTCAGCTTTCAATTAAAGCATGTTCTTGACATCATAACACTATTTTTTTACCAATCAAAACCCTAAAAACATCTCATACATGAATTTAGCATCAACAAAATCTGAATTTACTTGAGCTATGCATGATTTCAATATATACTTGTCTAGGGTTTACTCCTAAACACTACAATGTTCCTATTTCATCCATATAACAAGCATGCATCAACAATTTTTGAATTCTCTAGGTTTACTCAGAAATTCAACTAGATATTTCTCATGAAATTTACATACCTTGCGACTCCTTTTTCAGTGGAGATCACTAATTCATGCTCGGATTTTGATTTGGGATTGATTTGATCCTTCAATTTGGCAGATTTTGCAAGAGTTAGGGTTTGTTGAGGAGCTCCTGGATCGCCCCTGTGTAACATCGACCAGACACACACACCTAAGTGTGTGTTTGGTGTAATTATTTTGTTTTAATATTACTTGTTTCAATTTTAACAACTTTGGTCCCTCAACTATCGTTTGGTTTATAAAAGACTTACTAGTCCATGCTTCTTTATTGTTTTTAACCAAATAATTAACTAGGTTAATTACCCCTAGTTAACTTAGTGAGTCCCGGATGTGACAACTGTGCTGTGTAATCGATTTACAATGTAAAACAATGTCAACTATCAATAAAACAATGTGTTTTGGTGTTATTATATGTGTATTTGTGTTTGATGATTTTACGATTTGATTTGATTCCGATTTCAAGCTTTAAATCGCTTTCTGGAAGGTTATACACAAACTGGTGTGTAAACGTAGTCAGTTTAACGCGACAAACACTCCGGAATAGTGACATAGGCTTAACATACCTTAAATAACCTTTACATAACTTAGAAATAAGTTTTGGATGGTTTGGTGTGTTGAAATCAAGTTTGTTCGATCGTAGGGACTATTTGTGTCAAACTGCGAAACTATACCGATTTGTATAGTAACGTACAGTCCGAAACTTGATCGTAAGCAAAACATACCATATATAACCTAAACATATCTTAGAAATAAGCTTTGAGTGGTTCGGTGTGCGAAAACATGCTTATTTGATCTTACAGGGACTAAAAGTGTCAAAAACGACGTAAGTTTGCATTTACGCGCATATCTTACGTTCTGACCACATCTGGACATCCAAAATTTTTGTACACACTAAAATATTTTTATTTTAGTGATCGGCATACAAAAATACCACTCTTCGCTTAATTTGGTTCGTTTTCGCGTCCGTTCGAGGTTCGTCGTAATTAACCGAACAACGTGACCGTACGACCAAACGAACCGACATCCGAGATATTTACGAGCTTATTTCAGGTCCCATACACTCTAACGACCTTGTAGAGCCTTGAAAATGGCTTAACGGAGGTTAAAAACGTCAACAACAAGTTTAAACACGTGCAGGGACCATTTCTGCCAAACTTTGAAACTTTCAGCTCACACCCTGGCGTCGCACGACGGCCATAGGGCCTTGTGGTCGCACCACGCGAGCACCTCATCTGGGAAGAAACATGTTTTTCTGCAACAGATTGATAATTCAGGGGCCATTCTTGCAATTTCTTTGTGTGGTAGCCAAGTTAACACCTCCCCAAGCAAATTAGCTGGCCTCTAACACTTGTATGGCTAGGATTTAATGCTTGATGGCCACACAAACACTTGTTTTGATCTTGTGAGTTCATGACAAGTATAAATAGCCTAGCATTTCATTTGTTGCAACTCACACTTGATCTAAATTCTCTAAGTTGAGGTTTCATAACTTCATACCTGAGAATTATAAGATCAAGTTCAAGCAAGGACGCTTTGTATGCTTCCTTCATTCTTTTATAGCTTTCCTAGTTTGAAAGTCAAACAGTGTTTGACTTTCAGCTTTGACCAGTCAATGGTCAACGAGAAGTTCATTTGAACTTCGCAACGTGAGCGTAATCACGATGGTTATAGTCCTTAGTGACTATACCTACTGATAACCACGTTGACCAGGCATAGTGACGAGTCGTAGTTTCGGTCAAAATGCGCATTTAAGCGTATTTTGCAACCAAACTACTCTAAGGTATCAAAACACTTTGTTTTGATATCAAAACCTGTTTTTCTAACTTAGTTAAGCATGTTTTAACATGCTTAGCTCGTCACTTTTAGTTTAGTGCTTGTTTAGAGTCGTAAGTCAAGCGGTCTAAACCACCGCTTACACTTTCGAACTCGACCCGTTTGGTCGATCATTAGGATCCGATCAAGCATGATTAGTGACCATAGTTGCATAGGGAATAACCTTCCGAAGTTATACCTTATGGTCACCTAGTTTAAGTAGTTGTATGATAGGTAGTTTATATGCCTTAGGTAATTTACCAAAATGCCCTTTTCATGCATAATTGGATTTTAAACATATGTAACTTAAACTTTTGTCACATAACTGATTATGCAACATATTTAAACATGTTAAGGCATATAATACATGTCATAGGACTAGTTAGACGTCTCGAACGCGCATTTGCGCGAACGACGCGTTAAAGTAGCGTAAGCTACCTTAATGGGTCGTAACGGGTCCAAAGCACTTAGGTTAGGTTCTGATTTAGAATGTAGGCTTTGTTAAACCATATCACATGAGTTCCAACACTCATTCGGTTTACAAGACCTCATTCTGTCCGATCTTCCGATTTAGGTGTCGATTTATTTACTAGTGATCCGATTACTAGGTACTACTTGAATTTCCTTGGTTTGCCTGAGCTTCGCTAAGTTCTTTAGATCAAGGATACCCTTTTATTCAATGTGAGTACATAGTTCCCCTATTTTACTGTTTTCAAATGTTTTGGGGTGATTCATATGTATCAGAACGATTTCGATATTTTAACAATGGTTTCAAAAACGATTGAGATGGTTTATACTAAACTAATAACGATTTCGATAATGTGAACGAACTTGTTGGTTGTAGATACATAACGAATGACATTCATTAATTTTGGCCGAACCGACCAGTATTAGGTTATGGTACCATAGGATCTGACAAATTCCGTTATCAGACTGCACCCATGGTTATGTATGGGTTATGTGGGTAACGACTGAATCTGTGATTGTTAACTTACCCTTTGGTGGTTTGTTAATGCAAGAAGCGAGATAGTCGAGTCACGAAGTTTTGAATGTTATTAGCGAGACGACCAAAAATAGTTTTCACAATTAAAACAAGGATGATTTAAACGATTTAAACGAGTTAAACGAATTGGATAAACAATTGGTTTTTGGTTAAGTGTTTAGATAACGGGACGGGTGTAATGTGGTGAAAACATGGTAGATACGCCGCTGGTACTTCTTATATATAAGTGTTTTCAACATATTACATACCGTGGTGTTATTTAGTTCACTTGGGTAAACGATTTTGAAACGATGTCACATAACGATGTTTTCGAAAGGATATAAACCATACGAGTTTTATTAACGAGTTAATACGAGATGTTTTACAATTTGGTTTACTAAACCAAATGTTTTTGGGTTAAGAATCATGGCTACGAGGTTTTATAAATAATAACCTACTTGATTTGAGTTGGTTAAATTATGCTGCAATACTATGTACTTTTCAAAACAAGGTTTTAATGAAGTATTGCAACATATAAACGAGCCATGAATCCGACACTCTTATAAAACCTATGTGCTCGCCAGCATTTCTTTGCTGACTTTGTTTTTACATATGTTTCAGGTGGTGTTGCGTGATGTTGGTTGCTAGGATGCATGTTCATATAGGATCTGGACAAGGCCTTAGTGACTTAATAACGATGATAGACGATGTTTAATTTGTTTGTTTGGTTAAAGACAATGTAAATTACTTAAGGAATCAATAAAACGAAACTTTTAAATTTCCATGGTTATGAAACGATAATTCTGTTACAACACTCCCCGACGTTTCCGCCACGGTTTGTTGTTTTACGTGGTCGGGGTGTGACACCGGAAGTCCTAACCCGTTTATTTTAAGCTCCGTTAACTCGGGCCTTTTATCCCTTTTATTCCTTGAAAGTTCTTATCCGCCTTTTAATTAATATTTGGATTATTTATTTAAATTCTAATATTTATCGGGTTACTTTTTCCGCTAACGGTACTTTACCCGTCTTTTAGTATTAACGGGGCTTGATTACCAAACCCGTTTTCGGGGTGTTACAAAATAGCGATGTATTAGCAAGTACTCCACATAATACAACTAAAGCGAATTAAAATAGAGTATCGATACTAGTTGCGAAGTACAATTCAAAAATTAAGAAAGGAGTGGCAGATCGCAATTAGCAATCTTTTCTTCCTTCGACTTTGACTTGTACTTTGACTTCAAAAAGTCAGGTTGTTACAATGCCGACTACAACATTAAAACTACCCAATAACGAACGTAACTTGTTGATCCGCGATGCACTTGCTCATTCGGATCGTTGAATCAGTTTTCTCCGTCCAGCGCACGAAAGCCACTGCACCTCCGGTGCCGTCATACTTTAGTGGCTTGTAGTCTAGAAACTGCTTGTAGGTGCAACCTGGAATTTATTCAACCGATTCGTGAATGAGCAAACAATGAAGCAATGAAACAATGACCGTTCATAGGTTTCATTAAATTGTAGCAAATCAACCCAATGTTACCTTGGTTAGGGTTTCCTCCAGATGAATCTCCATGTCCATAGCGACCAGTACCTCCTGTGCCGCCACTGTGCTCAGCACGGATCGCCTCGTACTGGCCGATAGCTTCAGAAATCCTTTCCTCAAGAAGAGAGTTCAACTCTTCAGTAGTCCTTGGCATCGGTGGGGGTGGGGGTTGGTCTGAACCTCGGGTGTTCGCCATTCTCCTAGGCGCCATGTTTCTTTCAAAACATAACACAATATGTTTAGACATTTATCAGACACCACCAGACTAAGTAATAAAAGAATATATATGTATACATATATACACACAACCAAACAATCCATCAATCATATAAATCAATTCATACAGGCAACAAGCATGCATAAACATATAAATAATAATGTGTCACAAAGATAATCACCGAGTTTTTATATATATCAGTTGAACTTGTTACATAATTGTGTGTGAAGAAAATAAAAATTCATATGGGTTACATCATCCAATCAGTACAAGTTTAATACATACAAAGGAAAAATATCTTTCTTCACATTGGCGATCATTTATCTTCAAGTTGTACCCAAAACTCGGTTGTAGTCTTCAGATCCCAAAATACTGCTCCCAACAAAAGTACCTGCAAGGAAAAACCTATCGGGTCGGTGAAGAGGGTGGGGGTGTAGGGAAGACCAAATTGCGGAGATGAGCTACCTCATCCTAGAGCTCGTGGACTTGACGAATCAGGAAGCTCTCCTGCTGCTCAAGTGAAAGGACTCGAGCAGCATAACCATCAACGGGTGCATGAACAGGTAGTGATGGAAATGCTAGTGGTAGTGGTGAGACTGGTGGGGGTGAATTTGGTGGTGGTGGTGTAGCTGGTGGCGGGTAGGTTGGTGGAGGCGGTTGCCTGGCATCAGACTCTTTCTCCAGCTCATAGATCCTTCGACAGAGGATCTCAACCTGATGCTAGAGTGATAAGAGAAGATCATCTCTGGTATACCCAGAGTGGTGAGAAGGGTGATACGGGTCATTTGATGGCATGACATGTGGAGAAGATGGTGGAAAAGATTGGGATGGCTGAAAACATGGGCTCATCTCGGGTGGTGGTATATGTGGATGTCCTGAGGGCTCTCCCTCATGAGTAGGGGGTGTATGTGGGAAGGCTGACGTAAAACGAATACGTCGGATCCAGCTAGAGTGGTCTACTGGGACGGGTGGCGGTGATAAGCTGTCGCTAGTGACATGAGTGGGGGTATGAGGGGGTATATCAGTAGGTGTGGAAATAGGAGTAGGAGTAGGTGTAGCTGGTGCAGCTGACATGGCATCATTGTCATTTGTAGGGTAAGCCTCTAGGCCTTCAGCTCGGAGTGCAGAAGAGGTCACTGACTCTAGGGAGTCGGCGTCAGAATCGGGATCAGAATCAGAGGAAATATCGATAACGGAGACTACAGGTGATGCTACGTCTAGAATAGCGATGTCGAAGACCTCTCCATCGCCAAGATCATCATCAGGGTGGTCGACCTCGAATACTGGAACCTCAACATCATCATTTAAGTCAACAACAAAGGGCCAATCCTCAGCAGGGATGGCAGCGAGTGGAAAAGCATGTGTGACACCTGTGCCTCTGCGACCATCAAAAAAATACCAAATCAATGAAATATTGTGTTTCATGTATAGATATGTGTATCATGTGTACATATCAATTCTTGTACGATTTCGAGCTTTAATACGCTTTCTGGAAGATTATACGCGATCTGATGCGTAAATATAATCAGTTTAATGCAACAAACACTCCAGAATAGTGACATAGGCTTAACATACCTTTAATAACCTTTACATAACTTAGAAATAAGTTTTGGAGGGTTTGGTATGCTGAAATCAAGTTTATTCGATCACAGGGACTAATTTCGACAAACTGCAAAAGTATGCCAATTTGTATTGTGACGAGCATTCTGGAACTTGATCATAAGTCAAACATGCCCTAATTATCCTTTACATAGCTTAGAAATATGCTTTGAGGTGTTTGGTGCGCAAAAATAAACTTTCTTGATCAATAGGGACTAAAAGCGTCAAAAAGTGCATAAGTTTGCATTTTCGTGGATATCTTACGTTCTGGATATATCCGGACATCCAAAAATTTATGAAATCATTAAAGTATTTTATTTTAGTGATTGGCATGATAAAATTCCATTCGTCGCGTAATTTGGATCGTTTTTCGCGTCCGTTCGTGTTTTGTCGTAATTAACCAAACAACGCAACCGTACGACCAAACGCACCGACATCCGAGATATTTTTGAGCATATTTTAAGTTCCCTATACTTTAACTTCATTTTGGAGCCTTGAAATGGGGTTAACGAGGCTTAAACATGTCAAAAATGCATCGAAATCAAGTTTCTGGGCTGCAGGGACCAAAACTGACACTTTCTGATAGTTGGCTCTCGCGGGCCGCGTAAGATAGAGCCTTATCTTAAGCGGGGAGCGAAATATGCCTAGTTCAGCAACCAGTTTTATGTTTTTGCAGCTGGTTTCATGGGTTTTGCACATGGTTTCTTCATACTAGGGGCTTGTTTTGAGCACCCATGGTATTCTAATTCAATGGGCACACATGGATGGTTGAGATTGAAGCTCGGGAATAGAGGAACGATCTTAACGGTGGACCGAAATCTATAAATACCCACTTAGAATTCATTTGGTCCTCACACCTTGATCTGATTTTATGCTCTAAGTTGAAGCTTTATGCTTCATACCTGAGTATTTAGATCAAGTTCTTCATAGCTTGGACCCGTTGTAAGTTTCTTTCGTTCTTTTATGCGTTTTTAAGCGTGAAAGTCAAACAGTGTTTGAATTTCTGCTTTTACCGGTCAATGGTCAACACGAAGTTCGTTTGAACTTCGTAACGTGAGTGTAATCACGATGGTCATAGTCCTTTGTGACTATACCTACTGATTACCACGTTGATTAGGTGTAGTGACGAGTCATAGTTTCGGTCAAAATGCGCGTTTTTGCGTATTTTGAAACCAAACTTGTTTCCAAACCTTGTTAAACATGTTTAACTCGTCACTTTTAGATTAGTGCTTGTATAGGGTCGTAAGATAAGCGGTCTAAACAACCGCTTAGACTTTCGAACCCGACCCGTTTGGTCGATCATTAGGATCCGACCAAGCATGTTTAGTGACCATAGTTGTATAGGGAATAACCTTCCGAGGTTATACCTTATGGTCACTTTGTTTAGTTAGTTGTAGGATAGGTAGTTTATATGCCTTAGGAAAATGACAAAAATGCCCTTTTCATGCATAATTGGATTTTAAGCATATGTAACTCAAACAATTGTCACTTAACTGATTATGCAACATATTTAAACATGTTTAGGCATTTAATACTTGTCATAGGACTAGTTAGGCGTTCCGAGCGCATTTTACGCGAACGACGCGTTAAAGTATCGTAAGCTACCTAAACGAGTCGTAATGGGTCGTAAGCACTTAGGTTAGGTTTCGTTTTAGTATGTAGGCTTTGTCAAACCATATCGTATGAGTTCCAACACTCATTTGGTTTACGAAACCTCATTCTATCCGATCTTCCGATTTAGGTCAAGTTTATTAATGTAGTTACCTATATTAGGTGCCGTTTGATTTTCCGTGATCCCTCTAGCTTTGCTTGGTTGTTATTCAAGACTTCTAAGCATCCTCAAGTGAGTACATAGTCCCCTCTTGTAGGATCGTTGTTGGACCCAAACGATTCGTTCAGAAGAGCTTTATATCCGATTCAAAGGCGGAATTAGTGAAACGGACGTGGAAACAGCTTGATACTATTAAATCTGTCACTTTTATTGAATATAACATCAATTACAACCTGAACAGATCTTGGCAGCACTTCGTTACAAATCCAGAAGCCGTACCAAATGAAATGACAAGTGCCCTATATATACTAATGGAGGTTTCGCTTGAAATGGTTAAGGCATGTTCAAGCGAACTAGCATGTTTTGGTTTCGCTTGAACTTGATCTTGACCCTTTCAAGCGAACTCAACATCTTAAACCTAAAAATCTGTTTCTCGAACCTCGGGCATTGATAATCCTATCCTATCCATCGATCCTTCTCTTTTTCCAACAGCATCAGGCTCTCCCTTTCGTCAAGCTTCCGTGCTTTGGGATCGACACCTAGCTATCCATCTACAAGCTCCCTCTTGATTCAAGCTTGTCTTCAGACTCCCCCTTAGACTCTGCTCTCGGGATCGTAATCTGGACTTTCTGCATTCACTCAAACATCTATAAATACAATATTTTCATATTATCTATCAACTTCTCTAATCAACTCCCCCTATCAACAAACTAAATGATTTAGCAGCATTAAAGAATCCAACTCCCTCACAGTTAATCATCCAAGTCCAAACTAATGACCTTGGAGATATCACAAACAGTTTTTGAATTTTTTATTTTAATTCAAGTTTCAAATTAATGAACTTGTTTTATATTTAGAAACACAATCAGCTTACTTAGATTTTGAAACTCAGCATCTCAGACATCGGTTGTCGAAAATAAAGCAGAATCAAAAATCTTTTTGTATTTTTCTGAAAATATAAAGCAGTAAAGAAATATTTACAAACATATTTACAGACAATATTTTTGATTCAGTATGCGTTAGAGGATCATATCAGTTTTTGACAAGTCACAAGTACCGTTGAGCTTAGTTACACATTAAGAATTAAACAATTCACTTAGATTGTCGATATACTGATCCACTTAAATTTTCACACAAAGTTTAACTGATTCAGGATACGAATTAGGTGTATTAAGAACTTAAACCCATTCATGTGTCCCACCTCTTGAATATACTCCCGTATCCAGATCCCAATATTCAGTCTTACAGGTGAGTATACCTAGATGATATCTGTAAGGGGAATAAATTATGAAACCATAAGAGTTCAGGTCAGAACTTCCGTTCAGCAGAGAACTCAGGTTTGTCTTTAGGTGTGTCCCCTTTATAGGATCTTTTTTATAATAGCATTGACTATCAGTTTTATTGTTTCATCAATTTGCTGAGGGCGGCGCTATATTTCAAACAAGCAGTAAAGTATTCTCCGGGGACTAGACCATTGCTTCTGCAAAATCAGAAGTCCCGGGATAATTCCCCAGATATCACTGAGTATAAAGACCTAGTATCTCAGAAAGAGGGACCTTTCAAACGAGATTTCAGGGGTTACCTATATATCCAAGTAGTGTTCCCCACGAAATAAGTAAGATTGAATTTAGGTTTATATCCCGAAAAAGTTTACTAAATGTATAAAAATCTACCGACACATCCACGGTGAGATCGTTTAACACATTTTAACTTTTCAATTCTTTAGCGTACTGTAACTGTCTACTGATGTACTATCATTTCCTCTTTTTACACAAAAACTCAATTTTGAATTTTATCATGTTTTTGGCTTTTTCAAATTTTCAAATGTTTTTGGATTTTCAAACAATATTACTCCCCCTAAAATGCAAAATCATTTAAAGAAAATTTGACAACCAACACTGATAGCTTTGTCTCGCCATCCATTTTCTGCTAACTATGCTCTGTTTTGCAGAAAAAAAATAATATAAAGTACCCCCATGATTTACAACCCATTGATTTTCGACAGTTTGAAAACCGTTTTTCAATCTTGTGAAAGTAATCATGTTTGTTCAGCCGTGAGGGTTTCAGCGTATTCAATCAACACATATTTTTGCAATTTTCTATTTTTGACAAAAATTAAAAATAAACACATTTTTGGTTTTTCAAATTTTTCAATTTTTAGGGTTTTAAAATATTGTTTATTTATGTACAGAAAAACAAATAAACTCCCTGTTTCAACCAACACAGGGTCCAGCAGCAGCCTCCTTCTCTTGTTGTGCCAGGCTGCTCTGAGTTCCAAACTCACAATCTTCAAATTCCATGAGCACCTGCACAAACAAACTACTCAATTACTTGAACAATTTAGCCCAGGTCTGTTGAACCTTAGGCATTTCAACACATTAATTTTCATTCAATGCTGGAAACTCTTTGTCATCTTTCACAAAAATCTTTTCAACTTTTACTTCAACTTTTTCATCTTTTTCAAGAATCACCTGTTTCTTTACACTCCATGTTTGATCTTTAGGAGTACCACGTTTGTAAAAATGTGAATCTTTTTGAACACTTTGTTTTTGAACAACAATTTTTGGTTTCCAAAACTCTTGTGGTTTTGTCATATCAACAGTTGTTTTCCAACTTTGAGTTGTTCTGACTCTGGGTGTATGATAATTCCAGGTCTGTCTAGAATCGAACCTATATGGGTTTGACTTCCAATTTTGATTCGAAGCAAACTTGTTTGTGTTGTACCTCCAAGTTTGTTTTGAATCAAATCTGGTTGACCTTTGTCTCGCATTATCAGATTTTTGTTTCTCAGCATCAATCTTCTTTTTGTCAACATCCACAGGTTTCAGATTTGGACACTTGCGAGCAAGATGTCCTTTTTGATCACATTTAAAACATGTTCTCATGGACACATCTTTAACCTGTGGTTGTTGCTTTTTCTTTTGATCATAAAACTCTTCAATAGACTGTTGTCTAAATTTGAGTTTTTCTTCTTCTTCAAAACTTTTTCCTTGAATAAAACTCATTTTTGTCTTTAAATTCGGAGTTTCATTTCTTTTCCAACTTTGTTTCTTTTTATAACCCAACCCAGCCTTCATGTTTTTCTTCTTGAAACTAGGTTTGTTATACGAACCTCTATGACTCTTACCAGCAAACTTTGAAATCTCAGAGTTCTCAATCTCAACCATTTTGAAAACTTTATCAACCTTTTCTGAAATCACATTCTGAATCGGGAATACAACATCTAAGAACAATTTGTCCGATCCATTCATGGTATAAACCAATCCTTTTAAATCATCATTCAAACTTTTCTCGGATTTTGTGTTTTTCAGATAACTATCATGAAGATTTCCTTCATCTTCATACTGTGATTCAGATTTACCAGTATCAACCGACTCTTCTTTCAACACACTTTCAACAACTTTACCTACCACCTCTGAATCATGAGAATCATCAGATTTGGAATAGGTTATGTCAATGTTGCCTGGCAATTGGTCTACCATGTTGAAAGCTTTTTCGACCTTTTCATCATCATAAAATGCAAATTTTCCCGGTGGTGGAACTTGATGAAACTCTGAGCCAATACCTTTCTTGTTTTGTTCAGACTCACCATCTCCCGGTTTTATATTGAAAATACGTTCAAGCACATATGACGACACGTGATAACTCTTTAACTTGTTGTTATCCTATTCTAGATCAGCAATCTGTCGCTTTAGCTTAGCAACATCCTCAATATAAGAATTAACAACATCTTGTTTTATTGAATACATTCGTTTAAGTTCTTTAGTTGTTTCAGAAAGATAATTCATTCTTGATTGAGCAAATTTCATTTCATCTTTCACTTTTTCATATGACTCTTTTGTAATATGATATCCTAATTTCATTGAGTCATATTCTTTCTTCATTTCTTGACAAGCAATTTCTTTTTGTGAACATTCTTCTGTCATTTTAGAAACATTTTCTTTCAAAACTTCATCTCTGTTTCTAATTTTTTACATTTTTCTAAAAGTTTTTCATCATTTTCTTTCAAAACTTTTTCTTTTTCTAGCATTTCTTTGCATTTTTCTTTAAAAATGTTTTCAATTTTAGTGAATTCAAGATCTCTTGTTCTGAATTGCTCATATTTTTCAGTACAAGCTCTGCATGGTTCCATGCATTTCTTGCACTGATCAATCATTGTTAAGATTTCAGAATCAGAATGTACCTCAGTGATTAGCACTTCGGTGTTTGATGCAGTTGCCTCAGTTTGCTTCTGATCAGCATCATCTTGCTTTTCTTCAACACCGACTTCATCACCAACATTACCAGCTTCCAAATTTTCAATCTTTACTTCTTCTTCTTTCCTCACCTCTTCATTCACAACAACTTTTTCTTCAATCTTTTCTGTCTCACCAACTTTCAAAACTTCCTCTTTCACAACTTCAACTTCAACCATTTCAGCTTTAACCTCTTCAGCAACCTTCTTCAGATTGTTCACCATTTCTTCAACATTCTTCTTCATTCTCTCTTCATCCCTTTTTCTTAGACACGATGTCATGGCATATCTGATCTCCTTTTCATGCCTTTTAGCATATGTGTCATCTTTCGTCACATTTCTATAATATTCGGCTCTCAAAGGAATTATGAGAAGAACATCATCAAAGATTATGTATTTCTTTGGAACAACTGGTTCTCCTTCTCTGTTGAAGTAACATTCTCTCTTCTTATCCCATCTTTTACTGCTGACAGCAATCTCATACTCTTCCTGCATTTCATCCATTCTGTTCCACACAATGTTTCTTTCTCTGTAGGTCTTTTCTTCCAGAATCTCTTCTCTGGTTATCACTTTGATCTCAGCTGTATCTTTGTCTTTGTTTTCATCTTTAATCTCAGCAACAAAAATAAACTTTCTTTCCTCTGTTATAGCTTTGCCATGAGCTGTTTTTCGAACATTCTCCAAACGATCTTCTTCTGGACAAATTGAGCTCCAGTCAAAACCTTCATCATCTTGAATTACAAAATAAGCTCTTGATTTGGGTTTATCCTCAATCATCTTTGGCTCTTCTCTGCTTCGATGGTAGATCGCCTTTCGGTAATAATCATCATTGAACGGATGTTCATTTCCACCTACTGCAGAATTTGTGCATTCTCTCTTAAAATGACCTTTCTGCTTACATTTAAAGCAAGTCACTTTGGATTTGTCGAATCCAAGCTTTGTTGATGCACCTCCAAGAGATTGTTTCCCAGTAATCTCCATATACCTTTGTGCTCTTCGAATGCAACTTGCTAAACACCAACGAATATCTATAAGCTCCATTTCTTCCGGATCAATCTGGTCGTAGTCTTCTTTAGTCAACTCTGAGTTTCCAATTTTGCCAGCTACAAGACCTTCATATGACTCTAGAACAGATGCAAGGAAACTCATTTACTGCTTAGCTGCATTGATGCTCATTGCAGGAGAATTCTTCAACTTAAGAGCAATGTTGCACAAAATTTCCTCAGTTTCATCAGAATTTGATTTTGAAGAAGAATGATATCCAGAATTGTAATTTGATGAAGTTGTTTGAGGTTCTTTCATCTTCTCTCCACTGAATCCTGTCTTTGGTGAACCAACACCTTTCTCTGAAGGTACACTGCCTTTGTAGTATAGACCAACATTCTGTTGATGTGAAGAACCAGTCATCTTACTTTGCTTTTGTAGCTCCAGATCATGACTCTCTATCTTTTCAAACAATGCATCAAGAGAAATCGTATCATATAAATCTTCATTTTTAAAAATAAAAACAAACGTTTGCCACTGATAAGCTCGTGGTAACGCTTCAATCACTTTGTCGATAATTTCCTCTCTTGTTTTCACAATCTCAAACCTCTCAAGTTCAATTTTTAAATGACAAAATCTCTCAATCATTTGCCTCACTGTCTCTCCTTTTAAGCTATCAAATAGATCAAATTCTTTCTTTAGTAAAGCAATTTTGTTCTTTTTGATCTGTTTACCCCCCTCAGATTTAACTCGTAAAGCTTCCCAGACAGATTTCGAAGACCCATCATGATTAAGTAATGCAAAAATGTCATTTCTAATAGCCGTCTGAATCAAAGCAATCATTCTCTGTTCGGTGGCAAATTCAGATTTATCCTCTCTGGTTAATTTCTTGAATGAAAGTTCTTCGCCTTTATCATCTTTTGGTCGTTCGTATCCAAATTCTAAACAGAACCAGCTTTCATGCGCATACGCTTTCGCCCAGTTAAGAAACCGTTCTTTCCACCACGTATAATCCTCAATGCTTTCCAGAGTTGGTGGCTTTGAGTGTGTTCCGTAAAAATTATCATGCTTGATGTTCTCATTGATCACTTTCGTGATAGTTTTTGGTGTAACATTTGTAATCTCGGAAGATTCAGATGTGAACGCGTTGAAAAACGTATTGTAGAATTCTTCATCCATGGTTTGATGTTTGAATAACCTGGACAGATAATCAGACAAACAAAATCAGTATAAACAATATCAAATATCCTGAAATAGACTGACACTCGATTGACTTGAAATGATCTCGACATGAAAAACCCTTTTTCAAGCGAAACAACAAGTTGAAGCGAAATCCCAAGTTAAAACTGAATATTAGCTTTCAAGCGAAATGCCTAGATAACCATTCAAGCGAGATAGCACTTCAAGCGGAAACTGATGAACTTTCAAGCGAAAACACTGATTCAAGCGAGACAGATCTAATTTCAAGCGAACATTGATTTGAAGCGAACTCAGCAAGGTTTTTCAAGCGAAACACTGAATTCAAGCGAGACAGGTCTAATTTCAAGCGAACATTGATTTGAAGCGAACTCAACAAGGTTTTTCAAGCGAAACCAATGTGTTTGTTCAAGCGAAATGTCATTTTTGGTCCAATTTAGTCACTTTTAAGCTGAATTTTGATCTCAAACTTTCAAGGCTTTGTTATTATATTGTTTTGCATGTTCGGTGAAAAACTCAACCCATTTTGACCGTGAAATCTTGTTCAGATTTGAAAAGAAGGTGTAGAAGTCAGAAAATAGATGATATCAAGCTAAACTCTTCTTCCTGAGCTCTGATACCACTTGTAGGATCGTTGTTGGACCCAAACGAGTTGTTCAGAAGAGCTTTATATCCGATTCAAAGGCGGAATCAGTGAAACGGATATGGAAACAGCTTGATACTATTAAATCTGTCACTTTTATTGAATATAACATCAATTACAACCTGAACAGATCTTGGCAGCACTTCGTTACAAATCCAGAAGCCGTACCAAATGAAATGACAAGTGCCCTATATATACTAATGGAGGTTTCGCTTGAAATGGTTAAGGCATGTTCAAGCGAACTAGCATGTTGTGGTTTCGCTTGAACTTGATCTTGACCCTTTCAAGCGAACTCAACATCTTAAACCTAAAAATCTGTTTCTCGAATCTCGGGTACTGATAATCCTATCCTATCCTATTACATGATACAAGACGAAGTCAATAGACGTAGTGCACTAACACCTCTTTTACTGTTTTCAACTGTTTTGGGGTGAAACACATGTGCCTACTTGTTACTTTCATGATTTTCATGTTTTATATCATATGCTTGTTATGTTCATTAGTACACATATAGTACATGATTTCATTATGTTTTGCTATGTATGTTTACTTAGCATGCTAGCACATCGATTTTTATATATACATTTTGTTGCATATGTTCATCCAACATATGGACACATTGTTTTACATTTTGAACTGTTTGAACCGTTGGAATTGTTTGATTTATGTGAACCGTTTGAAACTAATTGATTATGTGAACCGTTTGAAACTGATTGATTATGTGAACCGTTTGAAACTGATTGATTGATGTGAACCGTCTAAAACTGTTTAAACCGTTGGGTTAGGGAAGTGATTAGGTAACGGGGCGGGTGTAATGTGTTAAAAGCATGGTGGATACGCCGCTGGTACTTCTTATATATAAGTGCTTTTAACACATTATATATCGTTACGTTATCTAGATCACTTGGGGAAAGGTTATCAAAACAAAGTTATATTACAAGGTTTTTCTAACAATATAAACCACTCGAGTGTTATTACAAAAACAATTTACGATTTGGGTTTACAAAACAAATGTTTTGAGTTAAGATTCATGGCATCGCGATTTTATAAATTAACTACACTGTTTTAACTTGGTTATTTCAATTTACATTACAAACATTTTATAAAACTTGGTTTTTCTAATTATCAATTAACAAAGTTGTTCAAGTTATTTTCAACATATAAACGAGCAATGAATCTGACACTCACATAAAACCTACGTACTCGCCGACATTTTTATGCTGACGTATTTTCACATGTGTTTCAGGTACCATAGTTGGTGATGTTTGATGATGATATTGATGCATGCTCACATAGGAATGGACGAGGCCTTAGTGACTTAATAACAATGAAAGTCAATTTGTTCATGTTTTGTTTCTAGTTTCAATATAATGTAATAAACTTAATTTAATAAAACAGAACTTTTATCCATGTGTTGTGAAACAATGATTCTGTTACGACACTCCCCGACGTTTCCACCGCTGTTTGTTGTTTTAACGCGGTCGGGGTGTGACAGAAAAGTTGGTACCAGAGCTCATGGTTATAGGGAATTAGGTTATTAGTAATGCTTTGACCTAGTCTATAACCTTCCTAGGACCCTAACGTGAGTTTACTTGCGTTTAGTCATAAAACAATATCGTCGTCTATCTTTAGGTGACAACCACAATAAGAACACAAATTTCGAATCTGCTTTGAAAACCAATCATCTGTTCTAGGATGAATTATTATAAGGTTTTGAACCTTCAAAGTTTTCAAAATCTCGTCAAGGTTTGGGTCTTATTAATGTGAATACGTGCAATCTGGAATGGTGGATGCCTGTATCATGAGTTTTCTGTCTAAGGCTAGAGTGTTCGTACAAATCCACATAATCGGACCAGTCACTCTTACCTGGGAACTCTTGGGGTGAGTGTCCACTTATAGGCTAAAGCATGTCTTCGCGATACATTATGAGGACCTATTTACTTTGATTCAGCTTGTGTGTGTCATTTGTTTGCTTCGTGGTTCGAACAAATGACGATCACCCATGCCTTTTGGTCGGAAATTGTAACATCCTTACCCAATGCCATTTCACTTGTTTTCTCTCATGCTTCCTCTTTTAGAATGCCTCCTCGACGCGACAATCAGATACCTAATGAAGAACTGGCAGCTATCATTATGCAGCAAATGGTTGCTGCACTCCCAAACATCATTGCTTAAGTTAACCAAGCCCTCAATAACAACAATAATGCTCCCTGTAACTTCAAGACATTCAACTCTGCCAAGCCATCAAAATTTTCTGGGTCTCAAGGAGCGACTGCACTTCTGCAATGGTTCGAGAGTTTAGAGAGCACCTTCAGACATGTTCAGTGTCCAAACGAGTGAAAGGTAGAGTTCGCATCTAGTGTTTTTAAGAAACGAGCATTAACATGGTGGAATGGTGTGATGAGAGATAGGGGTGACGAGGTAGCACTGGCTCAAACCTGGGAAGAGCTTCGAGCTCTAATGATGAGGGAATTCTGTCCTCGTCATGAGATTAGGGCGTTGGAAAGGGAATTCGACGATCTTAAGCAAGATAGCAGTGAGCATCGAGCCTACATGGACCGTTATGAGGAGTTAAGTCTGTTATGCCCAAACATGGTTACGCCTTTGGATAAGACAATCGAAAAGTACATTGATGGCCTCCCTGACTCAGTACAAGACATCGTGACTGGTAGCAACCCCACTACAGTTAGGCAGGCCATTGAGCTATCCGCTACCTTGACTGAATCTCAGATCAGGAAAGGTAAACTTTTTCGAAAGGGTTATAAGAAACCAATCAAGGAATCGAAACCAAAGGATGAGCAGACTGAATCCCTCAAGAAGTCCAAGAAGCAAAAGGATTCCCAGAACTTCGCCGTGGTTGCTCACAATGATCAAGCTGTCCCCAACCAACCAGCTCAACCCCCTGCTAGGAAGCCATACAACGGAACTGCACCCTTGTGCAACCAATGTAGCCTTCATCATCATGCTAGTGTGAAATGCCGCAAATGCCAAATTTGTGGACTTATAGGTCATACAGCAAGAGTTTGCCCAACTGTAGCTGCACCAAATCAAGCTGGCAACAATCCTGCTCAAGCTCGTTTTCCACCAGGGTCTTGCTACAACTGTGGCGAGATGGGCCATTTCCGAAGGAATTGCCCAAAGCTTGCTAATGCAAATCCAGCGCAGGGATGAGCATCTGACAGACTGGAAGACAACGCTGTTTAGAAATAATCAAGCTTTATGTATTATTTTCTTTTGTTGTCAAGGTCTATGAAACAGTTGTTGTTGTTGTTGTTGTTTATGAATAAATCTTTTAATTACATCGCAGTGTACAAATGTGGTTGCATGTATAAATAACATATCCCCTACGATACCGACAATCAAGGAATCGTATTCCTTGAAGAACAGTCTACCCCCAAAATTCTTCCATTTTATGATCTCTTGCGTTTTCCACGAAAATCCTAAGTACTCATTTCTTCCAAGGAAATGAAGTATAAGGCGCAAGTTACAACTCTGGACGAATACCCAAAGTACCACTATAAATCCTTAATAGGGTACCTAAGGGTATTTCCGTAAGTCCTTAATTGTTGTCTACCTTAATTCGAATATTACGTTTCCTTGTAAACGAAATCGAATTTTTGGAAGATCATCCTATCTTTTCAAGATGGATTCTTGAGGACGTTGAAGTCCATCGACTGGGTTCCTGGTGTACCATGAATACCCATGTTCAAATCGATAACAAAGTTAATAACAATTAATAACAAGATAATAACAAATTATTAACCAAGAAAACAATTATGTATTTATGTGTCGACCTAATTAAAGTTGTCTCAAGCTTGTTCAAATTCTATCCCTTTCACATTATAAAACAAACTATGCGAACTGTGCAAGAAATTACGTAATTATGGATGCATACATAATTATGGAATTTAGTGCACAGAAACCACAACAAGTTTTGTCATGTGTCTAGAGTTATTCTATTCATTTCCATTTCTGATGAAGCAACCGTTGAAAATGACTCTGTCCGTTCATTTTCGTTTCTGAAGAATGTCCGTTGAGGGAAATGAATACCCTTTTGGTTATTCTATTCATTTCCATTTCTGATGAAGTAACCGTTGAAAATGACTTCGTCCGTTCATTTTCGTTTCTGAAGAATGTCCGTTGAGGGAAATGAATATCCTTTTGGTTATTCTATTCATTTCCATTTCTGATGAAGCAACCGTTGAAAATGACTCCTTCCGTTCATTTTCGTTTCTGAAGAATGTCCGTTAAGGGAAATGAATATCCTTTTGGTTATTATATTCATTTCCATTTCTGATGAAGCAACCGTTGAAAATGACTCCGTCTGTTCATTTTTGTTTCTGAAGAATGTCCGTTGAGGGAAATGAATATCCTTTTGGTTATACTATTCATTTCCATTTCTGATGAAGCAACCGTTGAAAATGACTCCGTTCGTCCATTTTCGTTTATGAAGATTGTCCGTTGAGGGAAACGGGTATCCTTTTGATTATTCCTTCATTTCCATTTCTGAAGAACCTGTTGAGAAAAATGATTCCGTCCGTTCATTTTCGCTTCTGATGAATATCTGTTGAGGGAAATGACAGGATTATGCCTTGCATATATTTGATGGTTATTTAACACAAAGTCACAGACAGACTCCTACGAATAAATTTCGGGACGAAATTTCCTAAAGTAGGGGAGACTGTGACACCTGTGCCTCTGCGACCATCAAACAAATACCAAATCAATGAAATATTGTGTTTCATACTTGGGATTTCTATAAATATGTGTATCATGTGCACATATCAATTCTTGTTCGATTTCGAGCTTTAAAACGCTTTCTGGAAGATTATACGCGATCTGATGTGTAAATAAAATCAGTTTAATGCAACAAACACTCCAGAACAGTGACATAGGCTTAACATACCTTAAATAACCTTTACATAACTTAGAAATAAGTTTTGGAGGGTTTGGTATGCCGAAATCAAGTTTATTCGATCACAGGGACTAATTTCGATAAACTGCGAAAGTATGCCAATTGGTACTGTGACGAGCATTCCGGAACTTGATCATAAGTTAAACATGCCCTAAATATCCTTTAGATAGCTTAGAAATAGGCTTTGAGGTGTTTGGTGCACAAAAATAAACTTTCTTGATCAATAGGGACTAAAAGCTTCAAAAAGTGCATAAGTTTGCATTTTCGCACATATCTTACGTTCTGAATATATCCAGACATCCAAAAATTTATGAAATCATTAAAATATTTTATTTTAGTGATTGGCATGATAAAATTCCATTCTTCGCGTAATTTGGATCGTTTTTCGTCGTAATTAACCGAACAACGCAACCGTACGACCAAACGAACCGACATCCGAGATATTTTTGAGCATATATTAAGTTCCCTATACTTTAACTTCATTTTGTATCCTTGAAATGGGGTTAACGGGGCTTAAACGTGTCAAAAATGCATCGAAATCAAGTTTATGGGTTGCAGCGACCAAAACTGACACTTTCTGATAGTTGGCTCTCGCGGGCCGCATAAGATAGAGCCTTATCTTACGCGGGGCGCAACATATGCCCAGTTCAGCAACCAGTTTTCTGTTTTTTGCAGCTGGTTTCATCGGTTTTGCACATGGTTTCTTCATACTAGGTGCTTGTTTTGAGCACCCATGGTATTCTAATTCAGTGGGCACACATGGATGGTTGAGATTGAAGCTCGGGAATCGAGGAACGATCTTAACGGTGGACCGAAATCTATAAATACCCACTTAGAATTCATTTGCTCCTCACACCTTGATCTGATTTTATGCTCTAAGTTGAAGCTTTATGCTTCATACCTGAGTATTTAGATCAAGTTCTTCCTAGCTTGGACCCGTTATAAGTTTCTTTCGTTCTTTTATGCGTTTTTAAACGTGAAAGTCAAACAATGTTTGACTTTATGCTTTGACCGGTCAATGGTCAACACGAAGTTCGTTTGAACTTCGTAACGTGAGTGTAATCACGATGGTCATAGTCCTTTGTGACTATACCTACTGATTACCACGTTGATTAGGTGTAGTGACGAGTCATAGTTTCGGTCAAAATGCGCGTTATTGCGTATTTTGCAACCAAACTATTCTTGGGTATCAAAACCGTTTGTCTTGATATCAAACTTGTTTTCAAACCTTGTTAAACATGTTTTAACATGTTTAACTCGTCACTTTTAGATTAGTGCTTGTATAGGGTCGTAAGATAAGCGGTCTAAACAACCGCTTAGACTTTCGAACCCGACCAGTTTGGTCGATCATTAGGATCCGACCAAGCATGTTTAATGACTATAGTTGTATAGGGAATAACCTTCCGAGGTTATACCTTATGGTCACTTCGTTTAGTTAGTTGTATGATAGGTATAATACTTGTCATAGGACTAGTTAGGCGTTCCAAGCACGTTTTACGCGAACGACGCGTTAAAGTAGCGTAAGCTACCTAAACGAGTCGTAATGGGTCGTAAGCACTTAGGTTAGGTTTCGTTTTAGTATGTAGGCGTTGTCAAACCATATCGTATGAGTTCCAACACTCATTTGGTTTACGAAACCTCATTCTATTCGATCTTCCGATTTAGGTCCGGTTTATTAATGTAGTTACCTATATTAGGTGCCGTTTGATTTTCCGTGATCCCTCTAGCTTTGCTTGGTTGTTATTCAAGACTTCTAAGCATCCTCTAGTGAGTACATAGTCCCCTCTTTTACTATTTTCAACTGTTTTGGGGTGAAACACATGTGCCTACTTGTTACTTTCATGCTTTTCATGTTTTATATCATATGCTTGTTATGTTCATTAGTACACATATAGTACATGATTTCATTATGTTTTGCTATGTATGTTTACTTAGCATGCTAGCACATCGATTTTTATATATACATTTTGTTGCATATTTTCATCCAGTATATGGACACATTGTTTTACATTTTAAACTGTTTGAACCGTTGGAATTGTTTGATTTATGTGAACCGTTTGAAACTGATTGATTATGTGAACCGTTTGAAACTGATTGATTGATGTGAACCGTCTGAAACTGTTTAAACCGTTGGGTTAGGGAAGTGATTAGGTAACGGGGCGGGTGTAATGTGTTAAAAGCATGGTTGATACGCCGCTGGTACTTCCTATATATAAGTGCTTTTAACACATTATATATCGTTGCGTTATCTAGATCACTTGGGCAAAGGTTATCAAAACAAAGTTATATTACAAGGTTTTTCTAACAATATAAACCACTCGAGTTTTATTACAAAAACAATTTACGATTTGGGTTTACAAAACAAATGTTTTGAGTTAAGATTCATGGCATCGAGATTTTATAAATTAACTACACTGTTTTAACTTGGTTATTTCAATTTACATTACAAACATTTTATAAAACTTGGATTTTCTAATTATCAATTAACAAAGTTGTTCAAGTTATTTTCAACATATAAACGAGCCATTAATCAGACACTCACATAAAACCTATGTACTCGCCGGCATTTTTATGCTGACGTATTTTCACATGTGTTTCAGGTACCATAGTTGGTGATGTTTGATGATGATATTGATGCATGCTCACATAGGAATGGACGAGGCCTTAGTGACTTAATAACAATGAAAGTCAATTTGTTCATGTTTTGTTTCTAGTTTCAATACAATGTAATAAACTTAATTCAATAAAACAGAACTTTTATCCATGTGTTGTGAAACAATGATTCTGTTACGATACTCCCCGACGTTTCCACCGCGGTTTGTTGTTTCAGGGTGTAACAGCATGGATAGGGATAGGCTCGATGATATGCTCACCATCGGGATGCCCAATGATGAGCTGGTCGCGAATCGGTAAAGGAAAAGCTAGAACATCATCTACAAAAGGGATATCATCTCCAAAGTCAGGTAGGGCAAAAGGCTGGAAATCCTCGAGATCCTCGTCATCTGATATCATCTCAGGGTCGGTCTCGAAGTCAGACGGGAAAATCTCCGGAGCTGGGGCAATCTTGTCGTCGGACAATCGCTGTTGGGTCGTGCTCCTCGAATAAACCACTGCTCTCTGAGGAAGACTTAAGTACCTGTAACATAAAAGTCATCGCGTATGTATATATATTAATTATTATTACTTAATATATATATATATATATATATATATATAGTCATACACATTGTCGCAAGTAGTCCCTAGTTGGAGATAGGTGCTACTTCTGTGCACCCTAAGTCACGTAGTGTCCTTGCTTGATTTTTGAAAAACAAGTATATGTAGTGGATGTCACGAAATGTTTTATCCGTTCGTCGCGTTATTGAAATTTGAGTTTGTATTGTTCACTTGAATATATATTTTACTTCCAAAATATATATTTATTTGTTTATGTAGGTTTTGACAAATGGTAAGTGTTAAAAATTTAATCTATATTTTTAACTTATCCAAAATATGTTACTTATATAATTTTCAAAAAATAATTATAAGTAATTTGCTAAATAATATTTTCAATATTATTTTTGTGTAAGTATACTTAGGGAAGTATACTTGTAGTTTTATGTAAATACTTGTGTATTTCACATTATTTGTCAAAAATCAATTCTTTGATTTTTAATACTTTCCAGATTTATATTTCTTAAAAATAATATATTTTAAGGTTTGTTTGAAATATATATATTTTGTTATGCTTGTAGCATATATATATATATATATATATATATATATATATATATATATATATATATATATATATATATATATATATATATATTCATTCTTGTCATTTTTAAATTTTTGTAGAATTCTCATTACTTGATAGAAATCATATATATTTGTCCAAATATATATTTATGTCCAAAAATGTCCATTATTTGTCCAAGTCCATATATTTTGAGGAATATATATATGTTAATATATATTCTTGTATTTGTCCACATACTCTTTTATTAGGAATTTTGTATACTTGTATATTTAAGTATCTTTATGTATTTGTATGTGTATTTTGCTGGTGATACTCCTTGGGGGTATTTAGTGTATTTTTCAAGTTCCTAATACACTACTACATATAATACACATAATATACACTTATCACAAAATTTGGTGATCACTAAATATACATATATTTTTCCTTAAAAATATACATACTTAATATTGATTTTAATCTTGAAGAAAACCCTTTTTCTTGACTTGAAATTTTGTACAAAAATTAGGAAACCTTAGTAAATATTGTTAGGTGAATTTTTGGGGAATAAGTTTCACCAAAACTTATATTTTTCTAAGTGTCAAAATTTTATAAAAATTTTGACATAGTTTCCCCTAAAAATGAAGGTTTCCCATGTTTTCAAAACATGTGTTTATTTTCTTTTCATCACCAAAAATCAATTTCCAACAATATCACAAGTTAAATACACTAATTTTATCATGTAAAATCCTAGGATAAACTTGATTATTTTCTAAAAACATGTAGTCTTTGAGTTTTACACTTAACATACTTGGTTCTTTTAAAAATAAGCTTCTTGAAGACTTTTTTTCATGAACTTTTTATGAACCTTTCATGAGACTTAGCTTCATCAGTTGATCATCCATAAACTTTATTACTTCAAGATCATACGAATCATACTTTAAAACCATTTTTTCATGTTTACATAAAGACTTTTCAAGTTTAACCATGGATCTTTCAAGATCCATGCTTAAACTTGTTAGATCTAAGCTTCTAACAAGCTTTCACATGATGGATCTAAATATAAACACAAGATTCAACATTCACAACTTCATCACATACATCAAACAACTTCAAAAAAACTTGATTTCACTTAGATTATGTTAGATCTTCATGTTACCATTTTTTAAAGTTTAGGATATTTGATAGTGTGACTTATACATACTTATAACATGAAGTAAAATAGTGTTTAGAAGGCTTACTACTAGCTCTAGTGGCTAGGGAAGTGGCACAAACAAGAAGAAGATGAAGATTGATGAAGATGAGAGGTTAAAAGCTCCACAAGAATGTCCTTCAACTTCTACCACTTGTAGCTTTCTTAGATCACCTTCTTACACCTTTGTAACACCTTGGATTGCTTGGATGATGAATGAAAATGGGGGGTATGTGTGTGTGTGGAGGTGTGGCCGAGAGCAAGGAGTGGATGGAGGAAGGAGAAGGTGAAATTTGAAATGAAAATGATAAGTGTTATGGCCTTGTGGTTTGTTATAATGATCTTCCAACATAAAATTGTCCAAGAGATAACATGTCCAATATCTAGAGCACTATTGTTAATATTTTAATGGAGAGGAGTGGGGGCCACTTTGGGGCCGGTTAGAGTTAGAGAGAGGGGGGGGGGGGGGATAAATTGTAAATTTTGGACTTAAGGGTGAAAGATGTAACTTGGAAGGTTATATGTAATATTAAGTGTGTTTAAGTGTTTTTATGATGTTTAAGGTGTTTTATCACCATAACTAGCTTTATATCTAAAAACAATGCTTCTAGTCTATTTTTGATGTTTTGGGTAGTGTCCGGTTATTCGTTCGGTTATCGGTTCGTTAAAGTGCTAAATAGTGCAGTTTTACAAGGTATGAAGTACCCTTTGTGACAGTTTTCATTCCTGACACTTTACAAGTTATTCTGGACACTAAAACATCAATTCTGCATGTTATTTTGCTGTTTTGTTGCTGAATTTTGCTGTTTTATGCAGAAATCTGCATTTAAAGTGCGTTTCTGCCAGTTTTTAGTGCTTGTTTTAGCTTCCGGAAAGTGTTTATGTTATCCTTAATTCCCACACTTGGGTTTTATTGTATTTTTGATGCTGGACCTACATCTAGGCCCTAAATCTATCGTTTAACTGCATGCTGAGGCTTTGTTGTCAAAGCTTGTCATGCCGGTGAGTTTACTAGTCGTTTCTACGCGATGCTTAATGTAATGCACAATGCGATAATTGAAGTATAAAACATGCATGAATTCATATGTAAAGCAAGTAAGCATGTAATGTTGACGTTTAAGCACATAATTGCAAGAAATAAATAACTATTAAAATAGTACGAAAATTACAAGTTTTGTGCCAGTTGTCACAATGATGATGTTAAATCAGGTTTGCACACTAGAGCCTATCACATCATATCAGTGGCGAAGCTTGAAAATTTCCACCGGGGGGTCGGAAGTCTCCGGACCTAAAAATTCTATATAAGTAAAATTTTTTTATAAAAACGAGGGGTCGAAAACGTTTATACCTAAAAAAATCTATACGAAACGTACATACATAAAACTACTGAGCGAAAAGTTCGGGGGTCAGGCGCCCCCTCCGTCCCCTTGAAAGTTGAGCCTCTGCATCATATGGAACATATCATAGGGCAAAAAATGATCACACACGTATAACATTGTTAGTGGTCACATAAGTCATTTTTTTTGTTGGTCAAACACAACATGCGGCCATTTGATTTGGCGAACACCACCTCATACAACCCGTATGATCATTTTTAGCAATCATACGCCCGTGTGGCCATTTCCCTTTACTATGGCGGCCCGTATGACTTGTTAGTGATATCTAGACAGTGCGGTGTTTGTATAGCTACAACTCATTGTAATCAATTGGCCCTAAATATCAAAACTATCAAAATCAAGCTAAAGAGAGGGCATTCTACATAACTAACAGTGCAGGAAGAAGAAATTTCATCCTCAAAATTCAATTCTTTAACTTTCTTGCTTAAACAACTTATAACACTACAAAATACAAATCTAAGTTCTCTCTCTATCAAATTACATCAACATCTACAACCAATTTAATCAAATCACACACAATCACAAATAAAAAGACTTACATTTTCTAACACGAGCAACAGGATACGCACACGCAGAGCAGTCGTGGTGGCTGCGAACGGTGGTGGTGGCTGCAATTGGACTCTCCGGTGAAAAGACGATTGTAGTGGACTGGAGGTCAACGGAGGTGGGACGGTCGCGGTGGACTGGAGGTCAACGGAGGTAGGACAGAGATGAAGTGGGAGATCGACGATTTGCTGCAGTGGACAATTGGGGTCTCCGACTCTCCGTGAAACCCTAGACGCGATTTTGAGAGAGCGTGTCATTTATTTCTCCTTTTTTTAATTAGTAACGGATCGATCCGGATAGATTATGGATCAATCCATTTAATTAATTGGATCTTACCCTCCTCAGACCCTACCTTAGCTTTGCTATTGGTGGGCTTTACTGAGTATGATGATGATGATGATGATGATGATGATGATGATGATAAATGGATTGATCCATTGGATTAATTAATGGATTGGTGGATATTTTTTATGATCCAATAAGTGATTTAAATGGATCGGATTGGATTGGATATGGATCAACATCCAATCCATTGACAGGCCTACTAGATTGTATACCATGTCTCACCTGTTACAAATCATCTGTCGAGTTCGCGAGCATTGGTACACCCATTTTGTGATCTTATATGATCTTAAACTACCCCCAAAACCATCCAATTATCCAAATACCCTTCACAATATTACATGTTCTTTTGGTTTTTCTGTCAAGTTTGTGTTTTTCTGGCATCCTCATCTAAAACTATTTAAATAAATTAGAATAAAGTACAATTTTAGTCCCTGGATTACACCCAATCGCACATACGACCTTCATTTGAAAAAAAAAAACAGCCATTCCAGTCCCTGTGGTTGTCAATTGAAATCAATCAAGTCCCTCATAACATTTTCTATTAGTCAATTGTTGGTTGACCGGGATATGGTTGTCTTTTTACTTGGAAATTGAAGAGTATATTCGTAAATTCTCTCTTTACAAGTCCTAAAGGAGGTTTCATTCTCCAATTTCATAATTTCTTCACTTCAATTCTACTTTTCCCATCTGGCTTTTACTTCAAAGTCAAAATTATCAACTGGGTTTTCTTCATTTCCCCCAAATTCCATTTCCAATTGAAAAAACCACAAATTTCTTGAATCTTCAAGCTCAATTGGGTCGAAATCTTAATATGAAAAGCTTCAATCTTTGAGACTTTTTTCTTGAATCCATCACTCACAGGTAGAGATGGCAAAATGGATGGGTTGGATTGGATTGGTTGTTGGGTCAGGATTGGTTTGGGTTATAATGAGTTTGGGTCAAGATGAGTAAAAGAAAGAAGAAGGTCAGGATTGGGTTTGGGTCAGTATGGGTTCGAGTCAGGATGAGTTGAGAATAAATCAATAGTAATAAAAATGAAAAAAAATTTAAAAAAACAAAAAAAAAATAATAAAAAGAACGAAAAAAATTTAACAAAAAAAAAAATAAAAAAAAAACGAAAAAATAAAAAATAAAAAATAAAAAAACGTAAAGTTGTAAAGAAACACATTTTCTAACAAAAACTTCACTAGAACTGAATTCTTCTTTAATAGTAATTTAGACTTTTTTTGTTGTTGTAAAATGATGAGATTTTGAGGAGTATAAGTATCCAATTATTATGTGCTAACGAAAGTGATTCTTATAATGATTGATGAATATAAAAATTATTTGGTTATCATTTTCAGTTTCACTTTGTTTGGGCCTTGATATCATAAACTATTAACTATGGCTGAAAATTAGTTTTGTTGTCAAAGATGGATACGCAGACACCATATGATGATGTTGACAGTTGATACTAATGCAAAACCTGCTGCAATATTATCAAACATTGTGTTATAAATAACTATGTGAAACAACAGTGAATTTACAGAAAATAAATCAACCAAAAGTGAAATTCAAAACAAAACCCTAGATATTAAGAGGAATGAATTTGATGAAATTAAAAAAACTATGCGTATAAGAGAACAGTTAAGTGGAGCTCATACCTTTCAATCGATCGAGAAGTGTAGAACAGATTGTTAATAGGTTGATTTAAGGGAGTATTTGGGTAGAAATTGAGAACGTACTCGTAGGGTAAAAAAGATTATTGCGTAGATGAGTTGTTTAGTTAGGGTAGAAAAGATAATGGCCCATCCTGACCCATTCTCTTTTTCTTAATGGCTCATCCTCACCTGACCTGGTCTCTTTTGATTCTGATTTTCATCTAGACCCACTAATAATTTTAATCAACCCAAAATGACCTAGCAGCTTAAAATTAATGTCCAGATTGACCCAAGTTTAGGTATTTCAGTAGAAATTGCCAGGTCTACTGACAGGTAGATGAAGAAAGTCAATATCAAGGACTTGAATTCAATCATGTCTGCTTCCTTTGTTTATAAATCTTTGAGTTTTTTTACTGGGCATGTTTGGATTGGCTTCTCAAACCAACTTATTGGCTTATTGACTTATTCAAAAGCCAATAAGTTGTTTTTATGTTTGGATAACAAAGAATTCCTTTTTGAAATAGCTTTTTGCTAAGAAGGAAACAGGAGGTTTTGAAAAGCCAAGAATTTGTGACTTCTTGATCCAGTTATGACTTTTCAATAATGAAATTACTAAATTACCCCTTATATTTGTTTCCTTATATTTGTGTGCCCTACAACAGTACAACACATTCATCACCCCTTTTCTCTCGTGAACACAGCAGCAACAAGTCGACACAGCAGCGATTCCGGTTCCTTCTCCGGCGGTTCCTTCTCCGGCGGCCCATTCCGGCTTGCTTTTTCGGCGGCCCATTCTCCACCTCCGGCGCTCATCAGATCTGTTCTCCACCGCAGGTATGTTTCCAATTGCCAGAGATTCCAATTCACAGCGATTGCATGTTAAATCTGTTTCAAATTCGATATGTTTGGTGTTCGAAATTGCATCTTAATCTGTTTCAAATTGGATCTGTTTGCTTGCTGTTCGATTAATAAGATTTGGATCTGTTAATACATGTTTCAAATTGGATCTGTTAATGCATCTGTTTGTTGATTGTTGCTGGATATGTAAGTGTAAAAATCAGATTGGGTCTGTTTGTTTACTGTTTTTTTTGGCATCTTAAATCAGATTTGCTGTATTGTTGATTGTTGCTGGATATGTAGTGTAAAAACAAAATTAACGCATCTGTTTGTTGTATTGTTTGCTGTATGGGTTTGATTAATCAGATTTGGATCCATTTTTATGCGTATATGTATCAGATAATGGATGCTTACCACACAAATGTTGTTGATTGTGAAACGTCAACTAAAAAGAATAAACCAAAATTCTTGTGGAATAATGATGCGTTTATGGACTTTGTCGAAGCTTGAAAGTTTAAAAGGGAATAAACCTTGTGGTCACTTTAATAAGATTGGGTGGGAGAATATAGAAAAAACCATGAACGAAAAAACCGGCAAAGTCTTTGATAGAAAACAACTTAAAAACAAATGGGACGCCATGAAAAAAGATTGGAAGCTTTATGACCGCTTAATAAGGCTTGAAACTGGGATCGGTGGGACAAGAAGCTTAATCGAGGCATTGGATGAGTGGTGGGAGGAGAAAATAAAGGTAAGTTATTAATTAATGAATTTGTGATTGCAACTTGAAAATCCATTAATCAATCGTCTTATCTCGTAGGTAAATAAAGAGTTTGTCAAATTTAAGGGTGCAAATTTGGAAATATTCGAGTCGCATTATGCTCCTTTATTTCGGGATTGTGTTGCCGTTGGGGATCAAACTCAGACGCCGTTGCAATTTTTAAACGATAACAATCCGAGCGATGTTCGACTCGAGGAAAACGTGGAGGGGAAAGGAGACAGTGACGAAATTAATTCAGGTGATGATGAGCCTATGTTTACCAGTTTCGTTGAAAGTAGTTCGAGTAAAAGGAAGAAGAATAAGGATGTTGCCAACAAACGTTCAACCAAGAGTAAAACTTCATCTTTTGAGGAAAAGCTAGATGTTGTACTTGATGCCTTATCAACAAAAAGCACTCAAACTTTTCCACCAAATGGTTCCTCGGCTACAATAGCGGATTGCATGAACATTGTCGTCACTTTTCCCGACTTTGAAGAAGGTTCAAAAAAGTATTCACAAGCCTTGCGTGTCTTCATCAAAAAGCAAAACCGTGAAGCTTTTATGTATCCAACGACTCATGAAGCAAAGATGGAGTTCCTTAAGTTACTTATGGAAGAATGACTTATTTGATATTTTGATGTTTTAATTTCTGTGATCGTTTGACATTATGTGTTTGACATTTTAATTTATGCTATGGTTTGACATTTAAATATATGTGATCGTTTGACATTATGTGTTGTTTGACGTTTTAATTTATGCTATGGTTTGACATTTAAATATATGTGATCGTTTGACATTTATACAGGATGGATAGTGACTACTCTGATTCAGATGACAGTGATGAAGAGTATATGGATGATGAGGTTATAGGATTTAAAAGGTTATGTGCCGAAGTTGTGAGAGGGATTATAATAGCTCGTAATTTGTGTAACGCGCGAACACCATGTCACACTTCGGAACGCACTGGGCACCAGTTTATTAATGAAATTCTTAATGGCCATCCGAGATGGTGTTATGATATGTTTCGGCTGAACATACCTGTTTTTAGACAGTTATGCGTTGATCTTGTTACTAAATACGGATTGGAACAAACACGTCATGTGTCTATTGAGGAGTCGGTCGGAATCTTATTGATGACTTTGGCTCATGGATGTACAAATAGGTTCGTGCAAGAATCTTTTAATCATTCCGGGGAAACAATTCATAGACATTTCTATAGAGTTTTGGCGGCCGTGCTTAGGATGAGTGCTGATATCATCAAGCCAGCCGCAAACTATAATGATGATGTACCTGCACATATATTAAACAATCCTCGGTATTATCCAATGTTCGAGGTATTATCTATTGCTCGATGTATCTAATGCTACAATTACTTTAATAAATGATTTAAATATGATATCGTTTTGTATTTGTAGAACTGCATTGGCGCTATAGACGGGACACACGTGAGGGCAACGGTTCCATTGAACGAACAACCAAAGTACATTGGTCGAAAGGGATACGCTACACAAAATATAATGGTTGTGTGTGATTTTAACATGTGTTTTACATTTGCGTGGGCCGGATGGGAGGGGACTGCACATGACACGAGAATTTTCAATGAAGCGTTAGAGAGACCGGAACTTCAATTTCCACATCCCACGGGTGGTAAGTATAATTTTAGTAATGATATTTTTATGCTTTTAATACTTATTTAAAACGAATAACAGCTGTTTTTTTTATTTGCAGATAAATATTATGTTGTTGATGCCGGATACCCAAATACTAGAGGGTATCTTGCTCCATACAAAGGTACGAACATTCGTTATCATATACCGGATTTTCGACGTGCACAAACTAGTGCTATGCGTGCTCCCCGCGGACCAAAAGAGACATATAACTATTACCACTCATCATTGCGAAATATCATTGAACGTACTTTTGGAGTGTGGAAAGCTAGGTGGGCGTTATTGAGAGATATGCATGTTAATTTCACGTACGGACACCAAGTGAGTATTGTGATAGCGTCGATGGCGATCCATAACTATATTAGAAAGGCTGCTGAGTTTGATAAAGCATTTGACAGGGCATAACAAGAATCGTACAATCCTAGACGAGGTGGTACTAGCGATGAAGTTCGCGAAGAAGATCAGGCTACACGTCGTGCAAATGATGATATGTATATGTCAACGATCCGAGATATCATTGCGCAAAATATAATGACATTGCGGAGATGAATATGACATCATTTCAATTGTATGGATGAATGTACTATGAGAACTATGGTGGTATTATTGTGTTTTAACTTTTGTAAAAGACATATTTTTTATTTTGTAGGTTTTTTTTTATTAAATTAAACTTTTTATTAAGAGAAGAGAAACAAAAAAGCTAAGCCAAACATTTTTTTTAAAAAGCAACTTATTGACTTATAAAAGAATGTCCATTTTAGTCATTTTACATCAATAAGCTAAGCTAAACACTTTTTAAAAAAACAACTTATTGACTTATTGGCTTTTCCCACCCCATAAGCTAATCCAAACACTTTTTTTAAAAACTCCTTTTCAAAAAGTCCTTTTCCCAAAAGTCATTTTCCCAAAAGTCCTTTTTAACTCTAATAAGCTTAGCCAAACATGTCCTTAATCTTTTAAAACACACTTGAATTCAATCAGGTTCCATATAAATTCCTTTTACATAATGGATAACACACTTGAATTCAATCAGGTTCCATATAAATTCCTTTTACATAATGGATAGACGATGGCCAATTATGCATCACAGGAACATTGAATCTCAGTAGAATGATACTTGATGGTTCAAAAAAGAAAGTCAATAGCATTTCAATGCACACGATTTGCTTTCTAAATATAGTAATTTAAAAACCTAAAACAAAGAAAAAAACTCAAATCTAGAGATGATATGACATACCACCTGTTGCCCTGCCGCACTGTTATTGAAACTCCCAGGATCAGTCGCTAGATAATTATGCAAAGTAACCTATTAATGCATAATTAAGACTTCACAGTTCTTAATTCCTAATGTGAGTAAACTAACAATATGATTTCTTAATCTACCTAACTGTCTACCCTAAATAGCTCAAAAGTTAGGATTATCAAGTGTGTTTTTTCTTGAATTCAATCATGCCTGCTTCCTTCCTTTGTTTTTTGTTCGTTTTGGCGGTATCAAAAGGGGAAGATGATAAAGGGAGCAGGGATGAAGGTGAGTTTGAAGAAGGCAAAGACTATAAAGAGGAGAAGACTTTTTTCTGTTGCGATTTCAGTCCCTCAGGGTTATTTGGCCATTTAACCATAATACTAACGATTCACTAACGGATGTTTCATAGAAGGACTTGATTGATTTCAATTGACAACCACAATGACCGGAATGGCCGGGTTTTTTTTTTTTTTCAAATGAGGGTTGTATGTGTGATTGGGTGTAAACCCCATGGCCTGAAATTGTATTTTAATAAAAAAAAGGATTTGAATATCAAGTTATTATGGCAAGATTGGTAGCAAGAGATTGACTTGAAAGGAGCAATGAAATCAATTTTTGTACTTGACATGGTAAAGAGTTTTATTATAGACAATGCTTTATTTAATTTGTTTAATTAAAGAAAAATAAAAAAAAAATGGACAAAAGGTACATTAGAGGCTTTAAGCACCAGCAATGGCCAATGAGACGAAGCAATAACTATCACCTAAGCTTTTTTCTAACAAAAACATCAATGACCCAATAACCTTCACGGACCAGGCCCACCCTTCTCTTTCCTTTCCCCCTCTCGTCGATCACCAGTGGCGGATCTAGAACAAAAATTCAGGGGTATCTCAATTTTTTTTTTACCGTACAAATGTTTTTTTTTATTTTGCCCTTACCGAGGTCGATCTCTTATCTTTTTCAACAATCATATGAATTTGGGCTTTTTAATTTCAATTAAATGTGTGCTTTTATTTAATTTAGGTGCTTAAACTCTTATGAATTTTAGGCTAAGGGGCTGTTTGGCTAAGCTTTTCAAAACTACTTATTTACTTATTTGCTTTTCTGAAAAGCAAATAAGCAAATAAGTAGTTTTGAAAAGCTTTAAAATAGAGCTTTTCAAAATGACTTATTTGCTTATTTGCTTTTCAGAAAGCAAATAAGCAAATAAGTAGTTTTGAAAAGCTTAGCCAAACAGCCCCTAAATGTAGGCTTTTAATTAATATGAATTCTTTTGAAGAGTTGGGTTTTTAATTAATTTTGTTTTTCAGGTACCTAGTTAAATATTTAGAAATAAATGAGATAAAAAATATTAGATATTTAGAAATACAATCAGTAATTAATAAATTGAGTTAACTTTCATTTTGCTCTCTGTGATTTGGTTATTTTAACGGTTTTTTCCCAATAGTTTAAAAATAGTCATTTTCCTCCCTGATTTTTCTAACTTATCGTCATTTTGCTCATCGCCTTAACTCCATCCAAAAAATCCATTAACTAAAATGGTGTTTTGGTAATTTTATAGATAAAAGAAAGGGCATGTAAGTCTTTTCACCTAAATAAACCTATAACTTGTTTATTTACATGTATATAAGTAATTTTTTTTTCTGATCCCTCATCTTTCCAACCACTCTTTCTACCGGCCACCACCATCCACAACCATCCACCACCACGTGCAACTACCACCTGCCGACCACGACTATCGCGACTTTTAACTAAACGTTTTAATTGAGTTAGAGCCAGTATGTAAACTACCGAAATACCCCTACTTTTAATTGAACGTTTTTACAGAGTTAGAGCCAGGGAGTAAACTGGCAAGAAACTCGAAAGATCAGGGAGGAAAATGACTATTTTTAAACTATTGTCGCAAAACCGTTTAAATGGCCAAACCAGAGGGAGCAAATCAAAAGTTTACTCTAATAAATTACAAAGAAAACCTCAAACATAACTTCGTAATTTTTTTTAAAGAGTAAACTGCAATTTTACCCCCTGGGGTTTAGGCCAATTGGCACTCTGACTCCCTCTAACGAAATAATTGCAATTTTACCCCCCAAGGTTGTTGTTATGTCGCACAATTACCCCCTGGTGTCAAATAAATTAACAGATCTGTTAAATGGAATGTCAAATGACTATGTTACCCTTTCATATTACCCCCTATGGTTTGTTCTAATCTGCAATATTACCCCATCTCTCATAAGCCCTCCACCACCACCATCAACCACCACTGCTACCACCTATCACCACCACCAACCACCACCTCCACAACTATCACTGACGACAAAATCAACACCATGCCTTTTTTTATAAATCAATAAGAATCTAAATTCCAAAATCACCACTATCGCAGCAACATTAACTAGACCCCCCTACAAAAATCCCTTTCCGATCCTATAATCCCCCATATATGCTCCTGATTAAGTTTTCAATAGTTTTTATAATATGTTTGTTGAATTCATATTGTAGGAAATGCAAGATCAAGTGTTCATGAATCAATATCAGATGAACAAACCTTATTACTATCCAATGGAGGATTTGAGCTTTGATTCATTTTCATCATACAGCTACACAAAAGCCCCATCTTTTATTAATCAATCAGTTCAAACTCATAAGTGCCTCGAAGAACCAACTTGTATTGAACAACCATTTAATTACAAAAAGTCCGATAGTATTATAACATGATATCATCTACAACTGAATAACCTAAGGGAAAACTAGTTTCTGATACTCCTAACACTTTCATAATATCTTTCAGATCCTCAAATCCCCAAATTCCCCAACTCCAATTCCAATGGAAAACCCCCAATTCTTGAACCAAAATCAACCAATCTAGAACTCCTTAACGACTACTCACTTTTAAAAAATGAAACTGGGTTCGTTGAATCTGACAGACTCGTTGACGATGGCGCTAATGGTGAGAGGATGTCGGAGAGTTTCTGGTGGGCGGTGGAGTCCGGTAGTTGTCTTCGATTTGTGTTTGATGTCTCGCCGGAAAGCAACCGGACATTAAAACTTCGGCGGCGGATGTATGGTGGCATGATATTAAAGGGGTGTTTGGGATGTTGACAGAGATTGATGCAGCAGATCTGAAGGATTACCAAAATGAAAACCATAATATGAAGGAGAAGAAGATGCGTGTCTTATAAATAATAATAATAATAATAAATATGAGGTAAGATTACCAAAATACCCTTACATTTAACAGTCAAACAACTATTGACTGACGGCATGGGGTAATTGTGCAACATAACAACAACGTTGGGGGGTAAAATTGCAATTATTTCATTAGAGGAGGTTAGAGTGCCAATTGGCTTAAAACTCAGGGGGTAAAATTGCTTAGTCTTTTTTAAATAAACCTATTCACTAAAATCGAAAAAGTAACCTTGACTAAAATCCTACACAGCTACTGAAAAGTTGAAAAGAATAATAAACAATTCAAAAATAAAAAAGTTAAATAAATAAACTAATGAATTTTGAACACCCATCAACATCATCTTCTTCCTTTATCAAACATTTCTCCTACCTGCAAATATTTACACTATTCCGACTTATGGTAATTTAGTTATGGTATAAAATCGGAAAACAAAATACACCACGAATACAGACTTGAGCCATAGCCTTTGCTACGGCTAACATTACACTGGTTCTTCCGCCCTGTCGATCACCTTCATTTCCAAGGATGGTATGTAGGTATGGGCATGCCTCTCTCTCTCATGTCGACAAAGGTCTTCCAGGAGTTTTGGTGGACCCCGTTAATGATGCTCTTATCAAATTTCTAACTTTCTTTTGTAATTCAGCTCAAGTATGGGGGAGAGTGATGTTGTCACACTTCCCTTTTCTTATTTTAAATGTCACGTTTATTTCTTAAAAATACTTGGTACTTTGATATAATGATGTGATTTACATGACGGAACATAAAATATAAATGGGGCTAAAACAATGAAAATAACATTTAAAGAAAGATTGATAAAAGTGTGATAGACCGTAGACATCACCAACTTCTCTCTATTTACCTTGTAGAAGGGATCGCTAATAACTTATGGCTGTCAAGGATTTAAAGTGATAACCTTAATGCAATGATTTGCGAACAAGAATGATAGATTTCAAGTGATCTCTTGCTTCAAAATATTGAGAGTGAGACTTGAAATAGTATTAATACATTCTTCTATATATTAAAAAGTGAAGCATTTGAACACTAATAATAATAATATATTCTTCTATATATTAAAAAGTGAAACATAATAAGTATATTAACACTATGGGGTATGGGGTGAGGTTTGGGGTGTGGGTTGGGTACAGATACCCAAGTCACCATCTCGAGTGAGGTTCGGTTTCGGCGTGGCCTCTTGGGTGGGGCTACGAGCATGACATGGCGGGATCGCATTGGCCAAGATTTCTAGCCGTTTGGGCTAGCCCTTGGCCAATGGCTATGTTTAAAAAAAAAAGGAATGAGTAAATGGTATCGGGTGTCGGTACCGGTATCAAATTTACCAAACCGGATGTATTTTCGGTACCGGTTCGACACCGGTATTTACCAAACCGGATGTATTTTCGGTACCGGTTCGGCACCGGTATTTATCGGTTTTTACCCTCAAATACCGGTGCCGTACTAGTACCGACCGTATCGAGCCGTACCGTACCATGTATATTCGGTACCGGTACCCACTTTTGGGGATTTCAGTAATGGTATTTTCGGTACCGGTTGGTACCGAGCTAATCAAATCCTGTAGCAACGTAGCAATGCAAGTAATTGCACCGTTTAGATTATTTTTCATACACACAGTAAGTAAACTGTATTTTGTTTGAATGAGGTTTTATATACACAACAACTTATTTTGCTTTATTTTTTTTTCTTTTTCTGTAATGAATGAATTTTAACATGTAAAATTAACTTGGATATTTAGATTATTGATGAACAAATCGTATCAAATCCTATAATCAAACTAGTATCGTATCGGTACCAAATTTATTATACCAAATCATTTTCGGTACCAATTTGGTACCCACATTTTGGCGTTTTCAGAATCGTTACTTTCGGTTCGACACCGGTCTAGCGCCATACCTGTATTTATTGATTTTTTACCTTCAAATACCATACTGTATTGTACCGAGCATTTTCGGTGACGGTACCTAATTTTGATGATTTTCCGGATCGGTACTTTCTGTGCCGTTACCGGTACCGAGCTCATCCATATTTTAACGTGTTAGCACCGTAATAACTGAACTGAAAACAACCGAATTTCCAACGTGTAGGACATGTGGGTCCTATTATTATATATTAGGTTATTTAAAATCGCTTTTTTTAGGACGGAGTAACTATCATTTTCACGACATTTTTATTTATGTTTTGATATTCGGTAACTGCTTACCGTTACGGACACGCGTTTTGCAGTCATTGGGTCCCCGCCGCAACGCGCGGGCAGAAAATAACTAGTTATTATTTTAAGAGAAAAATGCAATTTTCGTCCCTGTGGTATGTGTGAAACATCAACCTGAGCCACTAAATTTATTTTTTGGTTTTTTGAGCCCCTAAACTTATAAATTCCTAACACTTGAACTTGTTAATGGTAATTGGAGGTGGTAGGTGTTATAAACAGGGGATGATTTTTATTATAATATATTTATTTAATGTATAAAATGACTAAGGTACCCTCATGTGCAATGCACATGCCATATTTAACTGATAATTATAATCTGGTTAGGGCCAAAGGACGTAGAGTGTAATGAATTTTTCAAATAAAGGACCGTGGCTGTAATTATTGAAGTTAAATGTCATCCATTGCAACCCGCTACAAACATAAAGGACGAAAAGTGTAATTTACCCCTTTTACTATATTAGCCCAAAATAGGATTTTTTAACATATGTGCCCCTATGGTCTCTATAACTAACTATTTTGACACCTGAGTCTAACTCAACCCCAAACTCTGGTTAATTATTAGACACATGACATGCCCATGATGGGTATAATGGTAATTTCTGTCACACCCATTTCTATGGCGGAAGCACGAGGCGTGATCTTGAAAGGCTTTCATTGCATACGATTGGTAAACATACTACATGCTCGTAAAAATAACTCCAAATTCCAAACATTACATAGCTGAAAACATAGTTTAAGTGTTTACATCACAAGACAGCATATTGTTTGAAAAGTTTACAACTTTATTCAAAGATAAACATAAACAACATCCAGAGCAAGAGTATGACCGCGCGCACATCCACTTTAGTTACCTGAAATACATGTGAGTTTTTGGAAAATCGTCAACATAATGTTGGTGTGAATTCATGCAGTTTTTGTATTGAACGTTTGTATACTTTGTATGAAAACATGGTATGTAATTTGTATAAATCAAGTATTTCTGTAAGTATCGAGATTGTTAATGGGTTGCAAGGCCATTAACATGTGACACGACATAGAAAGCATCCAAACCATAGGCATTTTTCTAGTTGTCGATTCACGACTGAGACACAAAAGCACTACTTGGTACTAGTTATCACCAAGAGTGTGGCTGCCTGAAAACCCATTAGATCTAACCTTTTGTTCTGCGGTCTTATTATGTACACGATTAATGGTTCTTATGGTACCCTATTCGTGACACGATTTCAAGTATCATTCATTAGTTCGTGTATCCATCATACCATAACACATGTATTTTCCCCAAGTTTAAAAAGTATATAAAAGATTAAAAGTGGGGATATGAACTCACTTTTCTGTAAACATTTAGTAACATGTACTTCACCCCCGAAGTTATAAAACTGAAAACAGTTAAAGAAAAGGGGGAGCATGAACTCACAACTTTGCGTTTCTTGCGCCGTAAACTTCACTGGGTTTGCTTATATAGCGTCGTGACCTATACGTGTTTTATTAACGTTAGTCACTAGACTTGTATCGCACAAGTACAAGTCACCATCTTTCATGTATTTGTTCTTTGTTGTTAAAAATAATTTATATTTTAACTATGTATCTTACTTATATTATTTTCTCAAAAATAAATATACGTATCTTGTATTTTTCACCCGAGTTATGTACTTTTGTCCAAGAAGACATTTTCAGTTCGTAACTTGTCCGAGTTACATAATCTATTAAGAAATATATTTTCATAAATATATCTTCTTGTATTTGTCTATGCATGTTGTATGTGTATTTTTGTATTTTCACTCCTTAGGAGTATTTAGTGTATTTTCAAGTCCTAATACACTATCACATACAATACATATTACATACACTTAGCACAAAATTTGGTGATCAATAAATATATATATTTTCCTAAAAAATATACATACTTAATATCAATTTTTATCTTGAAGAAATCATCATTTCTTAACTTAAAGTTTACATAAAAATTAGGAAAACCTTGGTAAATATTTTTAGGTGAATTTTTAGGGAATAAGTTTCACCAAAACTTATATTTTTCTAAGTGTCAAAATTTTATAGAAATTTTGACATGGTTTCCCCTAAAAATGGAGGTTTCCCATGTTTTCAAAACATGTGTTTATTTTCTTTTAAATCATCATCAACATCAACAACACAATCAAGACTTACCATAAGCCAAGATCATGTAATTCACACTACATCATGAACTTGAAGTTTTTGTAAAAAGTTGCCGTAACCTTCCATGTTATTTAGTAGGTTTAGCTACCCTTTAAAACATATTTATTTGTAAATCCCATTATTAGAAGATCTGGTCATTTACAACTTGTAAGATGATTTTTCTAAAAATATTTCTTTTGTGTTTTTCTTGTTACACACATGTTTCTAGTCTTGTTTAAACACTAAAAATATGGTTAGTTTATTTAGAAGGATTAGGTTCAAACGTGAAAAAAATCCCAAGCGTGATCTGCGTGAACTGATCTGAGCCCTTGATTTCCTTAATCTTGAGATTATTAGTGAATGGCAAGATGGTAATTATTTGGTTATTTGTTACTATTTAATTAAGTGAATAAGGGTATATGTGTAATTTACTTTTTAACTTGATTGCATAAATCTCGTTTATCTCCACATTTAGGTTTCAAAATCCCACAAAAATCTCTCTATCACATATCATCGACATAAAGAAAAGCAGAGGAGACCATCGATCCCTAAACAATAAACGAACCCTAAATCCATCCTCGTCGTCCGCCTCCCACCGCCACCACCACCTAAAAGCAGAGGAGACCTCTCGTCGTCGCGTTTCCGGTGACGTCAGCGGCGGCGAAGCTGAACAGATCTACCGCCGACGATACATATAGGAAACACACCACTTACTGGTTGTTTATTTTGAAGATTCAAGTGGATTAGGGTGTTTATTTTGAAGATTCAAGTGAATTAGGGTGTTTATTTTGAAGATTCAAGATTCAAGCTGAACAGATCTACCGCCGGCGACGTCAGCAGCGGCGAAGCTGAACAGATCTACCGGCGAAGCTAAACAGATCTATCGTCGTCGATTACAGGTATACCGGCTCAAATCTGAATGGGTGTTTATTTTAAAGATTCAAGTGAATTAGGGTTTAACATAATTTTGAGTTAGTTGATATTTCAATTTAATATATTGTTGAGTTAATAAAGTTGTGTCATTGATTTAAGGGATTAGAGTTTTGATGATCAAGTTTGTTATCACTTTTGGGATTTTCTTGTAACTGTAGCATAATGTTTTTTAGGCAAACTATTACATACCTGCATACCCGCTAAAGAATATGATGTGTTTGCACTTTTATAACTGAACATATGTGATTTGCTTCTCAGCTTACTCGTTACAATTCAAGGCATGCCAGTTCATTATAACTGAACATATGTGACCGCTTTTACAATTCAAGGCATACCAGTTCATTATAACTGAACATATGGGATTTTATTGGATTATTTACCTAGTTTTTGTTGTGATAGGTTTTTAATTGTTTTTGCTGGTTTTTGTGCTTGTAGTTTTTTTGTAGATTGGAATTGTGAATTTGATTAGCGTATGTGTGGATTGTAAAAGTTCGAAAACACGATCGCCAATGGATGAATAAGTTGAAAAACTTGTTTGGATTATCTTGATGTTGAATGGTTAATCGCCGTCGTTATCAATAGTGGGTTCGGGTTTAGTTTCTTTTTTTATACCATTGTACACACGTGTATTCCGATTATTGGTACAATGTTTAATGCAATGTACACATGTGTATTCCGATTTTGCTATGTTTTTAATGTGATGTACACATGTGTATTCTGATTTTGCTCTGGTTTTAACGCGATGTACACATGTGTATTCTGATTTTGCTATGTTTTTAATGCGATGTACACATGTGTATTCTGATTTTAACGCGATGTACACATGTGTATAGCGTCTGTTTTTGTGATATCTCCGAATTTTTTGTGTGTTGAATGTGTAAGGTTGTTGATGTACACTTGTGAATTATGCAAAATATTAGTTGCTGAGTTTTTTTTTTTTGTGCTATTATAGGAGATGTCGTAAGGAGAAAAGTGGAGATGGAAGGTCGATAAGGATGATTCACGTATGAGGTCGATAAGGATGATTCACATATGTTTCTTTGCTTGGTCGATAAGGATGCTTCAGCATACAACGGTGGCGAATAGTTGTAAAAGATTATGTTTTTTGTTTTTTTTATTATGTTGGGTTTATTGTTTTTACGAAAATGGAACTTGTAATTATATGTTTTTTTGTTTGGTTTGGAAAACATTATGGAACTTGTAATTTGTTAAATATAAAATAGTTTTACAGGTATTGTTTCTATGTATGTATTATGTAGCTAATTACACATATGTACGATGCTGAGTACACATGTGTACTGTTCTTTTTATATCCAAGTACACATGTGTATACCGTTGAAATATGAAGGTTACGTGGATCTTAAAAATCAAAATTTGAATTCTGGTGATGAAATCTGAAATAAAAATTAAAATTGAAATATGGTGATTTGTTGTTTGTTTTGATAATTATCTTATTAATAAATAAAACATAATGTGGATAATGAATGAATTTAAATTAGGAAAGATGTAACTTAATTCAATTATTAAAATAATGATTTAAATCTAATTTTTTAAATAATTACAATCCTACCCTTAATAACTAAAAAGGAAATCAAGGGCTCAGATCAGTTCACGTAGTTCACGCTTGGGAGGTTGTTCACGCTGGAACCCTACCCTTATTTAGAAACCATGACTTTGTAAATCTTATAAATAAACTTGGTTTCTTGGGAAAATTATTTTTGTAATCATCTATTTACAAGATTTGTACTTTGTTTAAATCATCTTTACATATGAAAACCAATTTCATCATTCAAGTTCATGAAGACATAAAGCATGATGATCTTGGTCTTTCACAAGATCACCACTTTAACTTACTAGATCATGTGTTTAATCACAATCTAGTAGGTTTTTTATGATGTCTAACATCACTAACACAAATCATCATTCATCAAGAAGCAAATCATCATCATTTACATGTATTTTTATGTATTTAAGCTTATGTTAAAGTATCATGATCATGTTCTTTAGTGTTCATCAAGTTTATCATCGTTCATCATCTTTTAACTATCAAAATATGAAGTAACAAAGGGTTATGAGAGTCTTACAACTAGCTCTAAGGCTAGGGATGAACTCTTGAAGATGAAGATAACAAAGATGGTGGATAAAAGCAAATGAAGAAGGTCCTTCAAGATCCACAAGCTCTAAACCTCCTTAAACACCTTCTTGCACCTTGTGACTAACTTGGAATGGATGAACAAGGTTTGAAGGTGGTGGTGATGTGTGTGGTTGGCTACAGCCATGAGGAAGAGAGGGAGAGGAGAAGGTGGTGTGTGGTTGATGATGAACACAAGGTCTTTTTATAACCATGCTATATCTTCACAAGATCTTCACAATCTTAGAAGATCTTATAATATCTAAATGAATCCAAGGAAGATTACGATGGATTTTGTAGGATCTTGAAAGGATTATGGTGGGGTCACTCCATTGTGACCGTCCACAATATAGGGGGGGGGGGGTAAAGTGTAAATTTCAATCGCCAATTTCATAAATAAGTTAGTTTTCAAGTATAAAGTTTAGGGATTTAATGTGTTATTATGTTATAAGGGGTGTTATGGTGTTCGGGGATCATAACTAGTTCAGAAACATTAAAACAATGCTTCTAGTAATATTTTGATGTTTCGGGTAATGTCCGGTTGTTCGGTTAGATACTGGTTCATTAAAGTGCTAAATTGCACCGTTTAGTGTCCTTTAAGTACCCTTTTGTGACGCTTTTAACTCCCGACACTTAGGAAAGTATTCAGGACTAATTAGTCATATTTTTACATGTTACTAACTCAATAAAATGCTGAATTTTGCTGAAATTTATGAAATTCAGCATTTAAAGTGTGTTTCGGGTGCTTTTCAGTGCGTATTTTAGCTTCCGAAAAGTCTATATGTTAACCCTTGTATATACTCTTGGGTTTCAATGTATTTTAGACTTTGGACCTACTCCTAGGCCCCAATTCTGTTGTCTGACTGCTTTCTGCAGAATTGTTGACACAATGTGTCTTACCGGTGAGTTTACTAGTATTTCTGACGCAACACTATCATTAATGCATAAAGCAATATTTGTAGTATAAAACGTGCATGAATTCACAAGTATAGCATGTAATCAGACAATGTTAACATTTAAGCACATAATTGCAGTTATTAAGTATTAATTAAATTGTACGGAAATTACCAGTTTTGTGCCAGTTGTCACAGGGGATGATTTTTATTATAATATATTTATTTAATGTATAAAATGACTAAGGTACCCTCCTGTGCAATGCACCTGCCATATTTAACTGATAATTATAACCTGGTTAGGGCCAAAGGACGTAGAGTGTAATGAATTTTCCAAATAAAGGACTGTGACTGTAATTATTGAAGTTAAAGGTCATCCATTGCAACCCGCTACAAACATAAAGGACGAAAAGTGTAATTTACCCCTTTTACTATATTAGCCCAAAATAGGATTTTTTTAACATATGTGCCCATATGGTCTCTATAACTAACTATTTTGACACCTGAGTCTAACTCAACCCCAAACTCTGGTTAATTATTAGACACATGACATGCCCATGATGGGTATAATGGTAATTTCTCCTCCCCTTTTATTGCCTTTATAAAGAAAACCCAGCTCTTGAACAAAACATCATCATCTGCATCTCTTTCCTTCCCCTCTTCATTTTCTCAAAACCCTAGCCCCAATTTCCTATTTTTTTATACAACACACACACCTTATCTCCATTTTCACCACACATAACACACACTTGCGTGTGTAGTTACTAGAGAGATCGAGATAGAGAGATGAAACCAGTGGAGATTTTTGTATGCACACATCACGAGATTTAAACAGTTGTTCTTGTAAACATTATCGTCGCCAAAGTTGTTGAAGATTTGAGAGTTAGGGTTTCATTTGAAGACGAAGACGATGCTGATGGTGGCCGGGTCAGGTGTGGGTGACGCGATGGTTGTTGGATTTGGTGGGTCAGCCGGATTTGGGAGTGTATGGTAGTGGTTTAACGACGCCACCAACTCTGTATGTCCCAGATCTGAATCGGATTTGGTGGGTTTTATTCGAACACACAAAATACTGAATCTGAATCACCCACTCTTTAACGACATCACCATCTCCCTATGTTCCAGATCTGAATCACCCAGATATCAGTAAATTTTAAAACTGTAACGTAGAAACTGCTATTCTTGAGATTGATTGATTGATTGCTTGTCCGTCCGTTGATTTGAATTTAGAATATGTTAATGTGTGATTCAGTTCTGATTGAAGATGATGATGGTTAAAGGTGATGGGTTAGAAGATGATGATGATTGAAACCATGGGTTAGAAGATGATGGTGATTGAAACCCTTTTAAAACCCCTTTCCAGGAATCGGTTTTCTTGGGCATATGTATGAAGAAAAAAGTGAAATTTGAGGGGAAATTGGATTGTTACAGAGTGGGATTGAAGAGGGTTTTGGGGAAGAAGATGAAAGAGAAGGGGTTTTGATAAATATGTCATTGGATACTTGTTGTGCTGTGTGTAGTGTTGATCACGTTTTGTTTTCATCCCAAAATTATCTGCAGATGTGGGTTAAAAAGAAATCAGGAAGAAGGAGAAGTGATAAATTACCATTATACCCATCATGTGTATGTTATGTGTCTAATAATTAACCAGAGTTTGGGGTTGAGTTAGAATCAGGGTCTAAAATAGTTTGTTATAGAGACCATGGGGGCACATATGTCAAAAAAATCTTATTTTGGGCTAATATAGTAAAACTGATATAACCACAAGGGCCAAAACGTAATTTACTCTTATTTTATATTAAAACTAGAAAATAAAAGCAAATAATAGAAAATCAGTAGGGAATATCAAGAGCACGGAGAATGTTGTTTTGAATCTTTGAATCCACTTGGGATGAATTCTAGTTAGATTATTGGTAACTGGTGAGGTTAATTAACTAAAAAAGCTAGCTCCTAGCTAAAGTTACAGACAAAATTTTATTAGATCTACAAATTATGACTTTAAGGTTAAAATAGAATTAGAGCCGATTAAAGATAACTCATTATCGAATCTTACTAGAAGGTTCTTTTTAAGGAACAATCCCCTAATTTTGGGTTAGTTACATTTAACTACTCTTCTTTCCTCTACATTCTTCCCATGGATGCGAATCTCTAAAGGCCATATCTCCGTCTCACTTCAAAGATCGCCAATGATATATCTAAATGCTTCCCATGGGTGCTAATGACACTTGTGATTAATTAAGGTGATTGATCTTTATT
>JARYGA010061347.1:0-59900 GCA_030545235.1 Helianthus tuberosus | reverse complement strand
TTCATGTTTGATTAATAAAACGAAACTTCAATTGCCATGGATTTGAAACAATTAATTCTGTTACAACACTCCCCGACGTTTCCGCCACGTTTTGTATGTTCTACGTGGTCGGGGTGTGACAACAGTGGTGGACGATGGTGGTGGTGATGGACGGTGGTGGGTGGTGATGGACGGTGGTGGGTGGTGGACGATGGTGGTGGACGTTGGTGGTGGTGGGTGGTGGACGGTGTTGGTGGTGATGGACGGTGGTGGACAGTGGTGGTGGGTTGTGACGTTTAACCCTTTGTAGACCTTAGAAGATCTTAGAAGTGGTTGGGTCAAGTCTGCACCAAGAAGAGCTTGCACAGACGTTTTTTAATGAAATGTCTTTGGTAAAACAAACAGTCCACGCGTGACAAAGTCTAGGCGTGACAAAGTGTGCGCGACGTAGAAAGAAGAGCCTGCGCAAAGCTTTTCAGAAAACACAAATAGCACCGTAGTTGCTACAACGGCATCATACAAAAACCCATTTTTTTACGAATTTGGTACGTAACTAATAACGTCTAATCCTTTTGGCTCTGACATTCCTTCGAAGAAACTTTATATGTAGTGACTCTGTTAAAGCTACTCGTTATTGCACGTTGCCACAAATCCAAGTTAATACTTTTGGCTCTGAAATTCCTTCGTAGAAACTTTATATGTAGTAACTCTGGTAATGCTACTCGTTATTGCACGTTGCCACAAATTCAAGTTAATACTAATTGATCAATACTAACTTACTACTGATCTTACTTGCCATTGATGGAACAAGTTAGTAGCAACTTACCTTCGATAATTGGTTCCCAATGATGATGATTTCAAAGCAAATTTTCATCGGCCATGGCAATCTGAATCAACTTTTTAGCACGACCCTCACCTATTGTTCATAGGTCTCTGAAATTTATATTTATATACTATTAATTTGCAACAAGTGAGTGCATTAGTAAGTTGTAAGTTGTGCATTAAGGGTTTGTCTTGCAAGGTGTTATTATACATTTATATTGTTTGGTTGTAAATTGTGCTTAAGTGGTTGTACCTTAATCAAATAATGGTTTCATTACCTTACCAAATTCAATTTGTTTTGTATGCATGTATAGTTGTAAGTTGTGCTTAAGTGGTTGTACCCTAATCAAATAATGGTTTCATTATCTTACCATATTCAATCGGTTTGATCCATTCAAAGTTATGTTGTTTTATTTGTAGATTATTATTATTTATAATAATCTAATTAATTTAGCCAAAATCTTGTATAAATATAATTTTCAACATATTGATGCAATGGTTGTTGTAATGTATGCATTATGGTTTATATAGTGGTAATGATATATATTATATATAGATTACGATGAACCTGTCAAACGGGAAAAATAGACGCGGGTTCATCGTAACGTGCGAGTACTAGATCAACTTAGTTATTTTATTCCATGTTTTACGTTTCGGTTTAATTTCTTCGCATTAACACGACGCAACTTCAGTGTCGGTGATCGCTGGCAATAGTGTGGAATTAGTGCTCGCCCCCGCCGCAACGCGGGGGGTGCTTAATACTAGTTAAAATTGTTTTGAACGAGCGTGTACTAACTACTAAGTACCTTTTGAATGATATCAATATTTATTAAAATTTCTTCCTTTGGTCTAAATTAATAAATTCCAATTAATTTTGTCTAGATGACACTTAAATGACCAAGAGAGATTAGTAACCTACAAGATAAAATAAATAAATATATAAAATAAAGAAAAAACAGATGTTCAGCCTTCGTTCGTTCAGTTTTTAAAAACCACTAGAAAGGAATAAATTTTCCTAAAAATAAGGTGGTCACCACGAACTAAACAGATGGAATAAAAACTATAAAGAACAAACAAGGGACATTGGAAACATCCATGAGAATTCGTACTTTTATGCTTATAATTATGCGGTAACCTTTTTACTGGACAAGGCAATATACACCATGGTTAGGCTTAGTTGATTATCCAGAAGTTTTAGTTGCAAACTAGGATTAATGGTGTAATTAAAGCATCGTTAGGTTATTTAGAAATCATCAAGAATGTCAAATTTATATCTGGCCTAACAATGCTTTTTGCGGTTTAAAAGGTATTTTCTTGGAACTATTGAACCCAACGGAAAGAGAGGTGAGATGTAGTGTAGAGTTTATTATGAAAATCAGGTGTCACATATGATTTATATGGATCTTTTGAAGAAGGCAACTGCTAAAACCAAATGTAGGAAGAAAATAAACAAAAACGATAACTAGGCAAAACATACTCTCCTAGGAATCTTAAGTGACAGGTGACCATTTACAAGGCAATTTTGTACCTAATATATGAACATATGCATAACTGCATATGTATATATGATTCATACCGAGTACCATATCGTAATAACCCATACAAACAATGAAATATTTTCAGCTAGTACTGCTGCTACAATTTTTTTTAATTGGGTTAGTGAATGCTACACAAAATAACAGCCAGTGCCCAGAAAAATGTGGAAATGTTACCATACATTACCCTTTTGGAATCAAAGAAGGCTGCTATATGGACAAATCTTACTACATAGAATGCGACTCGGCAACACTAGTTCCCCGCTTGAACCAAACTTTCAGCTTGGTGATTCGTGAAGGATCAACTCGGTTTTTAGAAGTTCTAGAGATAAAACTAGATGGCCATCTAATAGTTAATCTCCCTATAGCTCATGCTTGCTACAACAAGTCAGGGGGGTTACTTTATGGTTCAGAAGTATCATATCATGTGCTCAGGTTCCCATTCTCAAGCACACTAAACAACTTTGTCGGGGTAGGAAGAGACGTTAAAACGGGTGTCAAACTTACAGAGCCTATTGTGACTACATCGTGTCTAACAAACGTTTGGAAAATAAGTAATGCTAAAAATGGGTCATGCCTAGGCCTTGGTTGTTGCAAAACCCGCATTCCAGTTCCAAACATGACATATGCAAAAGTTTTTGTCAAACCCACCAAAAACAGCAAAAAACCACCAGATTATAAAATGTGTGGTTATGCTTTCATTGTGGATAAAGATAAGTATAACTTCAACAATGGCGATTATAGCACTTTGAGCACCAACAAGTCCTTCCCAGCGGTTCTTGAATGGTCTATTGCAAATACATGTGAAGAAGCTCAAAAGGACAAAGTAACATATATGTGTCAAGACAACAGTGTATGCGTAAATGGAGAAGATAATTTTTTTGGATATCGTTGCAATTGCTCACCGGGATTCAGCGGAAACCCATACATCAAGGGTGGATGTCAAGGTACTCTCTACACTACATTTGTTTTGCAACAAAATGACGTATATACAAGATACTATTTATCCCAACAACTGTTTAATTTTGTGTTTTAATTTAGATGTCAATGAGTGTGAGTCTGAGGAACATAATGATTGCTTGCTTGGACATTGTAAGAACACATATGGGGGTTTTTATTGTGCTTGCCGAAATGGGTACCACGGTAATGCTAAAAGAGGTGGACAGTGCACAAAAGAAAAAGCAGATGTTGGATCAGTCATTAAAGGTAATTATACAAATACAAGGGAATTGAATATGGTCTGGAGTAAGCACAATGAGATAGAACAGCTGAAGTAGCTAGCTACCCCTTTGATGAAAAGTAAAAGACTAATATTAAAACTATTGATGCAGGTATTAGTGAAGGTGTTGCAGGTGCAACTTTGACAATGATTTTTGTGTTATGGGGAGTCAAGCATAGGAGAAAAATCGAGGTTAGAAAGGACTTCTTCAAGCAAAATGGTGGTATCATGTTGAAGAAAATGTTATATACATGCAAAGATACTGCCAACCAAGCGACCATATTCACAGAAGAAGAGTTGAAGAAAGCAACAGACAGCTTTAACGATGCCAACGTTATAGGGCAAGGCGGTTATGGTACTATTTACAAAGGATATTTAACAGACAAGACAATTGTAGCTATCAAGAAGTCTAAAGTAATTGACCAAAGCCAAGTGAAGCAGTTTGTGAATGAGGTGATCATTCTATCAAAAATCAATCATCCAAATATTGTAAAACTCCTTGGATGTTGCCTAGAAACACATGTCCCCTTGCTTGTGTATGAATATGTAACCAATAACACCTTATGCCACCACATACATACAAATCCTATGTTGACATTAGAAAAACGGCTAAAAATATCTGAAGACACTGCTGAAGCTCTTTCCTACATGCATTCAACCTTACAGATTATCCATAGAGATGTGAAGCCGTCGAACATATTGATGAGTGATGATTTCACTGCAAAAGTTTCTGATTTTGGGATATCAACATTTGTTCCTCCTGGTAAAACCCATCTATCAACATTTGTAAAAGGAACCATGGGCTATGTGGATCCTGAATACTTTCGAACCTGTAAATTAACGGAGAAGAGTGATGTTTATAGTTTTGGAGTTGTTCTCGTAGAGTTACTTACCAGAACAGATATTCGTTCTTTAGAGATACCGCTAACAATCTATGCTGGTGCAGCAGCATACTTTGCTTCGCTACTGGAACAAAATGGATTAGTTCAAGTTCTTGATGATCAACTGAAAAGAGACGAGTATACTGAGGTGGTGAAATCTCTTGCCAAGTTAGCAATTAGCTGCCTTGACCTTGAAGGGAAGACAAGGCCCACAATGGAAGAAATAAAACACGAGTTGAAAGAACTAAGATATCTTCTGTTGTCCATGGAAGCTGATAGTATATAGGTAGAATTTAGAACACAGTCACATATACATACCTGAGACCTATTTGTAAGGCTAAAAGTTCTACTACTAATAATAGTAAGTGGGTATATCCTTCTTTTTAGTTTTTTTTTGTTCACATTAAACCTCCTATTAACACCAGGAAACTTAACTATTTTTGCATTGTCTCCCCAATTACTCTAATTCATTAACAATATTCTTAGGACTACATGACAAGTAGAACTTGTTTTTGTCGGATGACAATGAACTCATATTATTCTCTGGAACTATATTCATAATAACAAAATAAAAATGTATTTTTGGTTAAGTGTTAGAAAGACAAAAAAAGTTGACTGCTGTTTATCCCACATAGGATCAAGATAAAACTTGACATGAGCTTATAAATGGCAAGCTTTCTTGCTTATTTTGTAACTGAGCTTCACCGATTTCGTGCCAACACACAGTAATTCGACACTTTCGTCCATATAATCCTTCAAAGGAGCAATATTGATACTAGAATGGTAACTGTTGTTATAAGAGAACTCAATTAACGACAGATGAATATCCGAGTTCCCTTTGAAATCGATAACACACGAATGTAGTATGTCTTCTAGAGTTTGTATATTACGCTCAGACTGACTATCAAGCTGCGGATGATAAGCAATACTGAGATCAAGTCGAGTGCCCAACGCCGATTGCACAGCTTGCCACGTATGAGAGGTAAAACATCCATCACGATCGGAAATGATACTCAATGGTACACCATGACGACTCACCGTTTCATCGATATAGATACGGGCAAACTTTTCGTTTTTATAATCTTCATGAATCTGTATGAAGTGAGCGGACTGCGTCACCAATCAACAATAACCCAAATAGTGTCATAGCCACTGGAGGTGCGAGGTAACCCGGTAATAAAATCCATGATTATGTTTTCCCACTTTCAAACTGGAATTTCGGGCTACACAAGCAAACCCGAGGGTCGTTGATGTTCCACCTTTACTTTGGAGCAGGTAAGACACTTCGAAACAAACACAACTATGTCTTTCTTCATTCCAGACCACCAATAAATAGTTCAGAGATCCTGATACATCTTCTCAGCACCCGAATAAATTAATGGGCTTTGTTTATTAAGAAAGCACAAAGATCAGTACGATCAGCACTAGTACATAATTGATTAAAAGATGCTATAGGTGTTCTCAAAAGATGAGGTTTCTCTTTCTAACCGCGTCTTATGGGTGTTTTGAAAAAGAGTTATGTTTGTTTTAAAAAAAAACATGGGTCAAAAGATGCGGTTCTTATGTAACCGCATCTTATAAGTGTTCTGAAATATATCAAGAGCCAAAAGATGTGGTTATAGAACCACATCTCTTGATATAATGGTAAAAAATAAGAAATAATAATAAAAAAAGTATCAAGTAAATACTAATATTGATTAATAAATAAAAATAAGTATATACTAATTGTATGTGTATACTTGATTTTTTTAATGATATTAAATAATAAAATATAAAAAACGTTTTCATATATATTAATAATAATAATAATAATAATAATAAATAAATATTTTTCTTAGGATAAACAAATTACTTTTTCATGATTACAAATATTTATTGTGTATACAGATACGTACATATATATTTTTATATGTACAATGTATGTATATATGTATGTGTTAGTGTATGTATATGTGTGGGTATTGATGTATCGTTAAATGATTAATAAAATAGGGTTTAATTGATTTTAATATATATTGATGACAACGTTCAAGTTGCTCAACTACGGTTGTTCACGCTCTATTTTTGTCAATGAAGGGCTTTAAGGATCATCAGTGATCTATTAGGATGATTGATGGACCAATTAGGCCAATATGGTCAATTAGGGTTGTTCATGTTACATTAGTGTCAATGAAGCTTGTTTAGGATAATTAGTAGTCCTTTAGGATGATTGATACATCAACTAAAACAGTGGAAGTCACCTAGGGTTGTTCATGCTACCATTTTGTTAATGAAGGACATTTAGGATGATCAGCAGTCCATTAGGATGATTGCTAGGTTAATTAGGGCTAGTGGTGGTCAACTAGGGTTGTTCATGTTCCATTATTGTCAACGAATGTCGTTTAAGATGACCAATGGTCTATTAGAATGATTAATGGGCCAACAATGGTCAACTAGGGTTGGTCATGCTACATTATGTTGATGAAGGTTGTTTATGATGAATAATGGTCTATTAGGATGATTCATAGATCAATTAGGGACAACGGTGGTCAACTAGGGTTATTCATGCTACATTTTTTGTCAATGAAGGAAGTTTAGGATGATTAATGGTCCATTAGGATGATTGATAAGTCAATTAGGGCCACTAGTGGTCAACTAGGGTTGTTTATATTCCATTATTGTCAATGAAGGGCGTTTAGGATGATCAATGGTCCATCAGGATGGTTAATGGGCCTATTAGGGCCAACGATGGTTAACTAGGGTTGCTCATGTTCCATTATTGCCAATGAAAGGCGTTTAAGATGATCAATGGTCTATTAGGATGATTAATTGGCCAATTAGGGCTAGTGTTGGTCAAGTAGGGTTGTTCATGCTAAGGGCATTAAGAATGATCAATGGTCCATTAGGGTGATTAATGAACCAATTAGGGTTAGTAATGGTCAACTAGGGTTGTTCACGCTACATTAGTGTCAATTAAGGTTTTTAAATGATTAATGGTCCATTCGAATGAATGATAGATCAATTATGGACAACGGGGGTCAACTAGGGTTGTTCATGCTACATATTTTGTTAATAAAGGTCGTTTAGGATGATTAGTGGTCCATTAAGATTATTGAAAGGTCAATTAGGGCCACTGGTGGTCAACTAGGCTTGTTCACGTTCCATTATTGTCAACAAAGGGCGTTTAGGATGATCAATGGTCCATTAGGATGGTTAATGGGCCAATCGGGGCCAGTGATGGTTAACTAGGGTTGTTCATGTTCTATTATTATTATTATCACCAAAGGGTGTTTAGGATGATCATGGTTCATTAGGATGGTTAACTGGCCAATTAGGGCCGGTGACAGTCAAATAGGGTTGTTCATTCTCCATTTTGTCAATAAAGTGCATTAAGGATGTTCAATGGTCCATTAGAATGATTGATGGGCTAAGTAGGGACATTAAGTATAGAAGTTGGGTATGTGGTGATATTTAATAAAGAATAATCATAGATCTAAGAAGATAAAAAATAAGATATGAATGAAAAACAATTTCATCATCACTGATTCATTAACCTCCATGTATTTTGTATCCACAGAGTTTTAACATCATAGACCCATGACAATCTAAACCAACCGATATCGTTCCAAACCGAATCGATACCCATTGAATTCTTGTGGCAACGTACCAACGCAACGCAATGCCTGTAGCAACGTACTGCCCATCAAAATCCTGTGGCAACGTACCACCGCAGAATTCCAAAATTCCCAAAATTCCCCTCTAAAACATTCCCACCTCACAAAACCTAATCGACATTCACCAACACCTTCTTGAAAAGCTCTGGCGATTCAACGATACTTGTTGCGACGCCACCATTTGAGACTGCCATTGCCGGTCACCGGACAACCAGACGAAGCGAGACTCGTCACTGCCACACACCGTTTGACACGACAACCATTTTCAACTACTTCTCCCGCTCCTCTTGCCGCTGAGCAAAACGAGCCAAAAATTTGTCTGGATTGTCACCAACGCTTCTCGTTAGTTTGTTTTATTTCAATACCCAGGGTTTAGTTTTTTTGTGATATGGGATGCCCATTCTGGAAGGCGATTTTTAAACGATTCAGTCAGTCACTGATGCGTATGAGAATAATTTAATTTTTATTTGTTGTCAATTTCATTAATATTTTTTTCCTAGTTCAAAGTTAATGTATTTATATATAATTAGTGATACTCTTTTAGTATTAACAATTGTTTCAAGTTTTTGGGTTATTAATTCGTTTTCATATGGTTTTAATATTAGTGATACTCAACCACGTACATTTTTGTTGTTACGTTTTGATGTTCAGAGTCGAGCTATGATGCAAATAACCTAACTCATGTAGTTATATTTTGTTTATATTAAGAATTTATTTATCGATTGTCATGGTGCGCGGTACGTCCCAACTCAACACATAGTTTTACCACGCTCCTAGTTATAATGATAATAATAACCGAATATAGAATATTTTGATAAAAAAAATAAAAAATTAATAATTAATATTAACAATTAATAAAAAAAGTCTTATAAATTGGGGGTGTTTGGGATTCCTTCTCAAAAACAACTTATTAAGTTACATAAGTCACTAGGTTATCACCCGCGAATACTCGCGGATCGGAAAATTTAATTTGCATTAATCGAATTGTCATTAAATAAAATAAAAACACATGTTTTCAAAGGTTTTTGATGAACACGTTTGAGAGAGAGAGTATGAACAAATTCGTGAGTGAGAGAGAGTATGAACGAATTCGTGAGTTCTTGATGTTATTGTGATTGTGTAACCTTTATCTCTCTAGTTATCTCTCCTTATTTGAGAGGGGGAGAGAGAGAGAGGGTATGAACGAATTCGTGAGTTCTTGATGTTATTGTGAGTGTGTGACCTCTATCTCTCCTTATATACATCCAAATGGAAACTGTTGGTTAGATAATAAGGGTAATTACGTCCATCAAATAATTACTAACTAATCTAATAAGGAATAAATATATTTTGATCAAATGTACAATATAAATGATAATGATAGTCTTCTAGTTAAAATAATTTATGAAGTATAAGACGTTGGCCTATCGTTTTAATTGCACCCATTTAGCCGTTATATTAGGTGCGACACTGCCACCAGTTGCAGCTGCAATTAGGTCTGTGATATCTTTACCCTTGATTTCCTTCGGTAACAATTCAATTCTACCTTCATCTTCATTAGCTCCAACTACAGTTTACAACTTAAAGGTTACTTCAAATTTTGCACAAACCACATACATGTATTAATTGAAGTAAAAATTGTCACGCCTAGCTCAATCAGATAGCATATTTGGAAAAGGAAAATTAAAAATCTACGCCATACAAAAAAGCTTCACTCATTACATCAACAAAAAGTCATTTATCCTCTAAATGTAATGTGACCACTTTTTGTACCTGTAGAATGTTAAAGCATGTTATCAAACATAATTTAATAATTAATCATTGAACATGAAACTACTGATGAGATTCAAGTTACTCAAAAGCCATAGAACCAAGATTCAGCCTATATCAAAATGATCAACTCAGCAATCAGATTGAATTCAAGTTTAATCATAATAATGTTAGATCAATCACTTGCATACGTGTGGGAAATAAAAGTCATTGTAACATTCTTGTTCAAACGCGAAATAAAACCCTGTTGAATCACTGTTTTTTTTACTAAGGTAGCAATTTTGACAAAAACTGATTGACACTAACAAAAAGAAAGCAACATATTGCTCGATTTTTATTAATATATTAAGAGCAAAATTCTGATAGAGAGAACACTCAAATTCAACAAACATTAGCACTCAAGTCTCTAAGCAACAAAAACGCACCTTATTGAAGCAATGATAGAGAAATTCTAAAATTCCTATCAAAACACAATCTGTATGACCACAATATACTTTTGAAAGCGATAGCAACTTAGCACAATATTAACTACTTTAGATTCAATTATTAGTTCCATAACCTTTTAAGTTCTACTAAGATTCAGTAACCAAAGTGGCTTAGGAGAAATCAAGCATATTTTTTTTAAAACTAATCTATCTTACCAATTGAATGATCTTATTAAAGATCCACCATAAGCCAAGAATATTCATGAAGCTCTAATAACCTCTTTGAAACATTAAAATCTTCTATTTAGTACCTAATGCAAAAGTAGCTCTGTTATAGTGTTATTAAAACCCAAAATGCTTAGATTCGAGAAATCTTTAAATCTTTAGGATGATTTTTGCTTACCAACTGTGGGTTCTCAGATGAATGAGTTTGCTACTCACTTCCTTGCTTCTATCTTCGACCGATAACCGTACCAACAGTACCAGACCGATCATACCTTCATTGTAGTGGTACCGGTATCATCATTTGTTGTTGTCGAACTGACATGTTTTTCATTATTTGCACATGTGCTTGAAGCTTCTTTAAGTAGTCTATTACTTCATCCAACATTGAAGCTTTATCCGTCTGTATAAAAAATTTCCAGATTTAGGTACTTTTCACACTAAAATGATTAGAAAAAAGGTACATGTTGACTTATGAAGTCAAAGTTCTAATTTATAACTTTAAATCAGGATAAAAAATGATCATAGTTTTCAATCTTTTTTGATAATCTACTTTACTTTATGCTATTTTCTATACATGGATAGGTCTTGGTACAAAATTATTCAAGAAATGAATAATAATTTCAGATATGGAAGTTGGTAGGATTGACTTTAAAAGTCAAACAGCAAAAAAGAAGTTAAGAACACATAAATTAAATTCTGACCTTATTAGCGTTAGGCACAAGCTTCTGTAGAGCTTTCATCTTCTGGTTGATCCGTTCTCTTCTTCGCTAAAATAACGATATATCACATAAGATCACATTTAGTGGTTTAAAATTTCCAAATTTTGGTAATGCGATCGGCCGGTAAATAATATTACATAGATAATATTTTGGTTCATACAGTGGTTTAAATAACCAGAGCCCCTACCCGACAAACAATCGATATAATGGGCTCTATTAAACCCCTTCCACCCAACTAATAAAATCAGGTGGTGGGCCATCAAAACCCATAAACAACATCGAACATAGCCAACTCTTTTCACGGATTGGAGCTGGTCAAAACTGATAGAAGGCTGGCTGATTTATAAAGAATGAAACTGACCCACATAAATGAAACTGGCCCACATGGGGCATAAAAACCTTGACAAAATGGACACCAAATAGGGCACACGTAACAACTAAAAAACTTGTGATTACTTCCCAAATCCACCACTAAAATGCCACGAGATAGACTTGTCGGTCCCACAAATTTCTTGAATTTTAGACTCATAAACTCTCATCCCCGAAACAAAAGAAGACCCATAATACCCATAAAAAGAACCAATTCACCAAATTAAACCGAAACACTAAAAAACAGAAACAAAAGAATTAAACCGCCACAGCATACCTTCGAACAACAACATTAAATTACTTTTTGTGGGACCGTTTCGCAACAACCAGGTCATGATACTTACCCAAATTTATAAGCATAGAATGAGCTGAATCAGTGGCGACCTAAAGCGTATCTTAAAAAATGTAAAGAAGAACCAAGTGCCTCTTTGTCTTTGATGTGTGCTTCCTGTGAACAAAATTAAGATGCTATTAACCTTTGACTAAAACACTATATTATCACAAGAATAATCTATATTATTATTATTATTTCTAAATAGAAACTTAAGTGGAGGTATGCAATAAAAACACATTTTTGTGGGTTCAAGAATACCTGCGAATCAATCTGACCCGACCAATTTGTAATTCAATAATTTTAACCTCTTCACTCATTGATCAACAATAAGTCCCATTATTATCACACTTTGATTATATAAAAACCAACCACAAAATGAAGATGCCATGTCTAATTTGTCAATCGTCATGATTTGTTACCACAATTTTTTAACTTGGAATGTAGTCTACATGCTAAATTTCATAAAGATTCAAAACCAGGTTAAGTAAGACCCGATATTGTAGGCTATTCACATCTCCTAACAGCTATATATAGACAAAAAAAGGAGTTGTGCACACATATATAAACATAAAGAGACAGTCACAGTCAGCTGTACAACAGGTACGCGAGATAAAGGCTTACACGAGAACCCAAAAAAACGAACAGCAACGGGAATCCAACTTCAGCCATGTGTCTCTTAATTTTTAGCAAATCCTGCAAGTTAACATCAAAATAGAACACATGAGATTAATATAAGGGTGAAACTTTAAGTTATTTGCTATGGTACACATATGACTGACATTACAACATTTTGATCATTTGGAGGTGTCCAATGATAAATCTATGTTGCCGCAATTATAGTTCCGCATCGATGCATTATCTGCATATGTCATGCTTGAACTTCCTTCTGAACACTTTCTCTTTGAACGCGCGTTTGTTGTCTCTTCTTTTTCATCAACGAATAAAATGAACGTTTTAATGGGTCCTGATTGGATGTTTTTTCCACTTGACGTCGTATTGTTAGTGCAATGTATATGATAAGTGCAAGAAAGCAAGGCATTCCAAATATAAAAAACCGGCCTTGAAAGCTTGCTAATTCCAGCATGTCAACTTCAAATTTTGTTCCTTGTGAGCTGCACGTGCTTCAAATTTTGACAAATCCGCAGCTAAAGAAGAGTCTTGTGGGAAGGCCTGTAATAAAATAAGAACGGAAAGTATTTGTTGGCAATCTAATGTCAAGTTAAATAAATAACCATCTCATGTCAAACTCTATGACTTTCTATGGTCAACAGTGGCTGGCAATTTTTTTTAGAAACTAACGGTGCTTTTATTAAACAAAATAAAAAAAAAACAAAAAGCAATCTTAGCAAGAGACTAAGAAGGCTATAAACCGTTCAATAGTCAAAAGATTCTTCCAATATGGGTAGCGTCTTAACCCGGTTTACTGGAATTTTGAGCAATTTACCACAGGTTTGACTTTCATAGTCAAAAAACTCCAATATGGGTCATATTTTAGTATGGGTGAAAACGGGTAGGTTGACCTGCTACCACCATTTAAGTTTTTTTCACAAATAATGAATGTGTTACATATTATCATAAGAAGCATCTAAACCCCTAAAATAAAATGATTTAATTGGTTAAAAAGACTTCAAGCGACTTTCAACCTGTTCGACCCATTTGACCAAACTGATCCCGTTTTCACTAAACTTTTTATTTGACCCATTTTGAGATTAAAGTTTTAAACACGACCCAAATACCCATCTATAGGTAAATGGGTCAAAATTGGCACCACCTCTATTTAACTTTTTGTGAAAATTTTCCCAGAAATCTATCATATAATTACCAAAATTCCTCGAAAGGCAGTTTGGATTCGTATAGCAGCCCATTCAACCAACTTCATGTCCTTCCCCAAACATGTGACCCCCATTGGTTTCGAGTATTAGTTTGTACGCAAACAAATATTATATTTTGCACCTTTTTAAGAATTAAGATAACAACATTTTCCCTTCAAGATGCATGTCTAGTGTCATAACTAATAAGATGGCTTTAACTATCTGGTAAAAAAAGTTTTAGCCTCAAATAACATCGTGTAGGGTGTTCCGCACGTTCAAATATTTACTCCTTAGCCTCAAATAACATCGTGTAGGGTGTTCCGCACCTTCAAATATTTACTCCTTGCAAATCTCTCCAGCACGCTTGTAAGGGTGATCCAATTGTATAACAGGAATAACCCCACTCCTTGAAAATCTCTCCAGCATGCTTGTAAGGGTGTTCCAACTTCCAATTGTATAACACGAATAACCTGCAGTTGAATACATTTAGCAAAACTACATTTAGCTAAAACGTAATCTGTCATTTCCTGGTCCAAATATAAAAAACCCGGCCTTGAAAGCTTGCTAATTCCAGCTTGTCAACTTCAAATTTTGTTCCTTGTGAGCTGCACGTGCTTCAAATTTTGACATATCCGCTGCTAAAGAAGAGTCTTGTGGGAAGGCCTGTAATAAAATAAGAACGGAAAGTATTTGTTCGCAATCTAATGTCAAGCTAAATAAATAACCATCTAATGTCAAACTCTATGACTTTCTATGGTCAACAGTGGCTGGCAATTTTTTTTTAGAAACTAACGGTGCTTTTATTAAACAAAAAAAAAAAAAACCCAATCTTAGCAAGAGACTAAGAAGGCTATAAACCGTTCAATAGTCAAAAGATTCTTCCAATTTGGGTAGCGTCTTAACCCGGTTTACTTGAATTTTGAGCAATTTACCACATGTTTGACTTTCATAGTAAAAAAATTCCAATATGGGTCATATTTTAGTATGGGTGAAAACGGGTAGGTTGACCTGCTACCACCTTTTAAGTTTTTCACAAATAATGAATGTGTTAAATATTATCATAAGAAACATCTAAACTCGGACATTTATAAACTATTTTCCTAAAAAAAAACAAAGCCAAAAAGTATTTGATCAAATAAATAGAACTCGAATACATCAACTGAAGGTTTGCCAATTTCACAAAACCAAAATGTTCAATTTACCTTTTGAATAACCCGACAACCATACATCTGAAGACTCAGTGTTAGAACATGCCCGGTGAGTTGTTCGGCCAATTCTCGTATTTGAGTAGCACTTCCATGTTCAAAAAACTAAATGCATTGAAAGGTGATCAAATATTAATAATGATTGATTTATTCGGTTATTCTACAAACTAAGGAACTTTTATACAAATATGCATACTCTACCTTCTGAACGACATATTTGCCACTAAAAAACCATCTAATGTCAAACTCTATGACTTTCTATGGCTGGCAATTTTCTTTAGAAACTAACTGTGCTTTTATTAAACAAAATTAAAAAAAAAAACAAAAAGCAATCTTAGCAAGAGACTAAGAAGGCTATAAACCGTTCAATAGTCAAAAGATTCTTCCAATATGGGTAGCGTCTTAACCCGGTTTACTTGAATTTTGAGCAATTTACCACAGGTTTGACTTTCATAGTCAAAAAATTCCAATATGGGTCATATTTTAGTATGGGTGAAAACGGGTAGGTTGACCTGCTACCACCATTTAAGTTTTTTTCACAAATAATGAATATGTTAAATATTATCATAAGAAGCATCTAAACCCCTAAAATAAAATGATTTAATTGGTTAAAAAGACTTCAAGCGACTTTCAACTTGTTCGACCCATTTGACCAAACTGATCCCGTTTTCACTAAACTTTTTATTTGACCCATTTTGATTAAAGTTTTAAACACGACCCAAATACCCATCTATAGGTAAATGGGTCAAAATTGGCACCACCTCTATTTAACTTTTTGTGAAGATTTTCCCAGAAATCTATCATATAATTACCAAAATTCCTCGAAAGGCAGTTTGGATTCGTATAGCTGCCCATTCAACCAACTTCATTTCCTTCCCCAAACATGTGACCCCCATTGGTTTTGAGTATTAGTTTGTATGCAAACAAATATTATATTTTGCACCTTTTTAAGAATTAAGATAACAATATTTTCCCTTCAAGATGCATGTCTAGTGTCATAACTAATAAGATGGCTTTAACTATCTGGTAAAAAAAAGTTTTAGCCTCAAATAACATCGTGTAGGGTGTTCCGCACCTTCAAATATTTACTCCTTGCAAATCTCTCCAGCACGCTTGTAAGGGTGATCCAATTGTATAACAGGAATAACCTCACTCCTTGAAAATCTCTCCAGCATGCTTGTAAGGGTGTTCCAACTTCCAATTGTATAACACGAATAACCTGCAGTTGAATACATTTAGCAAAAATACATTTAGCTAAAACGTAATCTGTCATTTCCTGGTCCAAATATAAAAAAAACGGCCTTGAAAGCTTGCTAATTCCAGCTTGTCAACTTCAAATTTTGTTCCTTGTGAGCTGCACGTGCTTCAAATTTTGACAAATCCGCTGCTAAAGAAGAGTATTGTGGGAAGGCCTGTAATAAAATAAGAACGGAAAGTATTTGTTCGCAATCACTACTAGAAAATACAGATATCTTGACACGCGAACAATGACACACACTCATTTTATGACATTCGAAAGTGTGTGTCAAGAAAAAAATGTCATCGTTTACAAAATTCAATAAATTTATGACACTTTTTTGTGTGTGTCATCTTTTAAGCGTCATAAATAAAACAAGATTTATCTTGACACGCAAACAATGACACACACTCATTTTATGACATTTGAAAACGTGTGTCAAGAAAAAAATGTCATGATTTTACAAATTTCAACAAATTTATGACTCTTTTTTTGTGTGTCATCTTTTTATCCTAAACAAAAAACATTATGACACTCTTTTAGTGTCATCTTTTTAGCAATGTCATTTTATGTTTTCTTAATTAAATTCCTAAAATTAATTTATTGGATAAACGTGATCTAAATTAATTTAATCATTCAAGTGTCATAAATAATTAAATAAATAAATAAATAAATAACCATTAAAATTCATATATATATATAGGGAGAAGATCATGCGAGAACCACCTCTTATTGCGAGAACCGCGAGAACCAATGTGAACACAACTAAAAATGCCTAAAAATAGCTAAAAATCACACAAAATTTTTTTTTATTTTTTTTTAATATTTTTTAGGTTAAAATCGCTACTTTTCGAAGCCAAAAAAAAAAATTTTAATTTTTTTTTTATTTTTATTTTTTTTGCTTCGAAAAGTAGCGATTTTAACCTAAAAAATAATTAAAAAATCAAAAAAAAAAGAATTTTAGATTTTTTTTTTATTTTTTTAGGTTTTTTGGGGGTTTAGTTTTTAGCATTTTAGCTTGGGGGGGTGGGGGTGGGGGGTGGGGGGTTTTAGGTTTTTAGGGGGTGGGGGTGGGGGTGGGGGAGGGGGGTTTAATCAGGCATCATGTGGTGGCGTTGATAGCCGAAAGACAAGGGAGTCCATGCGCTAATTGGCCTTTGTCTTAATTGACGAGTGTTATGTGCCTTATGTCCAAGGCTTGATGCAAAACTACTATCGAGCTGAGGGTCTCACTGAAAGCAGCCTCTCTATTCCTACGGGGTAGAGGTAAGGCTGTTTACATATTACCCTCCTTAGACCATACCTTAGCTTTGATATTGGTGGGATTTACTGAGTATGATGATGTTTAAACTTATGTCCAAATTCAAGATATACTATATTTGTTCCTCACCAGATAAAAGATGAGGCATGAGGTAAGCACTAGAGTAAGAAAAAAGAACTACATGTTGAAAATAGAAGTGGCAAGATGGGCATGTCGTGCTGGCTGGGTAACACTTCGGACTCCAAGATTTTGTTACTTGAAGAGGTTTCGAAACACAACCAGAAAACTGATTGCTGGGTGATTATTAGTTGAAAGGTTCACTTTACTTTAAGTTGTATGTTCTTACACAGAAACAATTGTTTAAGTTGAATTGATTAGAGAACTATCAGGTTTTTGTCATTTGTTGCTATAGAATCTATAGTTAGAAATTTGGTTGAGAGTAAGCAGTTCAATGTTCATTTTTGTAGCTCATCTTTGGAATGTGTCATTCTTGTGTTTGAAATTTTGAATATAGGTAATCAAAGTTGCAAGGGGCACTTAAGGCACAAAGCTGCACAGTAGCGCTTTTGAAAGCTTTTTGTCTTGTGTATATTTGAGGCGCAAGCGTCACCTAGTCATGTTGAAGTGCTATGGTTTGAGTACAATTATACATTTTATTTCAAAATCTAAGATGTTATATTGAAGTATCAATCAAATTGGTTAAACTGTTTAAGTCATCCGCATATTGTCACGAAGTAGGATAGTTATGACATTTATGCATTTGTAGTGTTATTCAAGGGTTGACCACAAGGCTGACATATTGTGTTGTGTGGTAGGAAAAATGGTATAAGCCAAAGGGTATTCATTCTGGTGTTAGGAGAAATTTAAAGGTGTCTCTCTTATGCCTAATATTGGTTACGGGTCAGACAAAAAGACCTGTCATTTCTTCCAACCGGTACTAAGAAGTTTGTGGAATTGTGGTGCACAATGCCATAGAGTTGGAACTTTTCATGATACACAACAGGTATGGTAGTTTTCTGTAAAGGTTTCAATTGTCAATCTATTAGCATGGAAACAGGTCTTATCGGGTTCTATTTTTGTGTTGATATTGTGTAAAGTCAACTAATGTGATTAAATGCTTCCAGTGCTCTAATGTGTTTAGTTTAAAATATAACAGTAATTATTCTTTTATTTAGATACGTTTTAGTAATGTATGAATTACATATAATTATTTAAAAAGTACCACTACAAGTGCTAATAACTTGATCCAATCAGCCTTGAACTTTACCATCCTATTTCGTCACTTTTAGTTTTCTACTAATTTAATTACACTTCTCTTTAGTGAACTTTTCTTTTGAGTCAAAAGAGTAAATTTGACAATCAAAATTTAGATCTACATGAGTAGAGTAGAGTAATTCTGCTAATGATCAAATATTGTACAATAGTAAAATCAAATTCACCATAAAAACATATCAATAGATTAGATTTGCTATAAGATATTTTTTATAAATAACAAAGTATTTGAATGTTGATTTAAGACTTTCTTTTTTTTTTCAGGTTGAGGAGAAAAAGATGATTACATGAATGCGGATGTTGATGCAATACGCGAACAAGGGTTGAGTTTTGAGATAATTTCTATTTTTAGGTGACAAACAATTATTTTAGATGTCGAAGAATGTATCTTCATACATTATTTTTGTTAACGTTAAAATATTTGTAGTATACTTATAAATGATTATGCAATGGATTGTTTTGATATATATATTTATTTTCTTATGAAATTGATTTATTGTTTTTGTTATATATATGTATCTAGGGTAAATTAGTAATTATATATATATTTTTAAAACAATTAAAAACATAACACGCGTAAATAAACGTCATAAATGAGTGTCATAAATGCGTGTCATAAATGCGTGTCGTAAACCCATGTCAAAAACAAGTGTCATCAATGTGTGTCATGAACGCGTGTCATTAAAGTGTGTCATAAATGCGTGTCATAAAAAGATGACATACAAATGCATGTCATGTTAATTTTATGACTTCTCAATCAACGACTCGCATTTGCGTGTCATAAACACCCTTTTATGACGTGCAATGCACGTCAAGATAGGTCTTTTTTCTAGTAGTGAATCTAATGTCAAGCTAAATAAATAACCATCTAATGTCAAACTCTATGACTTTCTATGGTCAACAGTGGCTGGCAATTTTTTTTTAGAAACTAACGGTGCTTTTATTAAACAAAATTAAAAAAAAAAAAAACAAAAACCAATCTTAGCAAGAGACTAAGAAGGCTATAAACCGTTCAATAGTCAAAAGATTCTTCCAATATGCGTAGCGTCTTAACCCGGTTTACTTGAATTTTGAGCAATTTACCACAGGTTTGACTTTCATAGTAAAAAAATTCCAATATGGGTCATATTTTAGTATGGGTGAAAACGGGTAGGTTGACCTGCTACCACCTTTTAAGTTTTTCACAAATAATGAATGTGTTAAATATTATCATAAGAAGCATCTAAACTCGGACATTTATAAACTATTTTCCTAAAAAAAACAAAGCCAAAAAGTATTTGATTAAATAAATAGAAACTCAAATACATCAACTGAAGGTCTGCCAATTTCACAAAACCAAAATGTTCAATTTACCTTTTGAATAACCCGACAACCATACATCTGAAGACTCAGTGTTAGAACATGCCCGGTGAGTTGTTCGGCCAATTCTCGTATTTGAGTAGCAGTTCCATGTTCAAAAAACTAAATGCATTGAAAGGTGATCAAATATTAATAATGATTGATTTATTCGATTATTCCACAAACTAAGGAACTTTTATACAAATATGCATACTCTACCTTCTGAACGACATATTTGCCGAATACATCAGTCATTAGCGAGTAAGCTTGAGGCATAATTTCATTAAACACCATATCTTTCTCTTCTGTTGTAACAGTTTCAAGCTTTTGTTGAATAAAACGACTTCTGAATTGATCCGCACTGCTCAAACAACATTTTAAATTGCTCAAAATTCATTATGATAATATTTAACACATTCATTATTTGTGAAAAACTTAAAAGGTGGTAGCAGGTCAACCTACCCGTTTTCACCCATACTAAAATATGAGCGATATTGGAATTTTTTTACTATGAAAGTCAAACCAGTTGTAAATTGCTCAAAATTCAAGTAAACCGGGTTAAGACGCTACCCATATTGGAAGAATCTTTTGACTATTGAACGGTTTATAGCCTTCTTAGTCTCTTGCTAAGATTGGTTTTTTTTATAATTAATGGCCAAAAAAAGCACTAAAAACTACAGGTTATCAGATTGTTGTCAGAATAACTCATGATTTCTACCATTTTTTTTTTATAAAATTTACCCCTAAATTTGATAATTCACAACTAAACAAAACAAAAGCTACATGTTATCAGATCTCATAAAAAAGGTGAACAATATACATGATATCCAAAACAACACATTTCAACATAAAAAAATATATATAAAAACTTCCAAAATCCCTCACAACAAATACAACAAACTAAATTAGATATTGATCAAAGAAAATTTAAAAAGAATTATAATTGGTGATAAAAAATCAAGGTTTGGTTGTATAACCCATAACACATAGTATTTTTTTTGTAACTACTAATCCCAAGGTCAACTCTTGGTCAAAATAAAGTAGCAAAATGTCATGTATTGCCCTAGCTTTATTTCTATAAAACAAAAACCCTAAGTACATTCAATAAACAGGTGTATTTTCACTTGTAGCAGAGTTCATAATCAAGAATTTACCAACAGAATGTATTTTTGAAGCCAAATGATGTTAAGTATATCCAAATTAGAGACTTACAATTCAGAGACAATCGGCAGCGTAAGATGAAAATCACCCTCGAAAACATGATCGTCTCCAGACCTCTTCATCCCTGTAAAAACAAAACGACTCCTAGTCCTCTAATTAACAACCAAAAACACCTGGAAACTTAAATTACCGATCTAAAACAACGCAATTTGAAACCCTAAGATCTATCAGCCACAAATCTATGAGAATATTATAAAGATATCACAACCGGTGTCCTTTACGTTTGTATCATATTACAACCAGTGTCCTTTAACTAAAGATATTACAGGCTCCGTCCTTTATGTTATCAGTTTTTAACACCCTATGTCCTTTAGTGCTAACCTAGTTTAATTTTTTATTTAATTCTTACCATGTGCCTCTCACATAAGGGCAACATGGTCTTTTCATCTAAATTCTACATTAAAAAACTAAATAGATAATCTCTAAAAAACCATCTCATAACAACAATTGATTATTCCTATTCCTCTATACATTATTTTATTAAATGTCGAACAAAGATGAGACATTTTATAAGACATTATATACATTCGAATTTTTAAAAGTACATGCACATTTAATGCCAATCCATCACTTATAAACTTTATAAACCGAACACCTTTAACATTCAAAACATTCAAAGAACAAACAAGATAGATGCATTATGCTCCTAAATCGCATAGTCCCGTTACATCTTCAAGGTAATTTCCGGTTACTTTAAAGCCCGATCATGGTCGTGTAATTATTTTTTTCCTCTTTCAGCTAGTTTATTTAGTTTTTTAGATGGTTTTATGAGATTATTTATTTAGTTTTTAAATATAGAATTTAGATGAAAAGACCATGTTACCCTCATATGAGAGGCACTTGGTAAGACTTAACCAAAAAATTAAACTAGGTTAGCACTAAAGGACATAGGGTGTTAAAAACTGATAACATAAAGGATGGAGCCTGTAATATCTTTAGTTAAAGGACACTGGTTGTAATATGATACAAACGTAAAGGACACCGGTTGTAATTTACTCTAACTTTTATAAGTCAATAAGTTATGCTTTCAAAATAAGCTAACTCAAACACCGTAACTTCTAATCTTTTCCTTGAAAATTTCAGATGATCCCGAACACTTCCCCCAATTTCTCATCTATTCCCTCCAAATGCCATTCACTTCCCCCAAAGAGATATTTTCAGAACATCCCGCCCTCTCCATCCATTCCCTGAAGACGTGGAGTCGAGCTCCCCTTCTCTCCGCCCTCTTTCATCTCCACCGATGACAACCGGTCCACTCTCCAAGTCGCCACCAGCGTTCTCCTCACCAGCACCATATCCGTCTTCCTCTTCCGCTCCTTCCCTCGCCGAGCAAAGTGCCAAATAAGTGGTTTGATTTCTAACCAATGCTTCTCATTAGTTTGTTCTATTTCAATATCTAGGGTTTGTTTTGTTATATGTGGTGCTATTTGAGCCTATGGAGCTTATGTGCAAGTATTAACGATGATTGAATTGGGGATTTTGTATGTTCGGTAGAAATTGAGGCCCATTCGCTCTTTGCTTTATAATGAACATCTCTCTTGCAGGAAACATCAAATCACACCCTAATTTCGTCTCCACTGAAACCGCTATTGAGAGGAAGGTTGTTATCATCAAAATTGGCATTAGAGAGAGGTAGTTGTTGCTGTTAATTGTTGTTTTTTGGTTGTGAAAAAACTTTGTAATATTACTGTCATTGTGCAGATGCTATGTATGATGGGGTTGCTTATGGGTAAATGCTCAAGTTTGAAATGGTAAAGTTGATAGAATTTCTCTGTCTTTCTTCTTCGTTAGATTCTTAATCCATTTTGATTTTCTTTTGTTTTGTATATAAAGAATTACTTTCAGTCATCTGTAGGGTCTTTGTGTTACTTTCTATATTTTTTAGTAAATAAGCTCTCACTTCTGTTTGTAGGCAATTGTGTTGTATGAACTTGCTTTCCACATTAATTCCCATTGTGCATATGCGTGCAACAATCTTGGAGTTATGTATAAAAACCGAACAACCTTGATAAAAAAGTGAAGTGCTATCAGGTATTTCATCTTAGCATTGCAGGTATTGGTGTCTAATGATTAATATTATAGAGTTTTTTTCTAATAGATTTTTGTTCTTTTGGAGTTGGCTTCGTCAATTAAACCCAGTGTCTCACAATCGTTGAACAACATTGGAGTCTTCTACACAATGCAGGTACAATTTAATCAATCATCATCTAACATGGTTCAACTATCACTTATAGAATTTTAAATTAATATATATAGGGCAAAATGGATATTGTTGCTAGCATGATTGAGAAAGAGATTGTGGCTAATCCTACTTATGCAGAAGCCTACAATAACTTAGGTTTGTTCCAACATATTCATACATAAAAATTATCAACCATTTATCATATTGTAGTCATTCTTGCACATAACTTTAAGTGGAATTATTTTCACAGATTGGAATCATTCTGTTTGTTAAAATATATTGGTCAGATGCTTTGTTAAGAATGTGGCAGTGGAAAGAGTAAAATGGTATTTTTTTTAGTGGGAATTAGGGGTGTAAACGATCCGGGCCGGGGCCGAGCCCGAGCTTGACTGGGCTCGAGCTAGGCTCGTCGTGTTTTTATGAAGCTCGAGCTCGAGCTTGGCTCGGATCAAGCCTACTTGTTTGAGCTCGAGCTCGGCTCGTGAGTAAAACCCAAAGCTCGAGCTCGACTCGAGCTATTTTGAGAACAACTTCAAACGAGCTAAAAGCTCGACTTGAGCTCGCTTCAGTATCGCTTGAACGAGCCAAAGCTCGGCTAGAGTTCGGCTCGCCAATGTTATTATCATTATTAATATATTATATAAAAAATAAATAAATTTTTGTTTAGGCTCATTTAGGCTCGCGAGCCTAAACGAGCTTTGTGTTCCAAGCTCGAGCTCGGGCTTGATAACTAAACGAGCTCTAATTCAGGCTCGAGCTTGGGCTCATTAAAGCTCGGCTTGTTCGAGCTTTTAACCGAGCCAATAACGAGTAGCTCTCGAGCCTCTAGGCTTGTTTACACCTCTAGTGGGAATTGCAGTCACTTACATGGAAATTAATTAACAGTGAAATTGTTGGAAAACTCGACTGTATTAGACTGTTACATATAGGTGTGAAAACCATTGTCCACTATATATCTGGATCCTATTGAATCTATGAACTTTATAGACTTGTAGCAGTTTCCATTATCAATATGCCACCATGATTTTGTTCATGGAAGGTTCAACTCTAAAGTAAAAGCTTACTAGCAGCCATCTTACATCTTCTTTATAATATTCAACCTTTTATTTTCCATGCACCATGTTATCAATTATTACTGTCAGGCAACAAAATCACATAATTGAGCACACCACCTACAACCCCATATTTATGGTTTGTGATTTGGTAGATATATTGGTCAATTCTAGTATTGTCGGACTTGTAGGTCGTGGATTTGGATCTTCATGTCTTATGTGCATATGTAGAGTAGATTTGAAATAATTGTATTTTAACAGTTGAATTCACAGATTGCATTTTATACATATTTAATCTTTCGTATACATTTTAAGCTATGCAGTTAATGCGGTAAAATATCGGATGTCGGTCAAGGACCGATATTTGAGATATAGGTTATCTCGGTGAGATATTGTTGGGATATCGGTAATTTTAATATAATGAAAAATTTACATATATAGCAATTTAACAATAATAATTCAGTGATATATCAGTGATATATCGGTTATATCGGTCAAATATCGGTGAGATATCGGTTATATCGGTCAATATCGCCGATAATATCAGTACCGATATTCTAACCGATATTTGACACCGATATTTTACTAGGGGACCGATATAACCGATATCTCACCGATATTAACTGCATAGATTGTAAGCTTTATTTTATTAATGTAATGTTTTGTTTTGTTAGGCAATTTCTACGGTTCCGGTTGCAAGTATGAATTGAAAACGTCAAGACATCGGTTCGGGAAGTTATTGTATATCACTTTCATAATTAGAGATATATGTATTTGTGTTGCTTTGAAACTTTTGTAATTTTGTTTTACTTTGAAACCTTTGTAATTTATATTATATTGGTTTTAATTTAATTTTGTTTTTCGAATATTTTATTTTCATTTTTAGATAATTTGTTTTTAGTGAGAATTTATTGGAAATTTTTAATAAAATTTTCTGGAAATTGAACCTAAAAAGAAAAGAAAAAATATTTTTAGCATAAACATAAAGAGATGCGGTTCTATAACCACATCTCTTGAATATATTAGGAAAAAATAGTTTTTGCTTAAATTGTCAAAAGATGCGGGTCTAGAACTGCATCTTTTGGACCCGTATCTTTTGACTTATACCTATAAGATGCTACGCCATAAGATGCGGGTCTAGAACCGCATCTCATAGCCAATTTACCCGCATCATTTGATCAATTTTGTACTAGTGCAGGTATCCACATTCGGTTTATAATGGAGAATCCCATTAGATTTAGATTCCAACTTTGTTTATGCTCCACAAGGTAACTCATCATGTAAGTCATTCTCCGTAAAGAGGTATGTTGGGCTTCAAGAATATAATTCTCGATATCACTCAAAATCTAAGAACCCACAAGACGAACGGAATTTGCATACTCTCTACGACTAAGGGCATCGTCCACAACATTCGCCTTGCCAGGATGGTAACAAATCTCGCACTTGTAATCATTCAAAGGTTCAACCCACCGTCGTTGACGCTTGTTTAATTCTTTCTGATCAAGGATATGTTCAAGGGTTTTATGGTCAAAGTAGATTTCACACTTAGTCCCATAAAGATAGTGACTCAAGATTTTTACACCAAATACTACTGCACCAGGCTCAAGATCATGAGTGATGTAATTCTTTTCATGAACCTTTAGTTGTCTCGAGGCGTAGGCTCACTTTGCCTCATTGCATCAAACCATAACTGAGTCCCTAACCGGATGCATCGCAGTAGACAAAAAAATCATCAAAACATTCAGTAGTGTAAGAATTGGTGCATCACATAACTTGTGCTTCAAGGTTTGAAAAGCCTATTCTTGCTTAGGCCGCCAATCAAATGGTTTGCCTTTGTGAGTCATGGTTGTGAATGGTAAAGCAATCCTTGAAAAGTTGGCGATAAACGCCAATAGTAACCAGCTAAACCAAGGAAAGATCGTATTTTGGTAGGTGCGCACATAGTATGCCAATTTTTGACAACTTCGATCTTCGCAGGGTTAATGTGAATACCCTTTTCGTTTACAACATGGCCAAGAAATTGCACTTTTTTCAACTAGAATGCACACTTAGAGAAATTTACGTATAGTTTTTCTAGGCGAAGATGTCATTCATGATCGGTTTTGGTTTTGGAATAAATCAAGATATTGATGTGATTAAAATACAACATATAAATTATGTCAAATACGATGTAAAAGCAACCATTTTTTAGTACTAATGTTGGAAAAAGCTCGTGTTTTCGTTCCTATTATATTTTCAAGGATAAAAGAGCTTAGATTTGCAAAAGGAGCAAAAATACAGCAAAATCCAACATAAATTTAAAGAAGAAGGAATTGTCGGAGCTCGCCATGCCCCCAATTCATATCCAAACTTCAAAATAACAAGAACAAAAGGCTGACAAGGGGGCGTGTCCACCAGACACGGGCCGTGTCCGAAGATGGATACTAAGCAGAAGAAAAAGACAACTGCAAAAGAAAAAAATGGCAGCCAACACGGGGCCGTGTTAAGCTAACACGGGGCCGTGTTAAGCTAACACGGGGCCGTGTTAAGCTAACACGGGGCGTGGTCAACTCAAAGATTTTCAGAATCTGTGATAGTATAGCAAGTACTTTGGCCACGGGCCGTGCCATTGACACACGTGGCCATGTTAGTACAACATGTGACAAGCATTTAATGAGGAAGAGAGAGAGAGAGATGGGCACGGGGCCGTGCCAGCCGGGCACGGGCCGTGCTAGCCGGGCACGGGCCGTGCTGAAGCTTCTGAACACAACTATAAATAGAAGTGCTTGGTTCCACTTCAACTCATCCCTTGACAAACCATTTCTCTCTCACTTGCCACCACTCCACCACCACTACAACACCATCATCCACCACCATCATCCATCTTTCCATCTTTAGAGAGTGTGTGTAGTCTCAAGATCCAAGATTGATCATAAGAATCTTTGTCAAACAAAGGCTATGCTTGGCTAAATTCTTACATCACTTGGTGAAGACATATCTTTTATGTATTTATTTTATTATTTCCAAACTTTGGCTACTTTTTAATTGGGTATGTATTAATGACTTTAATAATTAGTTTTTTTATATTGAAGGCGAATTTATTCAAACTATTCTTCATATGTTCGTTTACTCAACATGTTCATATCTTTACGGTCTATAAAAAAGCATGTTAATTAACCCGAAAGGGAGATTAGAAGGGTGGTTTGGGTAATTCTATGTCTCGTTCAGTGTATAGATCTTGCGAGAACCTGGTTCAAGCCCAGTAACACCTTACGAGTCGGAGCGGGTGTTACCCATCACGGGAGAGGTAGAAAAAGCTTGAATCCTTTATTCATAAACTACTATTAAAACTTTAAAACAACTCCGCGAGGACTGTATCTCTGCTGACTCAGACCAACGGGTTGAGGGTGATTGCCGCCTCGCAAGGGGGGTCCACCACATTTTGCATTAATAACTTACTTAATTATCTTTAAATACTCCGACCTAGTGGGATTGTATCCTTGCTAACTCAAACCACTAGGTTGAGGGTAACGTCGCCTCCAAAAGAGGGGTATACTACTATAACTAAGATAATCTCTTAAAATGCCTAAAGTGCGGAAATCATCAAAAGGGTACATGAAAGATAAGTCGGCTCCAAGTGATTCTTTCTTGTCTATCATTTTTATTTTTATTTTTGGTTTTTATCTTTTTATTAGTTCAAAAATATTTTCTCAAAAGTTGGTTCGATTAGACGTTCACGATAAGCCGGTACTAAAAGCTCTTGTGACCTTGGATGACCTCAGTATCTTGCCATCACTATACTACGTCCGCGATGGGTATACTTGCCCTAACGTGTGTGTAAAGTGATAGTCGAATATCGTGTTTTATAAATTTAAAAGTTGAAATCGGCGAGTAAAAAGAGCTAAAAATACAACTAAAAAATATAGACACTCGCACGCACGTCAAGTTTTTGGCGCCGTTGCCGGGGACACAAGAATTTTAAGAAATCTTAAAATTAATGGCCTAATCATTTTCTATATTTTTAGGTTTTTCTTCGTTTTCTTTTGATTTTCTTCTTTCTGCAGAATTGACACGAGGCCGTGCTGTTTCAACACGGGGTCGTGTCAACCCTCTAGAACCTTAAAAACTATTTTCTCCCAGATACAGAGTGCAGCACAGGGCCGTGTTGTTCCAACACGGGGCCGTGCCAAACTTTATGTCTGCAAAAAAAAAAAAAGTGATCGCCTGATCCCGACTGTTATGGTGTGTGCCAAACTTTATGGATTTCTTTGATTATTTCTACCCCCGCCACTCTTACGGGTTATGGTGCGATTTTTGTGGGGCGGATCATGAAGAAGCGGAATGTGGCGTTCTAAACTTCACTCCCCAATATTTAGCCCCATCGTTTTCCTGTAACGAACCCCCCGAAACTAGTGGGAGTAAAAATGACGAGGAAATCCCTCCGCCTGAACCCCATCGATCCTCTTTCCTAGACGACCTAGAACCCATAGGTGAAATAGAAAAGAGGATCATCCAAAATATCCAAGTGATAGAATCTTATTTGAAGACGCGAAATTCATCAAAAATTCCATCCGAAGGAGAATCAATGGAGGAAAAATCAGGCATACAAAACAACACCGAGGAAACTTCCACCATAGACGACCGTGAACACGAAAGCGATAGTTGTCCCAATATCGACTCAACAATGACGGTCCCCTTACCGAGTGTGAATCTCACACTAACAGCATGGACAGGAGCTAATCGAATCACCTCTTCTTTAACAAGAGCCCGGAAAAGGTAAATAAGGGAAGGCCCTATTTTCCCATTTTTAAAGAAATTTTCTACCTTTCCGACAACCTCTTGCATTTTCGTATCCCTCGCCTAAGTCTGCGGTATATCCGACAGTACGATGTTGTTCCAACCAGCAAGGAACCACCCGACATCGGATAATTCCTTAAAAACTTTTAGATAAAACTGAATAAAAGCTCTGACACGGGGTCATGTTCCTTGAACACGGGGCCGTGCCTACTTCCTTATAGTAACATGGGCCGTGCTGAATTAACACGGGGCCGTGCCCCTCGTATTTTTTCGGCATGGGGTCGTGTCAGCAATGACGTAGGCCGTGTTCTACTAACGGACAACATTCTCTGACACATGCATCCGGCACGGGGCCGTATTGCCTAGGCACGGGGTCGTGCACGCGTACTGTCACTGTCTATAAAGTCAGCCATTGGGAGAATGTTTGGAACAATTCTCAAAAGGCAAGATCTCTAAGATTCTTCACACATACCAGAAAATGTATGTTCTTAAAAAGTTCTCAAATGACCTTCTTGCCTTTTCCTCTTTTGTACATTTCCTCTTCTTCATTCTCCATGGACTCCATTGAAGCTTGAAGCTTCAAGCTTCAAAAGCTTCAATAGGAGGGTCATACTCTTGATTTTTAGCTCAAAGTTTTGCAAATTTATATTAGAAAAACATTATTTTAAGTTATTTACATTCAGAAATTCAAAAATCAGTCAAACCTAACTTGAAATAAATTTTCAAGAGCTAAAAATCTGGAACTAATGGAGCAGCACGGGGCCGTGCCAGGTTGGCACGAGGCCGTGCTGAATGTTCGGATCTTCCATTTTCTTCTAACGGTTAGTCATTTTCTTTCAAGATGTCAAGCTAACAGAGTGGAACATCGTCAACCAGCTCCAGGAACCAGAGAAGGGGAAGAAGGCTCGAGGCCACTCTCGTAAGATACATGAGTGCCTTAAGAGAGAGCCTTGATAAGATGACATTGGTAGAGGAGGTTCTCATAGACCGAGTTAACTACCTTACCATGGGGCTGGAGGATTGTTTCAGAGAAATCAACTTTTACATTAAAGGTTGAATATCTTGGCTTTACCTCCCATGGAACCAATCTTCCCACAAGAAGATTGGAATCTAGCCAATGAGGTCATCCAACCTATCGGTTGGGATGTCGAGATTCCGGAACCTCCCGCTATTAACGCCACCTTCGAGGTTCCAATCAATCCCGAACCCGCTCAAGAAGAGGCGGATGAGGAACCCTTTATCTTCCTACCAATGGAGATTGAGGAAATGCTCAATGACCACTAGATTGTGTATTTCCGCCAAAAGCTATTAGTCCTCCATCATCCAACATTCATAGATTTAGGAATGTAGCTTTTAGGTTGTTAAAAAATTGATCTTGGAGAGGTATTTCCAAGATTCTATCTATCTAGCTTTAGTTTAAGTAGGTTTGTAATGTTTCATTTCCTTGTTATGTTTGATTTTTAATGAAAAAAATGGATGTTTGGTTGGTGGTATTTCAAATAAAGGTGTTAGAGAAACCAGTAACACTAGATGGATGATAAAATGGAACCCATGCACGTAAATCAGAAGTCTACCGACTGATTTTCTACAAAACAATGGTTGCAGCACGGGGCCGTGCTCACCCAGTACACCCCTGTGCCCGTCTTACTGATGTCAAACATTTTCTGTCCAAAAGGTGGCACGGACCGTGCTCACCCAGCACGCCCCGTGGCCACCCCACTGTAAGTATTCTGATTTCATTTGTTACTGGCACTTTGGACACAGGGTCGTGTCCCCGTAGCACGGGGTCGTGCTGCAAGTGCCAGTAATCAAAATTTTTTTGTTATTTTCATGCTTTTTACACATTTTTCCAAAATAAATCCTTTTTGGGACACATTGGGGACAATGTGTAATTTAAGTGTGGGGAGGAGGATAATAAAAACCTTGAATCGTTTATCCTAAATCAAACCTTACACAAAACTCTCCATGGAACCACTAAACACCCCAAACTTTTTCAAAATTTTCTTTTCATCTTTTTTACTTATCAAAAGTTTAGTTGGGTAAACAAGTTCTAAAAATTATGTTTTTACAAATTTACAACCGATAGTGTCGTGATAAAAAGAACCAATTTAGAAAATTACGAAAACGGGCATGATAAATCTTTGTAAAATTTGATTAAATATACATTCTTACACTATAACCCCTTTTTCCACAAAAGTGAGTTTTGAGTCATTACCGAGCATAAAAATATACATCTTTACTAATTGCTCAATTTTCGTTTCTTGTGTGAATAGCCCGTTTGATTCTCACGAATCTAGAACTTGACAACCCGATGTGTTCCAAGTCCTTACCGACAAAAAATCCAAGTAAGTAAATGATAGAGGCATTAGGACAAACCCGTTTTCAAAACAAAAACTTTATTTTCTTTGCTTTACCCAAAAAAACACCCCCTTAGTTAAACCCTTTGAACCTTAAAAACCTTTTTCATTTCAAACCCACAAAAAGTACCCTTTTCATTTTTCATCTTCCATTTTTGTAAATTTATCAGTTATGAAATTACGATTACAGCCCAGTTTCAACTTTGGCACAAAAAAAAAATCAGAAAAATTACAAAAATATACCAAAGTGTTTTTTGCTAAGCCCAAAAAGCAATAGAAAAACCGATAGTTTACGTTTTTACCCCTTTTTCGAATAAAACTTACCAAACCCAAACCACCACCTACCCTTCAAAGTCCTCTTGATACTTATAAGAATTTAACGTCAAAAGGAGGATGTATGATCTATTATTAAGCCTATGGTAGGAGTAAGTTCCAAATCGGGCACGAGCGTTTCACTTAATTTTGGCCGAGTGCTGAGTGAATACCTGTGAGGTGTGTAAATTTGTATACAACAAAATGGAATTTTATAAAGGCATATTATGCCCAAATTAAATAATTTTTTGAAAATTGAGTTTTAAATAAATAATGACGAATAGGATTGTAAATAAAATAAAAACAAAATAAATTTAAAACTTGGATACCCGACACTCTAAAAATACGACCCGAAAACCTTCTCTTCTACCTATTCTGTTTAGGTGTGTAAGCCACGTAATAGAGTTTTGCTTGAGGACAAGCAAAGATTCAAGTGTGGGGGTATTTATTGTGATTAAAATACAACATATAAATTATGTCAAATACGACGTAAAAGAAACCCTTTTTTAGTACTAATGTTGGAAAAAGCTTGTGTTTTCGTTCCTTTTATATTTTCAGGGATAAAAGAGCTTAAATTTGCAAAGGGAGCAAAAAGACAGCAAAATCCAACATAAATGTAAAGAAGAAGGAATGGCCGTAGCTCGCCAAGCCTCCAATTCACATCCAAACCTCAAAATAACAAGAACAGAAGGCTGACACAGGACCGTGTCCACCAGACACGGGCCGTGTCCGAAGATGGATACTGGGCAGAGGAAAAAGACAACTGCAAAAGACAAAAATGGCAGCCAACACGGGGCGTGGTCAACTCAAATATTTTCAGAATCTGTGATAGTACAGCAAGTATTTTAGCCACGGGCCGTGCCGTTGACACACGGGGCCGTGTTAGTACAATATCTGACAAGCAGTTAATGAGGAAGAGAGAGAGCACGGGGCCGTGCTAGCCGGGCACGGGGCCATGCTAGCCGGGCACGGGCCGTGCTAAAGCTTCTGAAGACAGCTATAAATAGAAGTTCTTGGTTCCACTTCAACTCATCCCTTGGCAAACCACTTCTCTCTCACTTGCCACCACTCCGCCACCACTACAACACCATCATCCACCACCATCATCCATCTTTCCATCTTTAGAGTGTGTGTGTAGTCTCAGGATCCAAGATTAATCATAAGAATCTTTGTCAAACAAAGGCCATGCTTGGCTAAATTCTTACATCACTTGGTGAAGACATATCTTTTATGTATTTCTTTTATGATTTCCAAACTTTGGCTACTTTTTAATTGGGTATGTATTAATGACTTTAATAATTAGTTTTTTTTTTATATTGAAGGCGAATTTATTCAAACTATTCTTCATATGTTCGTTTACTCAACATGTTCATGTCTTTACGGTCTATATAAAGCATGTTAATTAACCCGAAAGGGAGATTAGAAGGGTGGTTTGGGTAACTCTATTTCTCGTTCAGTGTATAGATCCTGCAAGAACCTGGTTCAAGCCCAGTAACACCTCACGAGTCGGAGCGGGCATTACCCACCATGGGAGAGGTGCAAAAAGCTTGAAGCCTTTATTCATAAACTACTATTAAAACTTTAAACCAACCCCGCGAGGACTGTATCCCTGCTGACTCAGACCAACGGGTTGAGGGTGATCGTCGCCTCGTAAGGGGGGTCCACCACATTTTGCATTAATAACTTACTTAATTATCTTTCAATAATCCGACCTAGTGGGATTGTATCCTTGCTGACTCAAACCACTAGGTTGAGGGTAACGTCGCCTCAAAAAGAGGGGCCAACTACTATAACTAAGATAATCTCTTAAAATGCCCAAAGTGCGAAAATCATCAAAAGGGTACATGAAAGCTAAGTTGGATCCAAGTGATTCTTTCTTGTCTATCATTTTTATTTTTATTTTCTGTTTTTATATTTTTATTAGTTCAAAAATCTTTTCTCAAAAGTTGGTTCGATTAGACATTGAAGATAAGCCGGTACTAAAAGCTCTTGTGTCCTTGGAAGACCTCGGTATCTTGCCATCACTATACTACGTCCACGATGGGTATACTTGCAATAGCGTGTGTGTAGAGTGATAGTGGAATATCATATTTTATAAATTTAAAACTTGAAATCGGCGAGTAAAAAGAGCTAAAAATACAACTAAAAAATATAGACACCCGCACGCACGTCAATATCATCAATAAAGACGACGACGAAACGATCCAAGTATGGTTTGCAAACGCGGTTCATCAAATCCATAAATACTGTTGGTGCATTAGTCAGCCCAAAAGACATGACCATGAACTCGTAATGACCATAGCGAGTGTAGAAAGCACTTTTAGGAACATCCTCTTCTCGTACCCTAAGTTATCGATAACCAGATCTTCAAAAAGCAAGTAGCACCTTGAAGTTGATCCAATAAGTCATCGATTCACGGTAGAGGATAACGATTCTTGATGGTTAACTTTTTAAGTTCACGATAGTCGATGCACATACGGAACAGACCATCTTTCTTCTTTACGAACAAAACTGGTGTACCCCATCGAGACGAGCTAGGGCGAATAAAGGCTTTGTCAGTCAATTCTTGCAACTGACTAGCTAACTCTTGCATCTCGGATAGAGCAAGTCGATACGGTGATTTTGCAATGGAAGTTGCTCTTTGAACAAGATCGATGCGAAATTCGACTTCTCATGCCAGAGGAAGTCCATATATATGTCTTCTAGGAATACTTGAGGAAAATCACAAACAATCGGAATATCTTCTAACTTCTTTTCTTTGCCCTTCTTCTCCTCATTTTAGGCCAAGAAAGCCACATATTCCATTCGTAAGTACTTTTGGGCTAGGATACATGACATCAACTTAAGCCCTTTTGGAAAAGTCTCGCCAAAAACTTGAAGAACTTGACCATCGGCGAGTGGAATTCGAATGTATTTTTCGAAGCACACAATTTCGGCACGGTATTTGGTTAGCCAATCTATACCAACGATTGCATCAAAACTCCCCAACTTCATCGGAATAAGATCAACAGAAAATTCATGCTCACCTAAGCTAAGAGTACAACCACGAATCACAGAATTAATTATAACAGGCTTTCAGTCATCTACTTCGACAGTGAAAGAATCAGCCAAATTTTTACGAGGGACACCAAGAATAGACTCAAAATCCAATGACATAACTTTTACCTACTCCTGAGTTGAAAAGTATAGATGCATTAATACCGTTAAATAAGAATGTACCATTAACCACGTTATTTTCGGCTCGTGTTTAGTTTGCATTAATGTTGAACACTCTGCCCCATGCATTATTGCGTCGCTTGGTTTGCCTGATTGACGAGATTGGCCTGAGCTTGAGCGTTTATTATGTTGACCAACTTGGGAATGTGTAGAGGAAATGAGTAGGATCACCACAGTTAAAACATGCTCTAGTTGGTCGCATCATAGGAGGATTGGGTTAGTAACAGGGCTGGATCATGTTTTGGGAAGGTAGAGCCATAATTTGGAGTGGTTAGTACATAGGTTGAGTGACATATTGGTTATTCATATGGGTTCGGTGTGGATTAAGCACTTGCCATTATGGGACACGACACGTGTGAACCAAATGGCCAAGGCGCCTGCAATTGGTACATTGACAGCAGGGGGTAGTGTTTGGGTGGTGATATTGACAACGGTTTCATAACGGGTATGGGTCGGTGTATGGTTTCTTGTTTGGTGCAACTTGGTTTACAGGTGTAGCTGGTTTGGGAGGGTTAGAGATAACCGCATAATTCTTGTCGTTCCCCTTTCGCTTCCTCTTAGAACCAAATCGATAGGAGGACTCGGCTTTCGTTTCTTTCACTTCTTTCGGCTCTTCAGCAGGAGCCTTGCTAGTTGAACCCTTGTGCCCTTTGCGTTCTTTGTTACCCAACTTAACATGGTTTTCAGTAAGTTGGCCAGCTAAGTGCATAGCTGCCTCGAGGGTATCTGGGTTACTGACTTCTACTGTGTCTTTTATAACTGCAGACAAACCCCCGATATATTTCTCTATAAGTTGAGGGATGGGTGTGAATAAGTATAGGGCTATCTTCCTTAATTCATGAAAGCGGTTATTGTATGTCACGTTCTCACTACTATCTTGTTCCAAAACCTAAAATTCATCTTCCAATCTTAATCTCGTGACAAACTGCTTGGTCATTAGCCCCTTCAGTTGCTCCCACACTAAGGCCACTGCGGCTTCAACACCACGCGTGTTCTTTTCAGTATTCCACCACGTCAGTGCATTTCCTAATAAGCAGCCTGTTGCATAGCGAACCTTGTGATTATCAGGGAACTCGCAATTCAGGAAGGTACTCTCTATCTCCTCAAACCAACATAGGATGATAGTAGCACCAGCTATGCCTTCATACGTATGAGGGTCGCAAGACTTAAAGTGCTTATATGAACATTTAGAGGAGTTAGCGCCATCTTAGTTTTCCTGACTGTGAGCCCCCTTCGTAATGCCTCGCTTTTGAAACTTACCTTATTTAGAAGGATTATTTATGTTCATATTTTTGGAAATATATATCCGTATCGTATTCATATTTCACCTCCAGCTTCGCAATTTGAAACGTTGATCGTAATAAAAGTTGATCATATAATAAGAATTATACATGTAATATTCATACTTGTTTGTCACTCGATTCATTCACATACTTGATACTTGTGCATCATTCTCGTAAACGCGTACTTATCTTACAAACAATTATCCTAAATACATGTTTTATATACTTTATACATACAAATACTAAATTATATATTCACAATACTTGAGTTATACTTTTATACTTAATTCATGCTTAATTACATGTTAAATATATAAGAAATACCTTAAAATACGCCAAAAACCAAACTACAGGGACTAAAAGTGTGAAAATATGAAAGTTGCTGACAGGACTCCTAGGCGACACTCGGGAGGATCCTGGTCCTCTTTTGCAATCCTCCTGAGATACCAATCCGCATCAGCCTTGTTTCAGCTCAACTATTGGCTCGTTTTTGCACCTAAACTCCCAACTAATTGCTTTTAATACCCAACTAACTCACATTTAACACAAACCCTAACCTCCACACTCTCTTAACACTTTACATTCTCCCAACTCACTCCCAAACTCTCACAATTCATCCAATTTCTCAAGTTCTTGGCAGATTCATACTTTGCTCAAAACAGTGAACTTTGAGCACTTTTTCTCTACTTTCTTCATGTTTTCTTGCACCAATCTACTTGGATGACCTTCAAGGATGTTATCTAAGATTCACCAAGGTGTCATCATGAGATACATCACTTACATAAGGCTCTAAAGTCAAACTTGTTTTCTGATTCGTATAAAATTTTTGTAACTTCATTTTCTTCTACTTTTTCTCGTCATTTCTTCTTCCACTAAGCTTGGAACACCTCTAGGAATGCTTCCACATGTTTACCATGGTAAACCAAGGTGGAACAACACCATTTTGAGGTCCAAACTTTCTGTTTTGGAAGGAACTTAATTAACTTATACAAAACTTAACTTTTTATGCTTGAATCTTGTACCTAGCAACCTCCTAAACCCATCAATGGTTGTGGAACTTGTTAGAGTCGATTCTTACAAGTTTAGAGGTGCAAACACCTCTAAACTTTCTGTTTTATTAGGGTTTAATACAACCCACGAGTGTTGAAATCACATAAGTTTACCATAGTTCATATGGTGAGACTTATTTTAGATGCAAGTGTGAACTTTGGATGCTTTGGCATTCCTAACTTGATTCCACACCTCACTTGATATTTTTAGGTGATAATTCAAGTAGCTTTCTAGTATCAAAGTAACATAACTCTGTCTAGCATCCGTCACTTAGTTAACTCTTTCCATGTCGTGGTGGTTCACCCGAGCTATAGATTTACTTGGCTACTTGACATGTATTAGTTAGTTTCTTTTGTTTCTTGTTATTCATAACCCTCCGAATCATCGTTGTGAAGATTTGTGTAGTGGTGAATCCTACAAAGAGGTTAATCCTCCATGCTTGACTTACATGATAACCTATGATATCTTTGATGGACTTAGTTTTAGGTTAATATTATAACTATACTATAAAATATATAAATATAAACATAACCGAATTCTTGATGTTAATCGGATCATGATTATACGTCGCGAATATAAGTTATATTATCTTTGTTCTTTATTCCTCGTTTTTTATTCTAAAGGGCACGTTAGGACCCATGAAAACACTTTAAGAACTTAGTGTCCAAACGAGTGTCAAGACGAGATATACTTTTGCATACATATACTTTTATACTTACTTCCGAATCCAAATATTCCATAAACTCTAAACGCCAAACACATTCATTCTCCTATTCTCATTAACTCGTCAATACACGGATAATCGGAAATCTTTTGCAATATTGTGAGTATACTTTACCCTTTTTACGCTTTAATACAGTTTTGGGTGTAACATGTTTCAACTATCAAAATTCACAATAGACATAAGCAAACATATTCAATCACTCAATCCGCCAAACATGTTATTTGTTATGCTTAGGTTGTTTATGCTAGAATACTTTCATGCACACTATTTGTCATTAACTTAGCTAGCAGCACCTTAACAATTATAACGCTATAGGAGTAGCACAACACCCAACGGGGTTTTGTTAAGTTAACATTTTACGGTCTCGATTACTTCGGTGTCAAGGGATGCACATTATTATACATAACGGTTTTGTTCACTTTGGTGACGAGGGATGCACATTATTCTTGTGGACACTCGGGTTTGGCTTATAGTTATGCATGCTAGCTTCAACTTTGTATATGAATTGCCATGTTGGATTGATACAACCTTTTTATACTTATATGCCACTATTCCAAAACTTGTATACTCGCCAATACTTTTCTATTGAACTATACTTTAAAACATGTTGCAGGATTATGATGATGATGATGATGATGATGATGATGATGATGAGGATGATGATGATGATGATGATGATGCATCGAAGTTAGTAGAATGCCTAGAAACGCAATTTAAACTTTAAATACTTGTTGTAATGTAATTCGTTTTGTTTCGACTTGTTGTATTCTATTTCAAACAATGTATCTGATTCTTTTAGCAATGAAATGAAATTTATTATTAAATATTTGTCACATTAGTGTTATGAAGTCTCTTGCAATCTCGTTTCTGTCTCACTCTGATGTTTTCGCCATCGGTTGGGGTGTGACTCCCTTATGGGCTTGTTTGACTTGTACTACAATGTTCAAGATAACTATGACCATTTCTTCCACGATGTGGGCCGCCATACGACAACCGGAGTTTCCAGCATGTTTTCAGGTACGGTGACGTCTAGTTGACATCTACAAGGATCAAACATAAATAGTTCATGAGTTTGTGAGTAGAAATTTATTGACACAAGGTATAATGAAAATTTAACACTTAGGATATATGTGAATTCAAAACATGACATCTTATGAAATAAGTATAATCAACAAATCCACTTAACACCACATGAATAATAAAAATAGGAATAGGCTTATGATAAAATGATATTTCAAAATGAAATATTGAAAATTGATAGGTTTGGTACGTCGTACGGTTTAGTATGCCTTCCATGCGTCACTTTCATAATTATGTGGGCCCCTGCAATTGCCGAGCTTTTGAATGGTTCACAAATTTCCACCCATTGACATGCACTTAACCCAAAGAAATCATGAAAATGATACTTGATCCAGGTTTTGGGTGATATGAAATAATGTTGGAGGGTATCCATGACTTAACACGAAAACGTTGACTAACAAAATGACGCTTGGTGTGACATGCTTTCGTCTAATAGGTATCGCTACTCTCATCGTTAGTCCCCAGGTAGGCAAACTGGTTCTTATTGAATTTATATGAATGCCAGCCTAGATAGGACATCCCGACTATCGGTGCTTAATCCTTCCAATTACTACAACTGTCACATAAACTCACTTTGATGAGATAGAATACTTAAATAAAATTCGAAATTCAAAATTGAAACAAATAAAATCCAAGAATAGTAAAAAATAATATAATTAAAATCAAAACTTTAGGTAAATGGAAATAGGAACATGATATTAAAAGATATGATATATATATATATATATATATATATATATATATATATATATATATATATATATATTATATAGAAAAAGTGTAACGTACAATAGGGCTTATCGTACGATACGTACGCGATCATCCCAGCCGTACGATCTGGTGCTAATTTAATCTTCGCATGTTATAAAAAGGCAAATGAAATCGCATGGCTTGAAAATGCAATGAAATCGCATGTTTTGAAATCCCATGCAAATGAAATCGCATGTGAAAAAATGGCTAGCATGGGGTAATGTGAAAAATGGCATGGGGTGTGTAGATGGACAAAATCGCATGTGGAAGATTGAATATCGCATGTGAAAAAATGGCTAGCATGGGGTAGTGTGAAAAATGACATGGGGTGTGTAGATGGACAAAATCGCATGTGGAAGATTGAATATCGCATGTGAAAAAATGGCTAGCATAGGGTAATGTGAAAAATGACATGGGGTGTGTAGATGGATAAAATCGCATGTGGAAGATTGAATTCGCACCAGATCGTACGGCTGGGATGATCGCGTACGTATCGTACGATAAGCCCTATTGTACGTTTACTGACCTATATATATATATATATATATATATATATATATATATATATATATATATAATTTAGTGTGTGCAACGTGATAAGATATAAAGGATAAAATAATAGTGTACTTAGGATAAAGGAATAAATAGATAAACACTTGTGAACCACATAATACAAAGCATATAATGATTAAAGTGACCATGTGCCTATGTGTGCATTAAATATTTAAAAGCATGGACAATTAAAAAAATAAGCACATAAGGTACCTAAGGCACCTAATAAATTATAGTCTAAGTCTAAGGGTCTAATAACCTAAACCTAGTTCCCTAAAGTCAACGACTCTGATACCAATATGTCACATCCCGTGTCGCAACCCCCGATCCCTATCTCCCGGGAACGGGCGGCTGCGAGCCAGTTTTGGTGGTATCTGGGTTTGTCAATTTGGCAGCGGAATTTACATCATGATCGTAGTTAGGAAATATTTTATCAGAGTAAAATACCACGCTTCTACAATATTAAACACATGGGAAAATTCCCAAGTTTTAAGTACACACATTTTTATAGGGATAAAACCCTATTTTATTTAAAGAAAACATCTATTCATTTTAGGTAACTTTATAGCAACTTTTCCAAGCCTTCAGTGCTGTCCAGCTGGCTTCTAATTGCCTTTCACATTTTGTTACCTGAAACGCGTTTAAAAACATTTGTCAGTGGGAAGTACTAGTGAGTGAATCCCAGTTTAATCAAGTTTTAATAAAAACCATTGTACAGTATTGAGGGTGGTCGCGCAATTACATTTGTTTCCAAGTCATACTAATTACCACCCACGGTACTGTCGTCTCGACTTATGGTCATGTTACTCCTCGCAAGGCAGTAACAAATTTTGTATACAAAACCCCAAATATACCGATAATAATTGTATCCTTACAAATACTCAATAACTGTTTAATATATACTTAATTAAGTGAGGTTTTGTAAAAACAATTTGCAAAAAGGAGATTACTCACATTGCAGTCTTAGATTTTCTGTAAGAGTTTCCTGGTGATTATCTATAATTTACACAAATGCACACGTGTTAGTATAATAAACCATTATTTATATTAATGATACCCTCCCCGAGACGGCATTCCAACGACTACGTCGGGCAGAACCACGACAGCCGTTACGGAACCCTGGATCAATCGGGTAGCGTACCTAAAACATATCCAGGGGTTATGATACTTACAACGGAGCAGAACTTCGTTATTTAGGGGGATATTATACCCGAGTATTATGCCTACTATCAGAAAATTGAGAGAAAGAAAAGACTGTGAGCGAGTTTTGACTGAAGGCCCGATGCCTCCTTATATAGGGCCTGATTTGGGTTTTCACGCGGCCCGCGTAAAGTGAGACCTCGGGCTACGTGGCCCGCGAGGCTCCCTAGGGTAGGCCCTAGCTTTTCCGACTCAGCCCTAGCTTCCACATGCTGCACGACACCTGGCAGCACCGGGTGCGACCCTGACTCCTTGCTGTCGCGGCCCGCGTAAGGTCAAGGGGGTTGTTTACGCGCCCCGCGAGAGACTTATTTTTCTTGTTTTTATTTAATTTTTATAAAAATAAAGGTATTCGGGGTCCGTTTTCGCATATGGGGTGTATTTTAGGACATATTGGGATATTTTAAATATATTAGGGCGTCGGGAAAAATATTTTGGAGGGTTGTTATATCCTCCCCACCTTGTTTTAGAACTCGTCCTCGAGATCTACTGGAACAAGTGTGGATATTTCTTTTGCATTTCTGATTCAAGCTCCCATGTGTATTCTTGTCCTCTTTTGGAGTCCCATTTCACTTTGACTAGAACTAATCTCTTGTGCTTGAGGTTCTTGACGTTCCTGTCTTTAATCTGTAGAGACCTTCCTACAAATTTTAACTGCTCATTTACCTCTATATACATAAGAGGTACTATCAGTGATTCATCAGCTAAGCATTTCTTGAGATTAGATCCATGAAATACATCATGTATCCATGCCATTTCCTCTGGCAGTTGTAGCTGATAGGCTACAGGTCCTATTCTTCTAATAATCTCAAAAGGTCCAACATACCTGGGACTTAGCTTTCCCCTTTTGATGAATCTTACCACTCCTTTCCAAGGAGAGACTTTTAATAACACTTTATCTCCTACTTGAAATTCTAACGGCTTTCGCCTGTTATCAGCATAACTCTTTTGTCGATCACGTGCTGCTTTCAGTCGTTCCTTGACTTGAATGATCTTGTCAGTTGTTTCCTGTACTATCTCAGGTCCAGATAGTTTCTTTTCCCCAATTTCTGCCCAACATACTGGGGTTCGACACTTTCGTCCATAAAGTGCTTCGGATGGTGCAGCATTGATACTTGTGTGATAACTGTTATTATAAGAAAATTCTATCAATGGTAAGTGATCGTCCAAATTACCTCTGAAATCAATTACACAAGCTCTAAGCATATCTTCCATTGTCTAAATTGTCTTTTCGCTTTGTCCATCCGTTTGAGGATGATAAGATGTGCTTAGATTTAGCTTGGTTCCCATGGCTTTTTGGAAACTTGTCCAAAAATGAGAGGTAAAACGACTATCCTTATCAGAAACAATTGATAAAGGAATTCCATGTAAAGAAACTATTTCATTTACATATAATTTAGCTAATTGTTCCATACTGAAGGTTTCCTTCATCGGTATGAAATGAGCTGACTTAGTTAGCCTGTCTACAATCACCCAGATTGTATCATTACCTTTCCTGGTTTTGGGTAATTTAGTAACAAAATCCATTGTTATCAATTCCCATTTCCATACTGGCATTTCTAACTGTTGCAGCAGTCCTGAGGGTTTCTGATGTTCAGCTTTAACTTGTGAACAGGTTAGACACTTGGCAACATATACTGCTATATCCTTTTTCATTCCTATCCACCAGAAATTTTTCCTTAAATCCTGGTACATCTTATCACTTCCAGGATGCATCGTATACTTAGACTTATGGGCTTCTTCTAATATACGGTGGCGTAGGTTTCCTAATTTAGGTATCCACATTCTTTTTTTTATGGAATCTCCAAATTCCATCTGTTCCTTGTTCTAATTCCTTAATCATTCCTTTTAATTTTTCAGTATCTTCCTTGATTACTGATTCTTGTACTTTCCTAATCTGCTCATTTAAATCTACTTGTAGATTTAATTTAAGAGAACGTACTTTTTTTGGCTTTTCATGATACTTTCGACTTAAAGCATCAGCAACTACATTTGCTTTTCCTGCATGATACTGGATATCACAATCATAATCACTAAGCATCTCCATCCAACGTCTTTGTCTCATATTCAATTCCTTTTGCCCGAAAACATATCTTAAACTCTTATGGTCTGTAAAAATAGTAAACTTACTACCATATAGGTAATGTCTCCAAATTTTCAGGGCAAAAATTATGGCTCCTAGTTCTAAATCATGGGTTGAATAATTCTCTTCATGATTCTTAAGTTGTCTGGATGCGTAAGCTATAACCTTTTGGCGTTGCATCAATACACATCCATAACCTAATTTAGAAGCGTCACAATAGACTACAAAGTCTTCAGTTCCTTCTAGTAACGTTAGTATGGGTGCGTGGGTTAATCTTTGCTTAAGAATTTTAAATGCTTCTTCTTGTTTGGTTCCCCATTCAAACTTAACAGATTTATAGGTTAGCTTAGTTAAGGGAATGGCTATTCTAGAAAAATCTCGAATAAATCTTCTATAATAACCGGCTAGTCCTAAGAAACTTCTAACCTCGGTTGGTGACTCAGGGGTTTTCCATTTGGTAATTGCCTCGATCTTGGTGGGATCTAAATGAATTCCTTCATGATTGACTAAGTGTCCAAGAAATTATACCTGTTCTAACCAATATTCGCACTTTGAAAACTTAGCATAAAGCTTTTCCTTTCTTAATAAACTTAAAAGTGCGTGCAAATGCTTTGCATGTTCCTCTTTACTCTAAGAGTAAATGAGAATATCATCTATAAAAACAATTATGAATTTATCTAAATATGGCTTACATATTCGGTTCATCATGTCCATAAATGCGGCTGGGGCATTGGTTAAACCAAATGGCATGACAGTAAATTCATAATGACCATACCTTGTTCTAAATACGGTTTTAGGAATGTCCTCTTCCTGTACCTTTAGTTGATGATATCCTTGTGACAACTGGCACCAAACCGGTAATTTTCGTACACTTTAATTATTATTTAATGACTGCAATTATGTGCTTAAATGTCAACCTTGTTTGATTACATGATATACTTGTGAATTCATGCACGTTTTATACTACAAGAATTACTCTGTTGCGTCAGAAATACTAGTAAACTCACCGGTAAGACACATCGTGTCAACAAATCTGCAGAAAGCAGTCAGACAAAAGAATTAGGGCCTAGGTGTAGGTCCAACAACAAGAATACATTAAAACCCAAGAGTACATACAAAGGGTTAACATATAGACATTCCGGAAGCTAAAATAAGCACTAAAAAGCACCCGAAACGCACTTTAAGTGCAGAATTTTATTAAATTCAGCTATAATCAGCATTATGACACTGAAATATTAGGTAGAAATTATGATTTATCATCCAGATTATTTCCCTAAGTGTCGGGAATTGAAAGTGTCACAAAAGAATACTTAAAAGACACTAAACGGTGCAATTTAGCACTTTAATGAACCGGTATCTAACCGAACAACCGGACATTACCCGGAACACCAAAATAATGCTAGAAGCATTGTTTTTATTTTTTATGAACTAGTTATGGTCCCTGAACACCATAACACCCCTAATAACATAGTAACACACTAAACCCCTAAACTATATACTTGGAACTTAAATTATAAATGAAATTAGAAGTTGGAAGTTTCATTTAACCCCCCCCCCCCCCCCCCGCCCCTTAAGTGTGGCCGGTCATGGGACCCCACCAAAATCTCCATGAGATTTCACCAAATCTCAAATATTTTGCTTAGATTATGTTTAGATCTTGAGTGTACTATTGGAGATCTCATGGATATGGAAAAAGATTATAAGTATCATCATCTCCATTTCAACACTCAACACCACAACCTTCTCTTCTCCTCCCTCCAACCTCACGGCTCCAACCATACACACACACATCCATTTCAAGCTCCATATCAAGCATTCTAAGGTGACTCCAAGGTGTAAGAAGCTAAGTTAGGGAGTGTGGAAGCAACGGAACTTGAAGGACCTTCTTTGTTTGCTATTAACCACCTCGTTTCTTCTCTTGAACATCCCTAGCCTTGAGCTAGTGGTAACAACATGAATCATTCATATTTCATCTTATCTTAGTGGTTAAAGTATTATACATGATGATAATCTTAAAGAACACTAAGAATCACAAGAATGAAACATGGACATAAGCTCAAAATATAAAGAAATCATGTTGTTTTAGTGTTGATATACTTGTTGATTATTGTTTGTTTGTAGAAATGATGTAGATCCTCATATAATCTTGCTAGATCATGATTAAAAACATAATCTAGCAAGATGAGGGGATGGACATGTTAAAGGTTATGAATCATCCTCACAAAAAGTCATGAACTTGAATAAATATGATGTTCTTGTAAAATGATGAACAAGTAAGTTTAAAGTCTTGTAAATCTAAATATTTCAAGTATGATTTACCAAGAAACCAAGTTAAAAATACAAGTTTCACTAAACCTTGGTTCTTACATAAATAAGCATCATTTTTAGTGGTTAACAAGGTAAAAAAAAAAAAAACACATGTGTAACAAGAAAAATACATGAAGAAGTATTTTTAGAAAACATGAACATAAGTTGTAAAGAATCATATTCTTTAAAAATGAAGTTTTTAAAGAAGCAACCACACTTTAAAGGGTAACAAGACTTACTAAATACACTAGTAAGTTACTACACATTTTTATAAATTTTCAAGTTCATGAAATAGAGAAATTAATGTATATTGTTGATGATTGTTGTTGAAATTGATTGATGGTGATTTGAAAAGAAAATAAACACGTGTTTCGAAAACATGGGAAACCTCCATTTTTAGGGGAAACTCTGTCAAAATTTCTATAAATTTTGACACTTAGAAAAATATAAGTTTTTGAGAAACTTGTCCCCTAAAAATGTATCTAAAAACATTTACCAAGGTTTCCCAAACTTTTGTGTTAAGAAATGAGGATTTCTTCAAGAATAAAAATTGATATTAAGTATGTATATTTTTGAGAAAAATATATATATTTATTGATCACCAAATTTTGTGCGAAGTGTATGTAGTATGTATTATACTTTATAGTGTATTAGGACTTGAAAATACACTAAATACTCATAAGAAGTGAAGATACAAAAATACACATACAACATACTTAGACAAATACAAGAGAATATATTCATGAAAATATATTACTTGGACAAGATACAAAATTCGGGTGCAAAATACAAGAAGCTTATATTTATTGTTGAGAAAATAATATAAGTAAGGCACATAGTTAAAAATATAAATTATTTTTAACACAAGAACACACATACAAAAGATAGTGACTTGTACTGGTGCGATACAAGTCTAGTGACTAACGTTAATAAAACGCGTTTAGGTCACGACGCTATATAAGAAAATCCGGTGAAGTTTACGACGCAAGGAACGCAAAGTTGTGAGTTCATGCTCCCCCTTTTCTCTTAACTGTTTTCAGTTTTATAACTTCGGGGGTGAAATACATGTTACAAACATTACAATGTTTATAAATGGTATGATACAAAAACAAGAAGCACTCTTGGTGATAACCAGTACCAAGTATGATGCGTTTTGAGAAATGATACGAGAAATCGTGTCACGAATAGGGTACCATAAGCACCATTAATCGTGTACATACTTAGACCGCAGAACAAAAGGTTAGATCTAATGGGTACAAGGGCAACCCCACTCTTGGTGATAACTAGTACCGAGTAGTGTTTTTGTGTCTCCGTCGTGAATCGACAACTAGAAAAGTGCCTATGGTTTGGTTGCTTCCTATGTCGTGTCACATGTTAATGGCCTTGCAACCCATTAACAACTTGATATATACATGAATACTTGATTTACAGAAGATACATACCATGTTTTTCATACAAAGTATACAAACGTTCAATGCAAGAACTGCATGAATTCACACCAACATTATGTTGACGTTTTTCCAAAACTCACATGTATTTCAGGTAACTAAAAGTGGATGTGCGCGCGGTCTTACTCATGCTCGTGGATGTCATTTATGTTTGTCTTAAATAAGTTGTAAACTTTCAGACAATATGTTGTTTCGTGATGTAAACTCTTAATTATGTTTTCCGTTATGTAATGGTAATGGTGTTTGAAGTTATTTTATGAGCATGTAGTATGTTTACCAATCGTATGCAATGAAAACCTTTCATGATCACACCTCGTGCTTCCGCCTTAGAAAGGGGTGTGACAATCCTGACCGTAGATCGATTTTTGAGAAAAATCGAGCTCCTTGTAACTGATCGAACAGATCATCAATTATTGGTAATAGATACCGATTCTTAATCGTGACCTTGTTCAATTCACGGTAGTCAATGCACATACGCATCGATCCGTCTTTCTTTTTGACGAACAAAATTGGTGCTCCCCAAGGTGATGAACTTGGCTGTATGAATCCTTTCTCCAACAATTCGTCTAATTGTTTCTTCAGTTCCTACATTTCTGCGGGTTCCAAACGGTAAGGTGCTTTGGCAATCGGTGCTGTTCCTGGTAGTAGGTGAATTCTGAATTCAACCTCCCTGTCTGGCGGTAGTCCTGGTAATTCCTCTAGAAATACATCTGAAAACTGAGATACCACTGGAATATCTTTTAGTTCTTTTCCTTTAGTGTTAGTGATTATAGAAATCAAATACACTAATGACCCTTTTCTTATATAACTTGCGGTTTTCATCATAGAGATGAATTTTGTGAATGTAGATGGTTTATCTCCTTTATTCATGATCTTTTCACCCTTTGGTGAATTTACTTGAATTGACTTTTGATCACATAAAATACTGGCTTTATTGGCTATTAACCAATCCATTCCTAACACAACATCAAATCCGGCCAGATTCATTGGGTAAAGGTTTGCACTAAACTTCTGATTTAAAAACTCTATTGTTGCTCCCTGCAAGATTTCAGAAATCTTAACGGTTTCTCCATTCGCTGTCTCTACTAGACATTCTTGTGGGAGTTTAGTTAATGGTTGATTGAGAAGTTTGTAAAATGAAGTATTAATAAAACTTTGGTTCGTACAAGAGTCAAATAATACTTTAGCAAAAAATCATTAACTAAAAACGTACTGGCTATCACATCCGGAATCATCTTGGCTTCATCGGCAGTCAGAACAAATGCTCTAGCATTTTTTGTGTTCTTGTTGTTCATGGCTGGAACTAGTTTCGGACAGTTTGGCCTGATGTGACATTTTTCTCCACAGTTGAAGCACATTCCATTATTAAGCTTCCTTCTGCAGTCTTCCTCTTTGTGCCCTGGTATCTTACAGAAATTGCAATAAGTGGAGCATTTTCCCGAATGCTTTTTCTTGCAAGCCCTGCAGTAGGGTGCAGAGGTAGAACCTATATTCCTACGGTTGGAATTCCCATAGCGAAATTCCTGGGTAAGCCTTTGAGCTAGGTTCTTCCTTTGATCCTCTTCCTGTGTACGCACTAATTCATCTGTCAAGGTATTTGCTAGTTCTACAGCTTCTTCTATGGTTTGTGGTCTAGCGGCCTTGACTACATGCCTTATCTCTCCAATCAATCCCCAGATGTAACAGGAGATTAATACTAGTTCAGGTGATGCAAGGGTTGGCACTATTCTAGCATATTCGAAGAATAACGTAGTGTACACCTTACTATCCACTCCAGTCATTCTAAGGTTTAGGAATTTGTTTGCTATCTATTCTTTTTCATTGGGAGGGCAGAATTTCCTTTATACCATGTTTTTAAATTCCTTCCATTCCATATTGTAAACCCTATCACTTCCCCTAGTTTGGGGGATAGTGTTCCACCATTCTAAGGCTGAATTCTTAAACAGATTAGAAGCAAACATTATCTTATCCTCTTCTGCGCACTTGCTTATTCTTAAGACTGCCTCAGTCTTTTCTATCCAGCGTAGAACTGCAACGGCCCCTTCATTGCCCGAGAATTCCATTGGTTTACAAGACCATAATTCTTTATAAGAAAAACCATAAGGCATGGTTCTTCTTCTTTTGGGAATGGGCACTTGAAGTACAGGTCCATTGTTTATGCTGTTTTCTGGTTCAGTTGGTCGCTTACTGCTATGCTTACTTTTATTATCCGCTTCTTTAATAGTTTGAATAATAAATGGCATCGCATCTATTATTCCTTGTGCCACTATGTGTTAGATGACACTATTATCCACTAGGTTTCCATTGTTGTCGTTGTTTGAGTTATCGTTATTCCGATTATTGTCATTCTGGTTTTCTGGGTTATTATCCAGATTTTCTTGATTTACTTGGTCTGCCATCTGAATTTTAAACAATTATCACATATTAATATCACAAAATAATATCTTAATACGATCAATCACATGACACACATTTTGGTCAAAAGCGTCGATCATTGCGACTTACTCTATTTATATATATATATATACATATATATATATAGTGTGCATCTACTACAAACTTAGAACTGTAAATAAAAATTACAATACAACTGAAATAAAAATCACACTATTATAGGCATCCGTAGTTTTTTTTTCATACACACATAATATATATTATTATGTTATTATTACTATTATTACTACCTTCACCATCTCCTTCACTGATATGGATTCATCAAAAAATCCATATGACGCTCGTCGTACTTCCAGACGAGACGTTCTCCTACTTGCCTCATTCTCTCGCTACTCTCTAAAATCTCTTCTCCGAAAGTTCGGAGTTCTTGCACATTTTTTGCACTCATTGGGGGTGCAGGTGCGGGTACTGGATCTGGGTACTGTGGCATGGGTGCTTCCTGAGGATACGGATTCTCTAAGATCTCCCTAATGTATTCATCATTATCGTAGTAGGGATCTAGAGGGTCCAGACCTGGGTAAGCTGCTAGGTTTGGCATGGGTAGGTCTGTCAGCTGGTAGCGTTGCACATAATCCCTATGATCATCAAACCACGGATCGTAGTCTGGGTCTAAGGGATTGGGTTCTGGTACCCTAGGTATCTCTTCTGGATTAAAAAGATGCATTTCTACTTGATTTTCTGGGTTATTTTCTATCTCCATTGGCTGTAATGGTTGGGGTGCTATCAGTTGTTCAAGGTTTGGATCGGCAGCTGTGGTTGCTAAAATATGGAAGTTTGCTAAACTCCTATTAAGCATGTCTTGGGTGTGGGCATCGGTTTCTCTTTTAATGGCTGCTAAAGCCCGCTGTTCTTGCAACTTCTTCATTCTCTTTCTACGCTCATGTGCTCCCTTACTGGGTGTAGGCATCGGTTTATCTTCATTTTCTGAGGGAATGGCTCTTCAGACTGAGCCTTAAATACGAATATTCCTTCTTCATCATCAGCTGAATACTCTGAGAGGGCAGGCTGTGAAGAGGCACCTTCGCTTCTAGGCGAACTAGACAACTGACGAGACGCGTCGGATGGTCCTTGGTCGCTCATACTGTAAATCATGGTTGTAAAAGTCCCGCCTAGGCACCGAGTACTCCCCGAGTACTCGCTACAAGGTCAGCTGCCGAGGCCCGAGTATTATTCGCCTAGGCCAATTACTCCCCGAGTAATCTCCGTCTAGGCCGAGTACTTCCCGAATACTCCCGAGTACTCTCAAATCCGACTAGGGAGCGACTAGCGACTTTTGCAACCATGCTGTAAACTAACAGATAGTCAAATAACACATAACAATAACATACAATTATGCACGCATTTCCGTAATTTATTTCCTAACAGATTGAATTCTGGTGTCAGCAAAACATTTATGTGGCTGAATTAGTGGCTTAGCTCTGATACCACCTTCTGTCACAGCCCCCGATCCCTTTCTCTCGGGAACGGGCGGCCGCGAGCCAGTTTTGGTGGTATCTGGGTTTGTCAATTTGGCAGCGGAATTTACATCAGGATCGTAGTTAGGAAATATTTTATCAGAGTAAAATACCACGCTTCTACAATATTAAACACATGGGAAAATTCCCTAGTTTTAAGTACACACATTTTTATAGGGATAAAACCCTATTTTATTTAAAGAAAACATCTATTCATTTTAGGTAACTTTATAGCCACTTTTCCAAGCCTTCAGTGCTGTCCAGTTGGCTTCTAATTGGCTTTCACATTTTGTTACCTGAAACGCGTTTAAAAACATTTGTCAGTGGGAAGTACTAGTGAGTGAATCCCAGTTTAATCAAGTTTTAATAAAAACCATTGTACAGTATTGAGGGCGGTCGCACAATTACATTTGTTTCCAAGTCATACTAATTACCACCCACGGTACTGTCGTCTCGACTTATGGTCATGTTACTCCTCGCAAGGCAGTAACAAATTTTGTATACAAAACCCCAAATATACCGACGATAATTGTATCCTTACAAATACTCAATAACTGTTTAATATATAATTAATTAAGTGAGGTTTTGTAAAACCAATTTTCAAAAAGGAGATTACTCACATTGCTGTCTTAGATTTTCTGTAAGAGTTTCCTGGTGATTATCTCTTTACATAAATGCACACGTGTTAGTATAATAACCCATTATTTATATTAATGATACCCTCCCCGAGACGGCATTCCAACGACTACGTCGGGCAGAACCACGACAGCCGTTACGGAACCCTGGATCAATCGGGCAGCGTACCTAATACGTATCCAAGGGTTATGATACTTACAACGGAGCAGAACTTCGTTATTTTGGGGGATATTATACCCGAGTATTATGCCTACTATCAGAAAATTGAGAGAAAGAAAAGATTGTGAGCGAGTTTCGACTGAAGGCACGATGCCTCCTTATATAGGGCCTGATTTGGGTTTTCACGCGGCCCGCGTAAAGTGAGACCTCAGGCTACGCGGCCCGCGAGGCTCCCTAGGGTAGGCCCTAGCTTGTCCGACTCAGCCCTAGCTTCGACATGCTGCACGACACGTGGCAGCACCGGGTGCGGCCCTGACTCCTTGCTGTCGCGGCCCGCGTAAGGTCAAGGGGGTTGTTTACGCGCCCCGCGAGAGACCTATTTTTCTTGTTTTTATTTAATTTTTATAAAAATAAAGGTATTCGGGGTCCGTTTTCGCATATGGGGTGTATTTTAGGACATTTTGGGATATTTTAAATATATTAGGGCGTCGGAAAAAATATTTTGGAGGGTTGTTATATCCCGACCCGCAAGGGATTGGTATGGGGCATGATGATTTTCCATTGCTCATGACAACTAACAATTGTTTCATTATTTAAAGCACAACCATTTTAATTTGTCACATAACATAAAAATATTCAAAATAGTTAATACATTGTTCAAAATATAAAACATAAGACAACATTTTCGGTTTTCCTAAAGCCCATCCTACGTGTCCTCTTCTCCCAATCATCATACTTTGTTACTTTCATCCCGTTAGAAAAATATATATTTGGGCCAACAAAATGTTGGTGAGTAATTCCACTTTTTATAAAACAAATTTTATATTAATTTTTAAGAAAAACCCTTTTAACATGTTTTTCAAGGTTAGTAAAAGGATCATACTGTAACAATAATACAACAATGTGACATGTACACCATCAAATAAACATTTAAATAAATATGAATCAACGAATAATTGACTAAACAAGACTTGAGCCCCGAAGAGATAATCTGTCACACCCTCAAATTCCACATGCGGAATATTACCGCGAGGCGTATGAATGCCCAGGACCAAGCCACTAATCACAGTGAACATTTATCATAAGTAAAATAAAACCATCATCAATATGACTAGTGACGTAACGTTTACGTCTAAAACATAGTAGGTTTGAAATAAAGTTCCAAAACATAACGAATTTAACAAAGATAAAGTTTGAATGTTTAGCGGAGGCATTAAGTTCATAAGTAGTTTAAAACATAAGTTCAAAGGTGGGAATCCGACATCGGATTCTAGATGACCACCACAACGCTCCAAGCAAACTCCAGCATGGTATCTACGAACCTGCAAGCATGCAGTAGCGTGTCAACAGAAAGTTGGTGAGTTCACGGTTTTCGAAAAGGTTTTTCTCATTTTCCCAAAAATCATTTTATGAATTTACCATGTAATCAACACATGCAGTGGGGTGCTACCGCATTTATACGTATAGATGAACCACTAAACTGTGCAGTACCGTAACTTTTGACGTAATGGTTATTTCGCCCTTTTGGACAATGTCTGCCGTCATTGACCAGATTCCTAGATAATAGTTCACGCTCGTCCTCCTCCAGAGGCACGGTGTGTGGTTGTCAAAACTAATAGCGCTATCAACTAGTACCCCGTCCGCCTTGAACGACGATTAATCGGTATAAGTCAAAAAAAGGACTTTTATGGTAGAATTTCTTTTAGTGTATGAAGTTCCCAACCACTAGGAATATGTGGAGTTCCCAAGCCACCGGGAATATGTGAAGTTCTCATCCTAACGGGAATATTTATGGACTTCCCAATCCACTAGGAATGCATGCTTTTAGTTTTTGTGTGAACTCACCTTAGGTTGCTCGGTTAGATAGAGTATCGTTAACCTTCGCTGGATCAATGTGAATCCCGTCTTTGTTGACCACGTTCCCAAGGAAATGGTCTTCGCGAAGCCAAAAGTCGCATTTCGAGAACTTGGCGTAGAGTTGCTCGTTACATAAGAGTTCTAGAATAAGACGTAGGTAATGCTCGTGTTCTTCTCGATTCCTCGAGTGGATTAGGATATCATTGTTGGTCCCAGTTTGGACTTAAAAACTTCTTTTCACGTAATATGGCCAGTGATTTCAGTAGATGTGAAAAAGATGTGCAGAAATGGAAATCAGACTTTCAAGAAACAAGACCTACATAATTATCAAGTTTATATCACTTTGAAAAAAAATGGTTTACAAGGTGATTGTAAGATTATTAACTATTATAAACGAATACTTGAATTCTGAGGGTGAGAGGACAATGGAGTTTTGTAGTATGCATTGAATGCTAGGCTTAACTCAACTCATGTTCTCTGCTTGGTGAGCCTTCTATTTATAGAAGGCTGAATATATGAATAAACATTTGTTTATTCATATATATTCCTGCAAAAAGTAGCGCCTTGACATATTCATTGAATCCAACAATCAATTTTCCTTTGTCATCATGATATCCAATAATGTCAACTTGCTTCGGTTAGTGTGGCAGGATTGAGTTGATTTTTAGACAAGTGGGGTTTTCATCAGAATTTCTGATAAACCACTTCATCAGAAATTCTTGTGAACAAATCATCAGAAAATCTGATGATCAGAATCATCAGAAACTGATGATATTTCATCAGAAATATCATCAGATCCATCAGAAATGACCTTCTCTGATAATCTTCTTCAGCTCTTGATCAACTTGTGATTCTTTGAAGTAGATGTTGCTGCTTTCAGTTGTCTTATCCAATCTTCTTCTTCTTGTTGTGATCTTCAGGACTGTTGTCTTCTTCATTGATCAAGTTGAATCTGATTTTCTTCAATACTTACAAATAAAGTTTCCTAACACTTTCCCCCTAAGTATTGTAAGAAAATGAACTATCCTATGAACAGAAAATTTCCAAACAGTGGAAACTTAACATTTTGCAAATTAAACCAGTTACTAATGTTCTGAAAGACAAATTACATATAAAAATAGACAAAATTGCAGAAAACAACCTTTATGTATACCCCAAACTGCACTTTATACCTTTCACTATGAAATCCGCCAAAACCAACCTTTACGTTCATGTTTTGCTACAAATTCAACCTTTAACACAAACTCTGTTAATATTCTTGGTTAAATCACCTCACATGCTTTGCATGTGAGGGTATTATTGTCATTTCAACCTTGTTTTTTTTGTTTATTAAATCACATGGTCATCATCTTCCCTCACATATTCAGACATGCAGTTTTAACTTGTACCTTGAGCATATAAGTTTGTACCCTCCATGAAAACACATATTCAAGCTTATGAAAAGAAAACCCAGTTCATTAAATCATACAGTTTCATTTTTATGCTTGCAAATCTGAATCATTAAATCATTTAAAGCTCACAACTTTCGTATCATCTATATTAACACATACAACTTGAATGTTAACACGAATCATCAACGTATTTTCTAGCAAATATCAAGCATGACCAGGTTGTACTCTGCGCACACACAGTTGTACCCACCAAGAACACAGTGACAAAACCAAGAATCCTTTTATAACTTTACATCAGTGTTTTTCTCACAAGCAACCATTGAAACATGGAAACCCAGATTCCTACTCGGATTCAATATAAACAGAGCGAATCATCAACATCAAGTTTTACACAGATTTAATATCAACATTAATATGAATATCTTCATATACCCAGTTTGAATGATGTGTTCTTAAATCTGGGTTTACTTTGAGTGCATGATGTAGTGTTTTCATGGTGGGTACAACTGCCTATGCGCAAGGTACAACCTGGTCAAGCATATTAGTGTAGTGTTAGAATGATCCTTGATGAAAATGATATTGTTAGAAAAAGGTACCTCTTATATGCCAATCATGCATCGGTCATTGCATGCATGCATCATGCATAAATGTGTATTAATGCATAATTTCACCAGTTGTAAGTAGTACTGCTTTCTTAGAATAATGCAAGTTGAAGAACATACCATGTGGGATTGATTTGGTTTGAGCCGCAAATCACATGCTTAATCTTCACCATTACAGCTGGAGTTTCATTTCTTATGGAATGTAGAGATGGCCAACTGGAATACTGGATACAATTAATTAACCTGGTTAATTAGGATCGAACGATATGGTTCTCCTTAAACATGTATTTTAAGCCTAGCCGAACGATTACAATTAGAGGGCCAACTATGCACCGGAGACCAAAGTTCACATAGGAGTTTTTCATTAAATATAGACAGTGACGATTATTACATAATTATATCACTAACTAACTAATAAGCAGTTCTAGTTATATGTCCGAATAATAATAAAACATAACTTAGTTTAATAAAAACCACACCACCACCACACCCTACAACCAACCACCTCCGGTCACCTCACAACCACCGTAAACCCCAAATATTCACCATCAACTTCCACCCCGTCACAACGTCACCACCACGAAACAACACACTCGACAACCACCTTCTCCATCCATCACCTTAACCACCTTCTCCATCCATTCTTAACGACCGTAAGGTAGTGAGGTCAGGATGAAGATGAAGGGTAAAAGGTTGATATGGGTTTTGTGGTGGGTTACTGGAGATGAAGATGAGACTCATGGTGGGTTTTGTGGGTTTTTTTTTAAATATATGGTGGGTTTTGTGGGTTTTTTTTAAATATATATATTAAAAAAGGATTTAACAAACTCATACATACACACCAGATCTTGTGCAGAGTTTGTTAAATTTGTGTATGTGTTTTTATATATATTTTTAGGTGTGTGTATGTGCAGAGATTAAAAGAAAATCAAAGAATATTTGACTTATGTTGTTTGACTGATGAAACAAAAAATAGAAAAGAAAATAAGGATTTAAAAAGACTAAAATACCCTCACATGCAAAGCATGTGAGGTAAGTTAACTGACATTTTTTACCAGGTTTGGTGTAAAGGTTGAATTTGTAGCAAAACATGAACGTAAAGGTTGGTTTTGGCGGATTTCATAGTGAAAGGTATAAAGTGCAGTTTGGGGTATACATAAAGGTTGTTTTCTGCAATTTTGTCATAAAAATAAGAATTAAAATCAAACATGTCCTTCAATTCAGCTTCAATTTCTTGTGCACATCTCCTTTCTTTAATTGCTTCTTGTAAGATATATACTTGTTGCAGTTGTCATACATGTCTTTATACCAGGTTCTTGCTTGAATCCATTCTTCAATCATTTGTTCAATTTCTTGTCTATGATTCTCCAAGTTCATTCCTCTCTTCTGAAGTTGTTCCTGTCTTTTGTTCATACTCTTCATGATAAACTTTAGAGTCTGATTTGAGTACTTGCAGATATCAACACTTCTGGACAGATGTTGGACCGTGTTCCGACCCTGAAAAATCAGTCAAGGAAGTTCATCTTCACGTATAAAGGCGGAATCAGTATACACGAAGTTACACAGCTTATCCTTTCAATTTTCTTCTTTATTTATGCTTTCTGAGTTCAATTTGACAGAGTTCTGGCACCTAGCATATGACCTGATTTCGCTCCAGTGGTTACAAATGAGATCACATGTTCAGGTATATATAGGGCAGCTAGTTTCGCTTATATGGCATGCCATATAAGCGAAACCTCCATGTGACTTATAAGCGAAACCACCATGACCCTTGGAGCGAAATTACCTATAACCTAATAAGCGAAATCACTAACTATGTACACAAGAGCGAAATACCTATCTAACTGATTTCGCTTATAATGACACATATGTCATTATGAGCGAAATTAACACTCTAAAACCCTAATTTCGACTTTCAAACTCCAATCTAATCTAACTTGACCTAAGACTCAATGCAGACGAAGTCAACAGACATTCTGTGCACCAACAGACTCCCCCTTGGATGTTGACGAAGTCTTCAGCTCCGAGTCTTCAGTCTTGGTCTTTTCTCCAACTCTCTTTACATCATAAACAACTCTACATTCACAGGTTCAGGATCTTGTCCTAGCTCCATCTTCAGACTTCCCTTTTAACTGTTGATCCAGACTCCCCCTTTCACAGACTCCCCCTCTCGATATCCTAGAATCTGAGGTCTTGATCTGGTTCAAGCTTTGACAATTAGCTTCCATGGGAATAATGAAGTTTACATCCTGATTAACCTGCACTTCCTCTACCTCAACATAAGTTTCACAAATTTATAACAGTTGAATTTAATAAACTTACTGGTAGACATCATATATTCAACAATCATACAAGTTACATCAAGTTCAAATGAATGACCTTGATTAACTAAACACACAATCTTTCAAAACATTTATATATGACATTCAAAGTTTTCAACATATTCTCCCAACCCAATTCATCATGTTTAGCACTTGGAATTTTGAATATCAGCTCTTCAACATCAGTTGTCGAAAATCTTTTTGAATTTTTCAAAACTTTATGCTAAAACACACTAAAATCTTTTTGGATTTTTAGTTTAAAGAAATGCAGTAAAGAAATATATACAAACAATATTTTGTGAGTTTGTGTAAGAGGATCATATCAGTTTATGAGACACATCACAAGCACCGTTAAGCTTTAATCATTTTAAGTTCTAAACGATTCACTTAGATTGTCAGTATATTGGTCCACTTAAATTTTCACACAAAGTTCAATTGCTTCGAGATACGAGTTTAATGACTTAGATACTTAAACTTAATCGCGTGTCCCACCTCAGAATATACTCCCGTATCCAGATCCCAATATTCAGTCTTACAGGTAAGTATAACATCAATGATATCTGTAAGGGGTTAATAATTTATGAAGAATCATGAGAGCTCAGGTCAGAACTACCGTTCAGCAGAGAGATCATGACTCAACTTTTGGGTGTGTCCCCTTTAGAGGATCTTTTAGCTACAACAGCAGCGACTATCAATTTTATTGTTTCATCTGCATGCTGAGGGTTTATGCTATGTTTCAAGCATTTGCGGAAAGTATTATTCAAGGACTAGGTCAGAACTTCCATTCAGCAGAAGTCCCGGAATAATACCCCAGACATCATTGAGTATAAAAACCTAGTATATCAGAAAAAGGAATCCTTCAAACAAAATTTCGGGGGTTACCCATATATCCGAGAGATGTTACCCACGATATAAGCAAGTTTGAATTTAGGTTTATATCTCGTCACAATCTACTAAATGTGCAAAAACCTACTGGCATATCATCAGTGAGACCGTTTATCACATTTGACATTTCATATCTTTAGCGTGCCGTGATAGTTCACTGATTTACTATCATTTCCTCTTTTTCACAACAAAACTCATTTTTTTTTCTTTTTCAATGTTTTTGAAATTTTCAAATTTTCAAATTTTTTTTTAAATTTTTCTCCCCCTAAAATCAAAATATGTTTCAATTTTGATTTTATGGGAAAATTTGAAACCAACTATACAAGAAACGAGACAAACTGATATCAAATCGCTTCAATTCGCCATCCACTTGGCATAAACAATCAGAACTCCCCCTGACAACAAACTATTTTCCCATTGTGATTTCAAAACACTTAAGTTTGTTTTAATCAAAATGGTTTTTCGGGAAAATTAGTTTTGTTGATCTAACAAACCACTTGTTGGTTAGGGGATT
>JARYGA010061346.1:492715-512743 GCA_030545235.1 Helianthus tuberosus | reverse complement strand
TGCTATCTCACCTCTGTTTAACCTATAAACAGGAACTAATGGAAACAACGATGTTGATTTAGCAAGAACCAAGAGGTTCAACAAGGTGCGTTATGGTAATTAATTTTGATATTTTTGTGTAGTTATCTTTAAGAACGATGCTAGCTTTGTTCACATTATACCTTAATCTATTATTTTTAAAAGTATGAAATTTGTTCTTGTTTTCATTTCATTATTTATGTATAGTGGAGTGCAAGTATGATGGAAGATGAAACCAGGAGGAGGAAACGGAAGGCCGCAGAACTTCAAAGGTAAGTAGAGTAAGTTGAGGCTTTGGACAAATTATGTACCACCGGCTACTAATTCAAAGGCCATATCAGACAATTTTACTGGGAAGGTTGGTCTAAATATTAGCTTCCTGAACAATATATTCCTTTCCTCTCATTTTAAATTAACTTAAAAACTTATATTTTATTTTTAATTTGTTACAGGTTGTTGAAGTTGTTAGCGGAGACTGCATTATCGTTCTGATGATTCTCTTTCATTTGGCAGTCCAGCAGCTGAGAGACATGTAGGTGACTACCATGATGAAATGCCATAATCTTGAATTTTTTTTTATCGGTGTTGCGCTTTAGATAGACCTGATTTTCCATATCTATTTCAGGGTCATCTCCTTTAAAAGGAGGGTAAGTGACATTTCTATTGACCTTTTCTTTTCAACTCTATAGATGCTGATATCATAAATTACTTGGAACTTTACGAGCTTAAAATTTTTTAAGTCCCAAAGCTAGGAGCTTCAGTTAAAGGGTGCTGACAAAACTATGGGATCATGCGATTTAAAGGACTCCGTAGAGGAAGTAAAGGTTTTTTTCCTTATCTTTTCTTTTTATGTGGTCTACACAAAAATCTCATTCAACCTTTAATTTAATGTAGATGCTAGCATCTGATCGCCTTTCGGAGATTTGTCATGGGTCAGTTTGGCTAGGATCAAAACCAAACATATATTTGATTGTTTGTTTTAGAATTTAATAAGCCATACCTTTGGTTATACTGATTATTGGAAAAGACGATTCTGTTAGTTTAGGATGGTTAACCGTAGGTGCTCGGTATCTGCTAGTTTTCATAAAAAGTAAAATTTGGTTTTGGTGACCATTTGGTTCAGTTTTTTTTGTTATAAATACATATATAACCATAACCTAACATAGATCCCGATTATAAAATAAGTCCTAACGGAACGTTGAGTTATTTCAGATCAATTGTGGTTTCGTTATTCGATTACTTTGCTGACCGTCACTCCTTATTGCGATGTATTAGTGAATCCTGAAATTACCCATTGCAAGTTGAAAGGTTTGACTTCCATACAAATAAAACATATTAATATTTAATATCTCTCTATCTAACTTTTGTAAGTGGTTTATAACAATATTTTGGTTCACGTACAAGGAAATTTTGGAACTCGCGGAGGCTATAAAGATTAAAGATGGATAGGCAGAGTCTTATAGTTTTGACAGACGGTTCATGATGAGACGGGTTGTGACAACCAACTGGGTATTTATTTCGAAAGGGCTTGTTCTAAACACAACGTTGGGCCAACTATTAATTTTACATTTTTGTGTTTTCTACAGTCACACCATTGCAAGTTTTTTTTAATCCCACCGCAACGCGTGGGCATTCCCACTTATAAACTCTAATAAGATTGATAGAAGAATATCTTAAGGTATTAGATTCGTTTAATAGAAGTACATTTTTATAGAACTTTTGATTGTTTTGATGATCTTTTTAGACTTGTATTTTCAACCCATTTCCTCGTTAAGCCTAACTTTTATAAACCTTGAATTATTTAATAATATTTTGGTTTAGTTTATAAAACATTTGTTTATAAGCTTTATAGAAATATAGGAATTTTCAAGGATCTTAAGTTTTTATAGGAATTTTCAAGGGATCTTAAGTTCAATTCACACCCACGTCTTTAATTGCCGTTACATTTTTGCATCTTGTATATCGACTAAACGTTGTCTTGTATACCAAAATATGACTTCACTGATTTTACAAGACAGATGGAGCGAACCATCCATCGACGTTGGTTATTCAGTTGTGTGATTCTTAGAAATCCGTTCAACTCTTGACTAGTTGATTGAGTACCATTCCATACATCAACTGTATGGACTATGTTCTCAAGTTCTACAAATTTTGACTTTGTTTGAGTTTGACCCATCCTTTATGCTGGCTTGACTGTGTATCAAGTTCTACAATTTTTTATTTGAGGATGATGTCTCAAGACTGTGGAGGGAGAAGAATCTTTGTTCATTGTGAAAAAAAAATAGATTTGGACATTGGTTTACCTATAAATGTGCAAGGGGTGTCTTTCTTTACATTGATAATTTTTCCCCCAGATGTATTTTTTTTTCAAAATGTTGAATTATAAGCTTTAACTAACAGAATTATTTTCTAAATGACTTGAAGACATTGTCCAAGTTAACCACGGGGTGTCAACCCAGTGGCCACCAGCACCCATCTAAAACCGGTTCGGGAGTCCAAGTGGCGCGGGTTCGAATCCTGCTTGCAGGCTCTTCGCTCCCCTTGACCTCGGCTGGGTATTCACCGCCAGGCAATGTTGCCGAGTCGCTAGCTTGGGAAGGGGGATCCCTTCAGCAGTCAGGGGTAATCAACCTTGAAATGTGTATAGATATCGAATTACACTCCTAATCACATGTAAATAATAATAAGTTTTTATGATATATTATAATGTATATAAAAATAAAATATATTAAAAGTAAAATAATCCGAGCTAAGCTGGTATTCAAGCCAAACCGGGCCAATTCGGCTCGTTATGAGCCGAGCCGAGCTAGACTCACTTTCTAACCGAGCCGAGCCAGCTCAGCTCACTTTCAAAGCGAGCCACATTGAGCGAGCTTTTTCCAAGCTAAATCCAAGCGACTCTGAGCCGCGAGCTTTTTGGATAGCCACTAATTCCAACTATTTAAATTGGATAAGGAGATTGCCAAACTAAACTAAAGTTTGGTAGTATTTTTAATTCACCACGGCTCAATGGGCAAGGGATCATAATATGTTACCAATGGTTGTTCATACGAAAGTTGTCTACAAGTAGAACCAGCGATTGGTCGGAAATAAAACATATACTTCTTCGCTTGGACAAGAGATGGTCCGTTACAAAAACAGAAGACATTGCGGCGTACATCAAATATAACTTGATTTACACATCGAATCAATCGAAACCTTGCAAAATAGGATAACAATCTCATTATGCACTTGCTACAATGCCTTCGTTAACGACTACCTCACGTGCCCAGAATGACAGGGCACGTTACAGTACTTGTCATTAATGCTCAACCCGTACCATAAATAGAAGAGACGCACAAGACATATATGCATATCATTCTTAGTGTCGAAAACACTACTTACCAGCATACTAAGCACAGTAATGATAATGTTGCAACATGTTGAAACTAAATACATATAAATGAGGTTTCGAAAACAACATTTAAGAGCCCTATGAATGGGTAGTGATTTGTGGCATAACAACCTATGGTGTAATAATCATTTCTCAATATGAACTAACATGTTATCATTTGTATAATATATGTATTGTAAAAGTTGTACCTTTTCTGCTTCACAATACATTACCACAGGTACTCAAATCAAAATCCAACATAGAAATGTAACAATTCCAATTGTGAGATCAGGTTACAAAAACTAAAGTTTCCACTACAAGAACTACAAAATCCTGCACCCAAAATTGGGAGTTGACATGATACGCGTACACATCTGGACATCGAAAGTGCTCAAAAGAAGCATCCGTCCTTTTGTTTTGATCACTTTCTGATGTCTTGTTACCATCTTCAGTCGTAAAACTGACCCGATAATGTATTGTTCTTCCCTCATGAAGTTTTCTCAAGAATCACACACCAATTAGACTTGTCGTAAAATTGATCCACAATAACTGCATTCTTCATGCCAGAAACCAAACTGGAAGTAAAAAAGACGGGTTATCAATAAAAACTTGTTACATTTGAAACTATATGGGCAAAAAGAAGCTATACGAGGGGGCGTTTGGATGTGACTTTTCAAAGTGATTATTATGACACGACAAAAATCAAGATTTGATATTAAGACAATATTTGATCGAAGGAAAGGGTCGTTAGATCATTTGTATAAGACCCCAAATATCAACTACTGCTTACCGGCTTCTAATAATAATTGGTTTAAATGCACCTCCAATTCTCCTAACACCCCATCAAGCTAAATAACTAATCTCTTGAAGCAATCTTGACGTTAACAAACTATTTATAATCAATTCAATCCTCAACCTAATGTATCTTTTAGTATCTAATCTCTTGAACCAATGTATAATTCTATACACTAACCAACATTCTATAATCAATGCAATCCTCAACCTAATGTCTTTTTTAGTAACCATGAGAACCCGTTACCATTGAACTCACAGGACCCCACCAATACCTTGCCAACCAACGACATCATATATAACGCAGCTTACGCTGGGCACGTGCTCTTCAAGAGGTTATAATAGGAAACGGGTCAACCTAGTATCTTACATAATTCATCACCAAAAAAGCATGAATATATTATTCGAATTACACTAAATTAAGTTATGCAACACCTTAAATCAAAATTTTAAAAATAACATAATTTACAGCATTACCTTTCAAGTTCACCTTGACCAAACACATGATAATATCTATCATACACAATCGCGCCTTTTGAATCATCTTTCCTCGCAAGACCATTTTCAACCGCACCAGTCGAAGCTCCACTCACTTCAGCCCGGTGATACGGCAAATGCCACGGCACAAAATACTCTTGTTGCTTATCATTCCCACCTCCATTCTCACTCCCCACAACACAATCTTTACCTTCTTGATTCCCAACACTCACCTCAGTTTCCGGAATACTTTCCAAAGTAACGGCAGACACGCTACGAACCCGTGGGCTACCCGGCCCAATCCACTCTTCCAAATACTTCCGCGTAAGCGGGGTCCACTTATTAAGCAAAGATCCATCCTCTTGCTCAACAGCCCACACAGTAATCAAAACATGCCCACCAACTTTAACCACCCTAACCAACTCATCAATAGCTTTCCTCCTCCTATCCTCAGTACTCAAATGATGCAAAACCGCTATCGAAATAGCGGCATCCCCGTACCCGCTTCGATACGGTAAATTCACAGCATCTGCAACCAAAACCTCATGACCCCTATCACTACAGATCTGGATAAGGGGTGCACTAATATCACAACCAATGAAGAAACAATCAGGATTTAAACCTAAATACTTGCCATTACCACACCCTGCATCTAAAACCACAGACCCAGATGGCAAATTGTGTAAAAAGGTTGAAACTTTGGGCCATTTTGCAAAACGGGTAGCGCTGAAATGAGGTGCGATTGCATCGTAGACAAGGTGGACGTACTTTTTTTCGATTTCTGGAGTTGATTGGACGCTTGAGGAAGAACATTTGGCATCTGGGTTTGAAGATCTCTTTGTTATGATTTCTTTCATTGTGAGTTGGGTGGATGTTGTGGTGAATTGGAGAGTGGATGATATGGATTTAAGGGGGTTTGATTGGGTTAGGGGTTTGAGCATCAATTGGAAACCGTAAATGATGATGATGGTCGGGGTAGGGGTTTGGTGAATGTGAATTGGCAGATTGATGGATTTTGGGAGAATCGATTAGCCGCCAATTTGGTGTTTAACGGTGGTTAAACCCTAGCGATCTTTCGGCACGATATTCTCGGTCATTTCATCCTATCATATTATTCATACTACCGCATTCACAACCAATGACCGGTCCGACCGGATTTATAACCCAGATTACATCACAAATTATATAACTAATTTAGTAAGTAAAGAGTTTGTGAGACTCTTGCCCCTCTTAGTGGGAGGTCTTGGATTTAATCCCAAGCAAGGGTGAGTTATTTGTAAATATAAGAGTTTGGGAGAGTAACGTTAGCCATTAAAAAAAAAAAGTAAAGAGTTTGTGATATCTTTTTAGAATGGGATGATTTCAAAAAGGCCCAAATCTAATTATGTGTTATCTCCAGCTCGTAATTCATACCTTCAAATAAAAACCCTAGTAACATTGCAACACTGCATGCACGCAGTTCTTCCTTCTCCATTCTTTTGTAACAAAAAAACCCTAGCAACACTTCCTTCTTCTTCAAAGCCTCCCCGCCCACCCCATACCCCATGGCCGCCCCTGCATCTGGTATACACACGGCGGAGGCACCGTGCTCCGATGCACAGACCACCATAACCTCTTAATCGGAAGACGCATGAGTTGATAATGAGGTGGCTTGGCCAAATCAGTGATGATTAGAACCTCCGGCGAAGCAACGGCCAGTTTGACATTTCACCGGTTTTCCGGCCGAACCGCCGGCTGCCGGCCGAACCTCCGGCCGATTGCAGAAACGGTCTATTGCACGGAACCGGCCCGGCTTTTGCAGCGGATCCCGGCCCGACCGGTCCGGTCCGGGTCTGAGAACATTGTTCACAAATGTTTTGGTCAAAAATCAAGCTAAGATAATGCAACCAAACTTTCTGTTGTGAGGTGTGATGCTTGAATCAATGAACAATGCTAAGGATCATTCAGAAATGTAATGAACAAGTGACACAAAGATTTATACGAGGAAAAAGCCCTTTGATCAAGAGTTGATCTCCGGCATAAAAAACCTCGGGTGATGGAAACTACCGATCACCAACTCAGATTAAACAAACAAGGTATTACAACTTTGGATGATAGCGAGCTAGTTACAAGGATCACTAGAGTGTAATGTGCAAAAAAGTGTGTAATCGCCAAGTAAACTGTCGAGAGCTGATGAGAGCAGTTACGAGTGTGTGTGTTAAGCTAAAAATTGTGACAACCCTCACTAAACCAGGTATCCGTACGACTTAATTAATAATTAATTACTGCTTAATTACTGTGCTTACTTGAACTTGTGAATAAACTGCTACTTGAATGCTGATACATGTACTTACTTGCATCATACTTTACTTGTTGTCACTCCATGTTTTGCTTACAGCACCCTTGTGACAACCTTGATGCACCAAAAGCACAGTAGCACAATGAACGGATAACCTATTAAACGTGCTGTCATAACTAGCACCAGGCAGGTACTGCCTCTAAGGCCTGTAAGAGCCTGAGATAGTTTGCTACACTAGTGGTGAGTGTAGGGATACAAGGGTTGTAGAACTGCGTCACTAGGAATGAGATTACAGTGACCGGATGTGCCTAAAACGTACTTTAAGTACAAAATTCAGCACTTTAATTAAAATTCAGCATCGAGCTAACTAATAAAGTGCCAAAACATGAGAAAAACATTACTAGACACTTTCCAAAGTGTCGGGAATAAGTTGTGTCACTAAAAATAATAATAATAACGACACTTTAAAGCTTTGTTAAGCACTTTACCGGATCTCTATCCAACCGAACAACCGGATTATACCCAGAACGCAAAAATATTGCCATTTACATTGTTTCTCTTTTTCTAAGCCAGTTAGGGTCCCCGAGTACCCTAACACCCGTTACAACTTACTACATGATAGTAACTAAGTTAACCTTCTAATTATCTAGCTAATGTCTAACTATCTAGTTGAAATGGAACCATAGACCCCCCTTCCAACGAAACCGTCCCCAAGGGGACACCCCTTTGTACTTTCAAGATTATAATAATCTTGTTGTTTAATATCTTGGTGACATGAGAACCATTGGGTAATTAACATAAGGTTTGTCTATAAGTTTGAAACTTGATCCATCATATTCATTTCACCACTTAACAAATCAACACTCCTCTCTCCTTTCCTTGCTCCTCTCGGCCGAGAACACCCACAAGCATCCATCCATCGTCGAGCTTTGATCATCTCATATCAAGAGCATACAAGTGTTGAGGATCTCATACAAAGGAGCTCGGTGCATTCGGAACATGAAGGACCTCACCCTATTGCTTTTATCCACCCAATCTTCGACTAGATTCTTCCCTAGCCTCGAGCTAGTAGTAAGTTGCTTGAAACACACTCTCGATCTATTTTAAAGTGGTTAAAATAATATATGACGGTTAAAACTCATGAACTTACAAGATGATATGTAAAAGTCTACTAAAATGTTAAAGAGGTTGGTTAAAAGCTATGATGTTGTGTAAATCTTGTAAGATTTGTTTTGTGTGATTATTTAGTGCCGATCTATGATGTGGTAGCTCGGATCATCGTCTAACCCGGATTAGTCATGATCATGGATCATGACATAGAGTTTGTTTAAGTGTACAAAGGGTTAAATGATGAAACTCTACCACACATTAAACATGAACTTGTGTAAAATCGATTTTACTTATGAAATAGTGTTCAAAACTAGTAGATCTACGGATCTACAAACGGTATTTTCAAAGGACCACGTGTCAAGAGAAAACATACTTTTAAAGACGGATCTTTCATAAACAAGAATGATTTTAGCAAACACACAAGTGTGTAAATACTTGTGTAACACTAAGTTTCGACAAAGAACTAGTATTGTCAAATTCTACAAGAAGTTGTAAAGATGAAATTCCTTTAAAAACGAGACTTTCAAGAAACGAAGTTGAATTATATAAAGATCCACTAAAAATAGTGGGATTTATCACGCATTTTTGGATAAACCACAAGTTCATGTATTTCTGCGATTTATATATATTTTGACTAGTTTGATGCTTTGGATATTGTTTTGGTTGAATAAGAAAATTGTTGATTTAAATTATAAAAGAAAATGATACGCTTGAAAGCGTGGCCACCTCCAGTTACAGGGGAAACTCTGGCGAAATTTTTCTAAAAACCTAACACTTGAAAATATTTTCATCACAAGTGTTAGAAATACATCTTTAACTTGTTTTCAAAGACCTAAATTTCGCCATGATTCTGTTTACAAAATTTCTAAGTGTCGGAGGTGGGATTTTCACAAAATAAAACCTGAAACATATATATTTAGAATATATGTTTTTTCATAGCAACACTTGTAAAATGTTTATGATTATTTTGTGAACTATACGAATATTATTTTTAGGGTAAAAATAATATTACCGAATGTTAACGATTCCAAAATAATACGAACGCCTTCACAATAATTATTTAAGTTACACCGGTAGTATTTATACCACCCGAACTATACAATGTAACTTACGTATTTTCGGAAAAGTTATTATTTTGAAAACTATACGGAATAAAATATAATATTTTTGGGAAAAATATTTATATTTTGGGAAGTAAAGTATTTTTTTGGACAAATGGAATAAAATATAATAAGTGAGACTTAATAATGTATTTCGAGTTTTGCGAACACGCATGTATTAAATCCCCCATCATTGGGAAGGAGAATAATTACCAAGTATCTACAAAAATATAAACACGAAATAGTTGTCTAACTATTTCCCAAAAACTTAAACCTTAAGCTAAGGCACGGCCGTCCGTCTAATAGATTTAGTACGTGTAGGTCGTCGCACAGCTGCTTGATCAGGAGATATACTTGGTAGAGATGCACCACAGTGAGTTCATGTCCCCCTTTTCTCCAACTGTTTTCAGTTTTCTAAACTGCGGGGGTGAAATACATGTTACTATGATTACGAATACTTTATACATGGTATGGTTAGCGTAAGGAGGGTTATTATTCAGATCATGTGAGTGGGTAGGCGGAAACTTGAGGCCATTAATCCTCAAGGTAGGACCGAGGGACAGGAGAGGTAGATCTATCTGGGTGAAGCGAGCCCAGCCCCAGGCCCAAACAGAACGGACCTCGGGGTGACTTTGTGCCCAACGCATAAATCCGCTAGGTTTGAGTCTCCCTACTTGCACTTCACACATATCAATGGCCTTGCAAACCATTGGTGATCTCTTTTTCCTTATTTGCTACATACCAGGGTTTTTATACATACAAAGGTTTATTTACTCACTTACACATGAACTCGCTCAACATTATTGTTGATTTTTCCAAACTTACATGTATTTCAGGGAATTAAAGATCTGGCGCGGTATGTTATGTTTTCCCGCTGCATATGGGTTCCGAGGTCATCCAGGTTTAGGGGATGTGACTTTTACCTGGACGAGTCACAGTCCTTAAACTGCGTTCTATTCATGTTGATGTTTATGTCTTTCAAAACTGTGACAACCCTCACTAAACCAGGTATCCGTACGACTTAATTAATAATTAATTACTGCTTAATTACTGTGCTTACTTGAACTTGTGGATAAACTGCTACTTGAATACTGATACATGTACTTACTTGCATCATACTTTACTTGCTGTCACTCCATGTTTTGCTTACAGCACCTTTGTGACAACCTTGATGCACCAAAAGCACAGTCGCACAATGAACGGATAACCTAATAAACGTGCTGTCATAACTAGCACCAGGCAGGTACTGCCTCTAAGGCCTGTAAGAGCCTGAGATAGTTTGCTGCACTAGTGGTGAGTGTAGGGATGTAAGGGTTGTAGAACTGCGTCACTAGGAATGAGATTACAGTGACCGGATGTGCCTAAAACGTACTTTAAGTACAAAATTCAGCACTTTAACATAAAAATTCAGCATTAAGCTACCTATTAGAGTGCCAAAACATGAGAAAAATATTACTAGACACTTTCCAAAGTGTCGGGAATAAGTTGTGTCACTAAAAATAATAATAACGACACTTTAAAACTTTGTTAAGCACTTTAACGGATCACTATCCAACCGAACAATCAGACTATACCCGGAACATAAAAATATTGCTATTAACATAGTTTTTCTTTTTCTGAGCCAGTTAGGGTCCCTGAATACCCTAACACCCGTCATAATGCACGACACGCTAGTAACCGAGTTAACTTTCACTTAACCTAACTAATACTTAACACTTAGTTGGAAATGAACTAGAACCCCCCCCCCCCTCCAACGAATTCGGTCCCCTTGGGGGACACCCATGTCCTATTTTGATTATAATAATCACTAGTGTCTAATATCTATTAGACACATAAACCTTTGGGTAATAATCTTGATAATTGTCTATAAGATCATGGCATAACACACCATCCAACACTCAAACTCACAACAAAACTCTCTCTCTTCCTCTCAAGGCTCTCGGCCGAACACCCCCTATATCATCCATCCATTTTTCGGTTTTGATCTTCTCATTCCAAGAGCATACAAGTGTTGAGGATCACATACGAGGAGGTTTGGTGCATTCGGAACGCGAAGGACCTCTTCTCATTGCTTTTATCCACTCATTTTTCGACTAGAATCTTCCCTAGCCTCGAGCTAGTAGTAAGTTGCTTGAAACACACTCTCGATCTATTTTAAAGTGGTTAAAACGGTATATGATGGTTAAAACTCATGAACATACAAAATGATATGAAAAAGTCTACTAAAAATGCTAAAAATGATGGTTAAAAGCTTGGTTGTTGTGTAAACCTTGTAGGATTTGTTTTGTGTAATTATTTAGTGCCGATCTATGTTGTGGTAGCTCGGATCATTGTTTAACCCGGATTGGTCATGATCATGGATCATGACATAGAGCTTGTTTAAGTGTAACAAGGGTTAAATGATGGAACTCTACCACACGAGAAACTTGAACTTGTGTAGAAACGATTTTACTTACGAAATAGTGTTTAAAACTAGTAGATCTACGGATCTACAAGCGGTATTTTCAAAGGACCACGTGTCAAGAGAAAACATACTTTTAAAGACGGATCTTTCATAAACAAGAATGATTTTAGCAAACACACAAGTGTGTAAATACTTGTGTAACACTAAGTTTCGACAAAGAACTAGTTTTGTCAAATTTTACAAGAAGTTGTAAAGATGGAATTTCTTTAAAAACGAGACTTTTACGAAACCTGATGGATTTATATAAAGATACACTAAAAGTAAGGAGCTTTACTTCATATTTTAGATAAACCACAAGTTCATGTATTTTTGCGATTTACATCTATTTTGACTAGTTTGATGGTTTGAATAATGTTTATTGACTGAATGAGAAAATTGTTGGTTTGACTTGTAAAAGAAAATGATACGCTTGAAAGCGTGGCCACCTCCAGTTACAGAGGAAACTCTGGCGAAATTTTTCCAAAAACCTAACACTTAGAAATATTTTCACCACAAGTGTTAGAAATACATTTTGACTTGTTTTCAAATTATAGATTTCGCCACGACTTATTTACAAAAAATATCGGAGGTGGGATTTCACAAAATGAAACGTGATAAATATATGTATTTAGTATATATACTTTTCATAAGCGTCACTTGTAAAATGATTATGATTATTTTGTGAAATATACAAATATTATTTTTAGGGTAAAAATAATATTACCGAATGTTAATGATTATATTTTGAAGTAAGAAATAAAATATATTAAGTGAGACTTAATAATATATTCCGAAGTTTACGAACGCACATGTATTAAATCCCCCATCCTTGGGAAGGAGAATAATTACCAAGTATTTACAAAAATATAAACACGAAATAGTTGTCTAACTATTTCCCCAAAAACTTAAACCTTAAGCCAAGGCACGGCCGTCCGTCTAATAGACTTAGTACGTGTAGGTCGTCGCACAGCTGCTTGATCAGGAGATATACTTGGTAGAGACGCACCACAGTGAGTTCATGTCCCCCTTTTCTCTTAACTGTTTTCAGTTTTCTAACTGCGGGGGTGAAATACATGTTACTATGATTACGAGTACTTTTACATGGTATGGTTAGCGTAAGGAGGGTTATTATTATTCAGATCATGTGAGTGGGTAGGCAGAAACTTGAGGCCATTAATCCTCAAGGTAGGACCGAGGGGCAGGAGCGGTAGATCTATTTGGGTGTAGCGAGCCCAACCCCAGGCCCAACACAGAACGGACCTCGGGGTGACTTTGTACCCAACGCATAAATCTGCTAGGTTTGAGTCTTCCTACTTGCACTTCACACATATCAATGGCCTTGCAAACCATTGGTGATCTCTTTTTCCTTATTTGCTACATACCAGGGTTTTTATACATACAAAGGTTTATTTACTCACTTACACATGAACTCGCTCAACATTATTGTTGATTTTTCAACTTACATGTATTTCAGGGAATTAAAGATCTGGCGCGGTATGTTATGTTTTCCCGCTGCATATGGGTTCCGAGGTCATCCCGGTTTAGGAAATGTGGCTTTTTCCTGGACGAGTCACAAATCTTAAACTGCGTTTTATTCATGTTGATGTCTATGTCTTTCAAAACAATGTTTTATGTTATGGTGTTGTAGTCCCTAAGACAATGTTATGTTACTTCGGTTTTAAAAACTTAAATCTATGGATGATCTTGCATGGTTTTTATTTCATATAGCTTGTTATGATTAAGCTATGGTATTAAGAAGTCACACCAAAATAACCACGCTTCCGCAAAGCCAGGGTGTGACAGCTTGGTATCAGAGCTCTGATCATAGCGAACTAGGATTCCTTCTCGAGTCTAGACTATGATCACTAGGGCTCTCACGAAAACATTTTTACTGCATACCACTCAAGTCCAGATCCAAAACTTTTTACAAACAAATGTTGAGCACATTTATTTATTATTTATAGGCTCAGTCTGAGAGGCTGAGGCTCGGTCTGGAGGACCGAGGCTCGGTCAAGGAGACCGAGGTAGTTGCCTAGTAGGACTAGGGAGTCAGTCTAAGAGGCTGGGAGAATTTGGCTAGTGGGACTAGGAAGAGCAGTCTGAGAGGCTGGGAGAATAGGCTAGTGGGACTAGGAAGAGCAGTCTGAGAGGCTGGGAGAATTTGGCTAGTTGGACTAGGAAGAGCAGTCTGAGAGGCTGGGAGAATTTGGCTAGTTGGACTAGGAAGAGCAGTCTGAGAGGCTGGGAGGCTAGTGGGACTAGGAGAATTATTTGATTGCTTACTTGGTGACTAATGTGCTTATCTGATTGTATAATTGATTATTTGTACATATTTGTGTTTGTGTTACAGACACCATGGAATCGCCCGGCACAGGTGATTCGGACACCACAGGCCCTAGACCCATAGTATCAGACGACTTAGAGTCTTCAGAGCACGAGGTCCACACATCAGATGTTACCAGCACAGACGAGGATGACTTTCAGCCCTTTGCGCTGCCCGACGCTGTCGATGAGCCCGCTGATGGTCCTTTTGCTGGGTACCTACCACTCGTAGAGATACCTGCTCCCATACCTTTGGCCGTTTATCCTGCTTACGATATGCTCCTCGACGCCGACGATGACGACGACGTCGATCTATTTGATGATGAGCCCCTGGAGGACGATGTTGAGGGCGAGGCCCTTCTAGCTGACGGTGGTCTTTTGTTACTCGCAGATGCTCCAGCTGAGGAGTCACCTGCACACTCACCCGCTCCAGACTCCTTCGAGCGCACAGCACTATTCACACAGTTCAGATCCTGACAGGGCATCATCTGCTGCCTCTGCTTCTAGATTTGCTTTCAATCACGACCTCGATGAGGATTCAGACCCTGTTTTTCCCCTTGGATATGACCCGGACCAGGAGATAGAGTTCATCCACTTGGATCAGCCTATGGTTGACCCAGTAGACCCAGTTGACCCTGCATTCGCTGATCATGCAGATTTTGATATGGAGTTCGTTGATCCCGAGCAGCTACTGGACCCTGCTCCTGACCCAGTGCTTGAGCATGACCCTGCTCATGCTGGCATACCTATTGATCCTGTGATTGCTGACCCACCCATTGGTGATCACCCTGCTGATGCACCACTACTGGAGGGTGACCATGTTATTGCTGCTGATCATGTTGATCCCCCACTTATCGCTGATATACCTGTTGACCCTCTTGTTGCACCCCATCTTGACCCTATGCCTGTACAGTTTGATCGAGCACTTTTTGAGGCACAGATTGACCCACGAGATGAGCTCGCCCAGCATGGGTGGATTCCTGCAGATGATGAGCTTCCACCTATTCCTCCTCATACCACCGAGGCACGTCACATTGATTTCTCTTTTTCGTTTGCACAGTACACACCTCCAGCTCGACCTGGAGAGGGTTCCTCGGCTCGTCCCTTTGGACATGTGCCGACATATATTCCAGTTATGCCACAGTCTTCATCTGCTATTCCCCCTGTACCACCATTCTTTGTGCCACCTTTTGATCCAACCAGCGAGCCGTTTCTCTGGACGTCACCGACTGTTATGCCACTGACCGACCCCTACCATCCTTTCCATATGGGGTATACTATTGAGGACGTTCTGATGTCGTTTGTTGTCCAGAAGGAGGCACTCACACGGCGTATTCAGGAGCTTGAGAGAGCTCAGCCACCGCCATGCCAGTGTCAGGGTCAGACCCACCCTGCTTCTTCGCAGCACCCTCGACCATTGTTACCTGACTATGCTGCACGCCTTTTGGCACTTGAGCAGCAGGTTGCTTCTTGGTTGCGTACCCAGAGAGCCATGGAGGAGGACTGGCTCCATTTGCGACGTTTGTTCTACACCCATTTTCCCCCTCCTCCACCACCATCAGATTAGGGCATCCTTAGTACAGCATGGGTAGACGCTGGTGAGAAGACGGCGATTGTTTTGACTGCACAGCATTTTTGGAGACTGCATTTTGATTCTGACTTTTGTAACATGTATATGGATGTATTGACACTGGTTTGATATTCTTTTGGACTAGGGTGATCTAGCCCTTAGTCAATGATGATGTATGACACTATTATGTACCTGTACACTTACTATGTGGTCTCGATATATGGCAATCGCAGTATTCTCATCATATGTGATGTTTTGATTGATTATTTATGTTTTATAACATGGGATGTTGTGTGGTTGATATGATTATAACATGAGATGTTATGTACTATTACTATCATTATATACGCATGCTTTACTATGGCCTGACCGACGTGAACCCATCTTTTAGAAGATGCCGCCTAGACGTCAAACGCCGATGCCTACCAATGAGGCAGAACTCCAACAAGTTATCGCTGCTGCCATCGCGCAATACGCCGCCTCGCAAGGAGGACCCAGCGGAAGCAGCTTAAACAACAATGGCAACAACAATCCACCTCATGGGTGCACCTACAAGCAGTTTTTAGACTGCAAGCCTGTCAACTTTCATGGCACCGGAGGTGCTGTCGCTTTTGTTCGTTGGGCCGAGAAGACTGAATCTGTTCTCCGCATGAGAAAATGTGCACCGGACCAGCAAGTCACCTACATTTCTGGGCTATTTTTGGATGGAGCCCTATCTTGGTGGAATTTGCAAGTACAGACACTTGGTGAAGCTGCTGCCTACGCACTAACATGGACCGAACTGAAGGAACTAATGCGCAAAAAGTATTGTTCTCGCGCTGAAATCCAAAGATTGGAAACTGAGTTCTGGCATTTGAAGATGGAAGGTCCGAAGATCGCGGAATATGTTCAGAGGTTTCACGACCTGTCGCATGTGGTACCCTATATGGTCACTCCAGAATTCAAGCGGATTGAACGCTTCATTTGGGATTAGCTCCTCAAATCATAAGCATGGTGACCTCCTCCAAGCCTACAACAATTACTGAGGCAATCGATTTGAGCGTAGCTCTCACTGAGGAGGCTATCCGCCTGAACAAGTTTGGTGAGATCGAGACAAAGAAGAAAGAGACTCACGTCGAGTCATCCGGAGGTAACAAGCGAAAGTTCTCGAACTTCAAACAAGGCATTAGTGGTGTTGTTAAGAAAGGAGAGCCAAACGCGCCAGCTCAGGTTACAGCTGGTGGTGGAAAGAAAGGAAAAGGATATATGGGCACCCAGCCCAAGTGCAACACCTGCCAGCGTCACCATTCGGGCCGATGTGGTTTAAAGGTATGTGAAGCGTGTGGGAAACCTGGCCACTTGAAGGATTCTTGTTGGGCCACTGTTGGCCAGGGAGGCCAAGGAGGATTTGGAAACAGAAACAATAACCGGGGTGGAATTGGAAATCGCCCACAAGGAAACAATGGAGGTAATGGGAATCGAGGCAACAATGCGAATCAAGCTGGCGCTGTAAATCATAACCAAGGGAATAACCAAGCTGGAAATGGAGGTGGAAACGGGCAAAGACCTGGATGCTTTAACTGTGGTGATATCGGGCACTTTAAGAGGAACTGCCCAGAGTTGAACCAAGCCCGTGGAAGAGTGTTCCATATCGAAGCGAGGGAAGCACGCCAGGACCCCAATGTCGTTACTGGTACGTTCCCTGTAAACCAACACTATGCATCCGTTTTATTTGATACTGGTGCCGACTATAGCTTCGTATCGTTAGAATTTAAGAATATGCTTGGTTTAGCCACTAATAAGTTAGATATTCCCTACTCAATCGAATTGGCGAATGGGAAGTTAGTAGAAGCCAATGAAGTGATCAGAGGTTGTGCAATCGAGTTGGGAGAACGTGAGTTTGCTTTGGATCTACTACCGGTCCAGCTGGGGAGCTTTGACGTAGTAGTAGGAATGGATTGGTTATCAAGCAACAAGGCAGAAATTGTTTGTCACGAAAAGGTCGTTCGTATCCCGACCGGAGATGGTGAAACGATTGTGGTTCATGGCAAAAAGCGCGATACGCCGTTAAGGATTATCAGCTGCCTCAAAGCGCGAAAGTGTTTACAGAAGGGATGTGCTGCCTTCCTGGCACACATTGTAGACAAGAAAGCTGCAGAACCGAAGATCGAAGACATCCCTGTCGTGAGGGAGTATCTGGAAGTCTTCCCGGAGGACTTGCCTGGACTGCCGCCTCAGAGGCAAGTGGAGTTTCACATCGATTTAGTCCCAGGCGCCGCGCCTGTGGCTAAGGCACCTTATAGACTTGCCCCGTCTGAGATGCAAGAATTGTCGACACAACTTCAAGAGTTGTTAGACAAGGGATTTATCTGACCAAGCTTTTCGCCTTGGGGAGCTCCGGTCCTGTTTGTCAAAAAGAAGGACGGTAGTTTTCGAATGTGCATAGACTACCGGGAGCTGAACAAGCTGACGATTAAGAATAGATATCCTCTGCCAAGAATTGATGATCTGTTTGATCAACTGAAAGGTTCAAGCTTTTACTCAAAGATCTATTTGCGATCTGGATACCATCAGTTAAGGATACAAGAGGAGAGTATCCCGAAGACAGCCTTCAGGACTCGTTACGGACACTACGAGTTCCTTGTTATGCCGTTTGGATTGACAAACGCACCTGCAGTCTTTATGGATTTGATGAATAGAGTTTGCAAGCCGTACTTGGACAAGTTCGTGATTGTGTTTATCGACGACATCTTGATTTATTCAAGGACAAAGGCTGAGCACGAACAGCATCTAAGAGCTATTTTGGAGCTGCTGAAGAAAGAACAGCTGTATGCCAAATTCTCTAAGTGCGAATTTTGGCTACGTGAAGTCCAATTTCTTGGACATGTGGTAAATGGAGATGGAATCCATGTGGATCCAACCAAGATCGAAGCGATCAAGAATTGGGAAACGCCAAAGACGCCAACCGAGATTCGACAATTCTTGGGTTTGGCTGGCTACTATCGAAGGTTCATTGAGGATTTTTCGAAGATCGCTCAACCATTGACGCTCCTCACCCAGAAGGATAAGAAGTTTGATTGGGGAATCAAACAGGAAGAAGCGTTTCAGCTGTTGAAGGATAAGCTCTGCAATGCGCCAATCCTAGCACTACCGGAAGGTACTGACTATTTCATGGTATATTGTGACGCCTCGCGTCAAGGATTGGGTTGCGTGTTGATGCAACGCCAGAAGGTTATTGCTTACGCTTCACGTCAGTTGAAGGTACACGAGAAGAACTATACCACGCACGATTTGGAGCTAGGCGCAGTGATATTTGCTTTAAAGATCTGGAGACACTACCTATATGGTATGAAATGTAAAATTTTTACAGATCATAAGAGCCTACAACACATATTCAACCAGAAGGAGTTGAATATGAGACAAAGACGATGGGTTGAGTTGTTGAATGATTACGATTGCGAGATAAAGTATCATCCAGGGAAGGCGAATGTGGTTGCCGACGCCCTGAGTCGAAAAGAGAGGATCAAGCCCATAAGGGTTAGGGCTTTAGAAATGATTATCCAAACCGATCTTTCCTTGCGCATTCGTGCCGCGCAGAAAGAAGCTCTTAAGGAAAGAAATCTTGAAGAAGAATATCTCCGTGGGATGGAGAAGCTATTGGTGCCAAACGAGGAAGGAACGTTATGTTTTGAGAAAAGGATTTGGGTTCCTCTGTTTGGTGGTTTAAGGAAAGTTGTTTTTGATGAAGCTCACAAATCACGGTACTCTATCCATCCAGGAGCGGATAAGATGTACCAAGATCTCAAGGCTTACTATTGGTGGCCTAGGATGAAGGGCGATGTTGCTGTTTATGTGAGCAAGTGTCTAACGTGTGCTAAGGTGAAAGCGGAATACCAGAAGCCTTCAGGACTTCTGCAACAACCTGAGATTCCCAAATGGAAATGGGAACAAATCTCCATGGATTTTATTACAAAGTTGCCAAGAACGCCAAGAGGTCATGACACTATTTGGGTAATAGTTGACCGCCTAACAAAGTCCGCACACTTTCTGCCAATCAAAGAGAAGGATAACACCAGCAAACTGGCAGAAATTTACATGAGAGAGATCGTCACGCGCCATGGAGTACCTCTCTCGATCATCTCTGATAGAGATGGACGTTTCATATCAAGGATTTGGCAATCCTTCCAAGAAGCTTTTGGCTCACAATTAAATATGAGCACTGCTTTTCACCCTCAGACCGACGGTCAAAGCGAGCGGACTATTCAGACCTTGAAAGATATGCTGAGAGCATGTGTTATGGATTTGGGCGGTAGCTGGGATAAACATTTACCATTGGTCGAATTTTCATACAACAACAGCTACCACACCAGTATTGGAGCCGCGCCATTCGAAGCTCTTTACGGACGCAAGTGCCGATCACCCCTATGCTGGGCTGACGCAGGTGATAGGCAGCTTGTTGGTCCCGAAATCGTCCAAGAGACGACATACAAGATTGCGCAGATTCGAAAACGCATCGAAGCAGCTCGCGAAAGACAGAAAGCCTATGCAGATCCAAACCGGAAACAT